>BPTQ01000004.1:60607577-60835077 GCA_019973895.1 Chrysanthemum seticuspe | reverse complement strand
TTGTATATAAAGTCACTTTTCAATAATACTATTAAGAGCAATTAATCTATGTATTGGAACATACCCATCATCATCTTGAAGAAGATATCTAAATCAAGGAAACTGATTTCCATCTTAAGGACTTCAGCTTGGTCGAAGCATCCGTTTCCTCTGCTGAACACCATAATTAAAACCATTTCCTTCTGCAGCATTTCCTTCTCAACAACAAACTAACAGAATAACAAATTAGCAGCAACATATAACTTTCTATGTAGATGCAAGTAATCAACAATGACAAATACATAAATTCAAAGCTTCTAGAGCTGCTAATCATGTAGCAACTATTAGGAGGTTGCATCCATTAACTTTGGGTAGCCTTCAACCTGTTCTACCCATTCTCTTTTTAGCTATTTTTGTATTTGTAAACTCACCCATTTGAGATCTACTTTGTAGCTATTGGATAATGGATAAACTACTAAAACAACCGCTTATCTTAGTTTTGAGTCGGGTGGACGACAAAAGAAAAGAGATACGGAGTAGAATAAGTTGGAATCAGTGTGGGGTAAGTGTGATTACTTTTTAATGGCAGAATGATCAATTTAAGTAACTTTATAATTCAGAACTACAATCAAACTTTGGAGCAGCCCCATCGTTCAATGGGATGATACTTACTACCTGCAACATAACAATAATATATAGCTTGTAACCTGTTTACTTTAAAAATGTGCAAACGAAATTGGCATACTAAATCGTTGAAGTGCATGGCATATACCTTCATGCATAAGGCACAAGAGGGTGTGGAGATCTTTCAGTTCCATATTGATACGGTCTCTGCCATTAAGAGAACCTTGAGAAGTAAGTGATCCATTATAATTCTCAGATGAACCCTTAAAATTCATACTTGCTTACTCGTGTTTAATAGAGTCTGTGGTGGCAACGCCCCTTTCACCTGTTTTATTTGACTCGACTTCCACCAAGAGAATGATCTAAGGCACCATCCTTGCTCTCTTCTTTCACTCTCCATATAGTAACAGAATCACCTTGAAAACCCTGGAGTGCTTCATCTTTCCTGTGATCTTCTTCAACCCCATTTACAGGCTTGCGCTCATCAGACCTACAAAAGCTTCAAGAACAATTCCATTTAGGCCTTTTTTTGTTAGTATAACAAATCTGTTTCCTGAAAGTGGGTTCACTTGCATCATTAATCATAGCTCTTTTGGTCATAACAGAACGCATTTTATCAGCTAAGCTTTGGCCGTTTCTTTTCTTTAAAATGGTTGGCTCGTACCCTCAATGTATTCGTTCACATATTTTGCATATATGTGTAACATCAGTAACATAGGATATTAATAATGATAAGTTTTAGACAAACTATATGTAGAATATAATATACAAATCTTTACGACATTACCCTCTTGTAAAATCAAAACGGAAATCCCGAGTGGCAGCTCCTCACGTAAGCTATAATCACGTTTCAAGCTGCTTTTGGTGTGTGAATGAACTGTATGCAAAAGATTACAGTATTGAGACTATTTAGACGCCAAGAAAAACTTATTATGTTGCAACTGTAAATGATAAAGCATACCAGGTAGCCTCTTATCATAGGACCTCGGTGAATGAGCAACTGGCCTTCCCGTTGGTGGCAAGGGGACAACAGACTTGACCTCATACAACTTTTATCAAAGAATTTCCTCAACATCAAAGCTCATTCTCAACATCTATCCACCATACCTTCCAAATATGAACAACGGAAACTGGCTCATGCGAGATTATAGTTACGGAGAAGGTCGTATTTTTCAGGTAGATCTCAATAAGAAGAAGTATACTAAAGAAAAAGACGGCCACGAGAGCAAAGGAAAAAATAAAAGCAAAGGAAATTTCCATGATGAATATGAATTGTATTCTTCCAACATTAGCGTGGGTTACCCTGAAGAAGTCATATACACTGTGACGTTTGTGTCACCTAATCAGTATATGAAGTAGCATATATCAATTATCCTTCTATGTGCATCTTTTAAATTACAATGCTGACTACTGATGAAATAAGATCGGTCTTACTATTGCAATTCACTAAGAATGCATACATAATTAGCACAACCATGTTACCATGTCAATGAACTGATAAATGTTGTATGTGGTGCTTGTAGACACAGTTACTTAAAAGGAAGACCTGAGGAAGCATAAATTTGCTTATTAATGATTACAACTTAATTTTAACGTATGTAATTTTTATTTATTTTGACATGCTACCTATATAAATTCTTTCGTATAAAGTTTTCTTGTCTTGTTTCAGTTTGGACAGAAAATGTTTGATTTCTACCAAGTTCAGTGTAAAATGTTGAGTGCAAAAACTACATAAAATCAGCATTACCACCAAGAATAATAGTCGTTACACGACCAGCCATATTAGTCATTGGGGTTCTACTATGTATTTGATACCAACAGAGAACATGTAGGGATGCCTGGTGCTTACTGCAAGACCTGCAATACACATAATTGAATATGTGTTCATAAGCAAAGACCACAAAATATACCAAGATGAGATCATTGGTAAATACAGTAACTGGTTAGTATAAAATCAAACCTCTAAGCTCAATATTCCCTGTCAGAGTCAACTTCAACTTTCCTGAATGAGTTTCCCAAATCTGTCCAAAATCAATAACAATTAGTGATAGATTAAGGATACATTTGATCCATTTACGCATGGTTCTAATATCCACTACATACATGCGTTTGAAGAAAGAATATATTTCTTGATAATTCAAAAAGTCCGAACAATAAGTAAGCTCGTGCATCTATAATTTTTTTACAAATAATAAGTAAATTAACCAAATCACATTAGAGAATATAAACTTAATTAGTAACCTGTAAACTAATTCTTACGGTTTCTATAAGGTATTTTTAAAATACTTCACCCAGGAACACGTCATAACTTAAAAATTTTTGTCACATAAGGCTGGCTTCCTTCTAAAACAACTCGTACACTTGTAAGCAACCAATGATTTTGAACCATACATATGAAATATAATGTGGCATAGCCCATGTGTTCCTTAGTATGCACTGCAAACAATGAAAAAATGATTACCTTGATTGTTCGATCTGCAGAACCGGTACAGAACAACTCATTGTCATGGTTAAATTCAATAGATCGCACCCATCCCAAGTGGCCGCTAATGACCTGCAAACATACATATATATTAGCTCAGTATGGTAGGCACAAGCAAAACTAAAAAAGTAATAAGCAGGAATAAGGTCTAGAATCAAATATGCACATCACTATCACACATAAATATGTATATCCAAGAGCCGGCCGGTCTACAGATACTATTATTTAAGTAATAATACACTAATTTTACACTAAAAACACCAACTGAGCATAGAGTTAAAAATCTGGCTTACAAAAAAGTGAAAACAACAGTTAACTACTCCTTCAGTCCCAAATATATTGTCCACTTCACTGTTTTGATTTGTCCCTAATAAATTAGTCAGTTTTTAGTAAATAATACGAGTGGTTAAAATTCGTTAGCTTTTCCAATTTTCTTTACTTATTGCCAGTATTGGATTTTTGCAATTTAACGCTGTATTGAATGCAAGAATAAAATGACACATCATTAACTACAAGTCACACTTGTTACATATCTGTAACAAATTTCTTTGGCGTTTGTGGACAATAAAATTGGGACAGAGGAACTATATTTTATTATTCTTGTGTACCTAAATCAATAGCACGAGTCACAGAAACTATATAGACAAGTAAAAAGAACCCTTCTTTAATAGGATAAAAAAAATAAGTATCGTGAATGTCATGATTCTTACTCTGTAGTTCTTCCATGGAGCATGCCATTTAGGACGTGGCCACCTGCTAGAAATTCTCTCCATAAGCATTGCAGTCGATAGATTCTTGCCAGAAACAATATGAACTATTAGGAAAAGAAGGACTAAATTTAACAAGAGATCACATCTGTTACAGATACTAAAAAAGAGCTGAGATAAACAGATAAGTTTCATATTAGACATGTATGCATAGTTAGAGAAAAGAGATAGACGAGTTCCTCAATATGTGTTAAAAGGTAAAAGCAAATTCTAACCTTTGTGAACCCATGTGAGCAGGAACGACAGCAGTACTTTTGCCTGTGAAACCTCTGCCAAACAGCAATTCAAATAACCAAATCAGCCCACAAACTAAAGATATACAATATGATCAATCTAGGGACAAACGGAAATAGATCATGCCCATTCGAATAAGAAATAATGCTTACATATTCTTCGGTTGAACGGACGTAATTGCTGAATCACTCTGACCACCAGCCTTCTTAGAACTTTCAGTACCTACAAATATACGTTTGGTGTAAGTCAAAAGATCGACACTTCTCATCATAGTGATATCACAACATTGTTTTTTTGTAACTCTTTACTATCTTGCCGATGATATTAATTGGACAAAGTACCACTTTGGTTAATCAATATACGTATGTCTTATTGTTCACTTTCTTTTACAGTTTCAAAATTGTTCACTTTATTTTTGTAGGTATAAGTTGTATACAAAAGCACAAATTATATCTGGTGATACAAAGAAATAAGTAGGGCATGCATAACTATCATGTTGAATACTCTATATCAAATGTAGCCATGTCTACCTTATCGTCTAGACTCATTAAGTAAATATTAAAGAATAGTCCAAACCTGAATTTATCCTATTGACTCACGTAACATATTAATGTAGTTTTTTCTGTCTTGTGCAACCATCATACCATGACTCACAGAACACACATACTATCGATTGAGAAGATGGAGAGTAGATGTTAGTTTACACTACTTAAGAGTATGACTAACCTCGTAACGATGTCCTTCTATGTCTCACCTGCTGGCCTGCAATCATGGCATAGTCCAACAAAATTTAATAGCTTAAGAAACAAAGAGTAACAAACTGCACATAATGTTTTTGAAATCCAATATGTTACTGAGAAACAAAAAAAAAGAACATTAAAACTCTTCTACAATCATAAAATTTGTAAACCTACAAAACAAACAACATCTGTTAGAAAAACTAAAAACACCATGCATGCATTATACTTGATCATATACAACGTATTAGAGTTTTAGGAATTTAGGAGGATATTAATGGTGCATGAATTGAAAAGAAGGACATTAGGATTTTCTGGTGACGCTCACGATTGAAGTTCAAACCTGTGATAAACAAAACAGCGGATCATTAGAGGAGATTGTGAGGAAAAAGTATACTAGGGTTTTTGAGAAAAAGTAAATTATGAATGAACCGTATATTTTTTTTGGTATAAGGGTTACCTAAGTGGATTCTCATACTTATCTCATATAATTGGTTGCGAATGGGTTTATAGATTTAGATTTGCAAGATATAACTCAAAACATGGGTTGGTCTAGTGGTAATTATGTTTGTTAATAATACAAACACCCTAGGTTCAAATCTTGCAAGTGGCAATTTTTATAAACAATTTTGGAATTTTCAAGTTTTAGTTCCATAAATTCATGCTTAGGTGGAATTATGACATGATTTAATTAATCCAAAAATTAGTACACGAAATTTATTAAAAAAAATCAAATTAAATTTAAAATAAAATGCCACGTGTATTCAATGATGACATGGAAATATGACGTGGCTTTATGGGATGCCAAGTGGCATTATGACGTGGCATGCCTCCTCTTATATATAATGTATAGATATATATATATATATATATATATATATATATATATATATATATATATATATATACATACTAGTGGTCGAAGCCCGCCCAATGGGCGGGCATGTCTTATAATTATCGTTGACATAATTTGCTATAACGAAAGAAGGAGGGTAATCGTAAAGAAAGAGTGCAATTAAGGTGGAATTTTTTGACCTTGATGTGTGGGTCTTGAGAGGCAAGAAGATTCGTGACATATTGTCTGAATCTCTTAGACCGCTCTTTAGACCGTTTTTGACGTGGTAGCCGACACAGTAATAGACTCACAATCTAGGAGATACTATGTGAAAGGAAGAAATGAGAATGGGATGCTGAATGAACTAACATTCGTTGCCTTTTATAGGTGTTTGGTACATGTGATAGGCTGCATGTTGTTTTCCCAAGTTGCCAACTATCTCTATCCATCAAATTCACCTGTCACCATCCACTTGCAAGAATATATTCCCATTTTCCATCATCCCACTTGCAAGAATATATTCTCATTTAGATACAATGTATCGTATAACAAAACCTACCTGATATAATAGTATTCGTACATCAATCTAGCTGAGTATAATACACTGTACACGTTATACATTTGATATAATACATTAAACACCGACCTATCTGATATAATACTACTCGTACATCAACAACCTACCTGACATAATACATTATACGTCTGAGTAATATATTTTCAGGCCACTTTAAACACTTTTCGTTGCTATTTTAACCTAAACCAAACACTCCTTGTTCGCATTTTAACATCATCCAAACACACCTTATGTTGCAGTAGCCTAATTCGAACACACCCTATTGTAAGCTTTGTTCAACCACAACTTCTTGAAGCTTGTGACACCCCTGAAACAGTTTAGCTACACATGCATTATTGGCATAGTTAACACAGATTTGCTGCAATAAATTGTAGATGATAACCAAAATCTGGTACTTACTCAGAGGAAACTTACTCAGAGGAACTATATCAGTTAGTAAATAGGCAAGTGGTCAGAGGCACATGCAAATGAGTTAACACAGTAGTGAATGCTGGTTAATGGCAGCAAAGGGATGTTCATTTCATAGGAACGAAACGGGATTGGAACATACCAAACTGAATAAAAATCAATGACTAAACCAAATCCAATCTCTGTTTATTATTTTATATTTTTTATAACTAAAAAATATATTGCTACATAGGTTCAAGTTTGAAAAATGAAATAACTTTAAACCTAATTGACACCAGAACAGAAAATATTAACATCAAACCGAGAGCAGGCTGGCAATGCATATCAGAACTTCTCATCCTCAAATCATATATTCGGTGAAAACCTACAAAAAGCATCCACCAATTATTTATCTGATGTTATTTATGAAACGTAATATGACTGATAAAGAAAAAGAGAACATACAGTTCCTTGCACGGCTTTTCACTCAGGCTAGTAATCTTGTACTCAGCATTAGTTGGGCACTCAAAGTTCTTAGGGAACTTCTCCACGTCAAAATCCGATTGATCAATCTTGGCCACCAAGCATCATGTTTTACTCTTAAATTTGCAAATGAGGAAGCTATATAAGAACATACAACTAATGACACACAAGCAAACTTTTTTAACTCCCGAATTTAAAGTATCCTACATTCACAAATATACCAACTGATCATGAACTGATTCAGTGAAAGAGAAGAATAACGAAAATGGCATGAAAAAAAAAGAAATAAAAGTTACCTCTCTAACATCTGAACTATCCCTAAACTCGAATCTCCCAAAATCTGTTTCTTTAGTATCGGACATTGTTCTCTAAACTCGAATAACTAAAACTGCAGTTGGTGGGACATTGTTCACCTGCTGCTCTTGTTTCATTTGTTGAGTATTCCTTGGAGCAGGTGTTGGGGATGAGAAAGGGACGGCGTTCTGCTTCATGGCTAGTACCTTCAATAATAATCATACATATCAGAAATTACAGAAAAGAAAAAGTCATTGTTCTTACGACCATCGTCTCTATTCTGCGGGAGAGGACCATTCACTATAATACTTAAATTAGGAATTACCAGTTAAGTTAAGAACTTAAAATTAATCCTTAATATTACTGCTACGGAAACCACATAACTCACATTACAAAAGTATAAACATTAAACAACAAATATTATCTTTAGAAACTAATATTTAAAAATATGTGAATGTCAATTATTTGACAAGATGATGAAACCGTAGCTAATTTGCACTCACAAACATACATACATATATAATATATAGGAGATAAATTAACATAATACAAAACACCAACCTGCTTGTATCACTGCTTCAACCTCCTAGACTATCTCGACAACTGCTGATTCTCCACATGACCTACAGTATTCATGCAAAAAAGACTATTGACTTATTGTCTCATTGATCTAATATCTATCGTTTTAAAATTTGAGCTATTAGTTTTTGTCAAAATTCAAACCTTGATAACATGGCCTAGCATTAACAGAGTACCATGTCCCTGTCATATATAGCTTAGAAATAGCCTTGCACACGTATTGATTTATATTTAGTGCATTAAGTATTAACAAAATCATGTATTGAAATGTTTATAATATTACTTCTAATTGTATATATTAGCAACCCATTCAGTAGTTTGAATTAACAAACATAGGACGTATTGATAAAGCATAAAATAATAGCCATTACAAATGAGCCAAAATCATTAACATGATCCTCCTCGGCAAGCAAATAGAAATCAACATATGTTCAATAATATTAAGTATAAGCATTCTTAAAACTTCGAAACGTAGTACTTGGTTCATTCTATCAAAAATTTCAATGAGACAAAACCAAACTTTATGCGTGTCTCACAAAATAAGTTCAGCACTGTTTAAGAAAGTCACATGTTTCAAATCAATTACAATAACTTTTCTCTTGATACTTGATATTACTATACATCTTAAACTCCGTTTTGGGTAATATATTGCTTCTTAAAGTTTGAATTGGTATTACATAATTATACAATCAATTCATTAAAGTAAGGGACTTTCTTATACCAATTGGTGACATGTTTCCGAGTATACGAATTTAAAAAATTTGTAAAGTTACTATTTTTGAATGTCATTGTTGAATCTCTAATAGATGAAGGAGTAACCTTAAAGATTGAGCACCGAATGTTGTAATAAGTTTTTTTATACAACTTACCTCACGGCCAACAAATGGTGAAGTATTGATTGAGAAAGCCATTTTGACTGTAGGTTCTTCCACCCTAATGGCGGGTAGGGCCTTCCCATCAGCTTTATCAGCAATCGTTTCCCCAAAATCTGAATAAATAAAGCATTAGCCCAAACGTCACATTCATAGGTAAATGGTCAAAATTGTCACCTTTAAAGCTAATTATTCCATAAGATTGTTCCAATGATGCAATCTTATATCACGAAGACGTCACATTGGAGGGGATTGGTCATTTAGGCAATAGATAAGGTAAATATGAACAATTATCAAGCCATCTGCATCTTATTTCTGATGTAAACAGGTTAGAAAAACTCTCCGAGAATCCAATTACTGCCAGCTGTGGTATTCTTGGCTGAATACATTCTTTGATAATATATTTTTTCGAAAACGGTATTTAGTTAGGGTGTGAAATAAGTTTGAAAATGAAAAAAAGAACAGTATCGGATCATGAGTCGTGCCCACCTGTAGAGAGCAACTTTAGAATCTGGTGAAACCGCAATGGAGTCACCAAACTCTTGTGAATTGAAAATGTTTTTAAGCTTCTGAATCCCTTTAAATCCCGTAGTTAATATAACAATGTCTGCTTGTATGGGTTTACTCTCTCCGTCGATAAGGATACCATCATTATAAAAGCTAAAACGGGGACATTTCTTCATTAGAATGCTTCCTGCTTCCGCCCGGTCAAAAAAGTCTCCTGGCAATGCTGCGATTACACAGGAACGCATATCTTTGGCAAATTTACGCTCTGGTATCATGTTAAATTTGGCTAAAGGAAGCTTCCTTTTGATGTAGGTTTCCACAAGTTTTGAAATCCCCCATCTCTGTTTACCAATTTATAAAAAAAAGCCATGAGAGAAATAAAATGTAGAACACAAAAAGGTACGACATAAGTGCACAAAAGTCCTATTGCTGAGGACAAGCTTGAAATGGGTCGAAAACAATGATGGGTAAAGATAAAACGGATTATCATTGATAAATGTACCCGACTAATCACTATATTCTGTGTGTATCAAACTATTCTCTTTCCTATTCTACATACGAACCTTTAATAACTTCTATTGTTTGTATCGCAAACTTTAATAACTTCTATTGTGTGTATTATTACTGTGACATTTTTACGTGAAACAACTTAATCCCTTTCCGTTCAATATGCACATGTTTCGTTTAAATTATATTCGTTATATATTAATTACAAATACACCAAACGATATTAAACATGCTTGTTAAATAATTATCCAATTTGTACATTAAAACTGTTTAGTAATAAATTTAAACGGGTTGACTGTGTTGAAAATCGACTAAAGTGTGTTTAAAGAATAAAACTTGCTAAATAACTATACAATTTGTTCATTTAAACAGTTTAGTAGTAAAATTTTAACAGTTTGAACCAGTAGACATGAAAAAAGTGTGTGTGGGTCACTCCAATCCGACCTTGCCTAATTCAATCCATACGTTACCCGTTTTGACATGTTACTTAATCCACCCGTCCTACCAAAGGAGATAGAAGTGTGGCTAACAGACAAAGTAGAAAACTTTCACCAGGCTTATGAACCATAAGCTTGGAGAAGCGGTTTAAGTACAAATATTGCTCAGTGGAATTCCCCATGGATTAAAATCAGGTAACTTCCATCTGTCTTTCTTGTATACAGCCGTACATGGATTTTCTGTCCCTGAAATAATTATGTATAAAGATGAAGAGGAAGAAGTATGCATACATATTGGGTCCAGTTAAACATATGATGATCGTTTGTGCAAGTAACTAACCGTTTACTGAGGAACACTCCATTGCAATATCCAACCCTTGTTTTGAAAACCCCACAACAACGACTCTCTTCCCTTTAACAAATTCTTTAGCTTTTTCGTGTTCCATAGCAGAATATTCCATGGAGTGAATCACTTTTCCACTGAACACTTCAGGGCCGGTTCCTGGAGCAAATTCTGGGATGTTTGGAACATCTTTAAATCTTCCAACAAACAATATTACAAAATCTGCTTCATGAACCTATTTTCACATTTATTGTTATGCCATTTATGTAGTTTAACTTTCAGTACTAAGACACACTATTTATTGAATGTGCCAAACTTAATTTTTTTTAATCTCTAAAAGGTGAATAGGGTAAAAGTGGAAGAAAAAATGTATAGATAAAACAACATATATCAATGACAAACTCGACTTTTGAAGGTGCCCACTAAATAAAGAAATCGAAAGAAAAAAGTCCGAGTAAAAATTAAATATATAGATAGGAATTCGAGTAAAGGTGAAAATTTAAACCCATTTACCTGTAATGGGTCGTTTGGGTTATCGTTAAATTTTTATGGGTTAGATGGGTTGAATTAGTCAAACGCATGAGCGGATATGAAAATACCAATAATAACATTTTCTTAAGCAAATATGAATAAGCGACTCATCAGTGAGCCATTCAACCAAAACTTTTATATCATCTATCTTCAACCATGTTTTAATACAGTTGATTATGCTATCAAAACATACTTACTCACCACACAACTTGTACCTTGTTCCTAGTTTTTTTTGGATCTGAGATGAATACTCCACCACCTGGATCAACTATGACTAATTCAAACATCCACAACATTTCATATTAATGAGTTTAATCTTACACATAAGGCCATATAGTTCTAAATTTAATATTGAAGTCGAACCTTGGTTCGTCACATACAGAAGCTAAACCTGGTGCACTGCAAGTTCTCTTCTTCCAGTGATGTCAACTCAGAACATAGCAATGACAGAATCAACAATCTGCTAATTCCCAAATGATTAGCACTTGCTCACTAACTCATTATAACTATAAAGTTCAGATGTTTATAGCCTACCTTATTAAAGGCCAGTTAGCCATTGACATTGGAATGGAGCTCGGTCATCCTTTGCTTTTTAGAATGATTTCCCAGTTTCCAGTGCAATGACGACCTTTGACTTTTGATCTTCGGTAAAACTTATCGTCTCATCCTTACCACTATTCCTTATCCTTAACAATCTTGCCCATTTCCTGGTTAAAAAAGTCAATGGGTTTTAGATGTATAAAAGATAAATGATTCTCATCATCAAAATCCTTGCCCATTTCTTGGTTAAAAAAGTCAATGTTGCCATTTTTTCAAATTTGAATTTCGGAAATTTCATAAACTCGTTGGATCTGTTCATGCAACAATAGTTTAAACTTTAAAGGGCATACTCGTTGGGTTGTTCAGAAACTGTTTCGGCTTCAATCAGGTATGTAGGGTTCATCTCAAATGTCTCATTTATAAGAACCATCGTACATCAACACGAATAAAAGTTGGCATAATTGAAGCACCAATTCCTAATTTCAGCTTCCGAGAAAGGCTTCACTCTTTCATAAGGTCATAAAGATAGCAATACTGGAAGAAGACCACACTGATATTTATAAAGTGATATGATGACAAGACACATCTGATAAACACACTAAGACAAACTTGCATACCATATATTCAAAGACGAAGTACAGAATGTCATTTTCTCGAATAACTTCATTGAGCTTCACAATATTTGGATGATTCATCTTACACAGCGACTGATAAGAGTAAAGAGTAAAGGTGTGAACTGGAAGCAAGACCAAAAAAACCTAAATGATGAAAGTGATTTTACCTTAACTTCTCTCATATTTATGCATTCTTCACATGAATAATATTTTCTCTTCATTTTCTTAATGGCAAACTGTAAAAACAATACACCAAATGTTACGAAACATAATCGCTTATTTTTAAGAGATTCTTAAGCACCAGTTAACGACAAGAAACGTACCACTTCACCATTATGCATATTCAATGCTTGCCAGACAACCCCAAAGGTTCCGTTACCAACTTATTTGATTATCTTGTACTTATCCATTTTTTTGTTTGCAACCTCACGCAGCAATTTATTGATGTAGAAGAGAGACAAACATAGAAGAAATAACACGCTTATCTAGAAAACTATAGAAGAAACTATAAAATACTAACTGCCAGCCTGTATGTTGAAGCTGATCCAATTCTGTTTTTAGCTCATCAGCAAAAGACTTATTCATAAAACATATTATAGATAACTGATAGTTTCAGCCTTGCAGGGCATATCGACACTGATCCAGGAATAAATATATAAGCAGAATACTTGTAGCCACAAATAAGACCTCCCGAACACCAACTTGCACTTAAAATAGCTTACCTCATTTACTCTACTTGATTTTTTTTTTCAAAATCTTTGACCAATATCTACTGAAGATAATCGGAGAGAAAAGTGTTGGCAAATCTACTGTACCAAAATATTCCGTTCCATCCGTTCTTGAAGGAACCATTTCAACCAAACTCCTTTTGACCCATTACCCAAGCTGCCCGACCGCCATCTTTCCACCTCTAATTGCTATGATGTATAATGACTAACCTTTTCTTTTTTCTCCCAATCTACACTCCGATTTCGATTGAGACCAACTCCTCTGCCTTGGTAGTTGGTACGTAAGTACTGGTGAACATTATCCTCATAACGTTAAGTTAAAAAAATCTCACGTTGGAAACACACCTCACACCTGGTCCAAGTATCCATCATCACAGATGGTCTAACTGGAGGTGGTGGTATTGGAAGGACCTGCAGGATCATCCAATCTGGACGGGCATATTTAGGGTCCAAGCCCAACAACAAACAGTCATCATCACTTATTCGCTTTAGCACACTCCGAACCTGGAGAAAAAAGTTGATACTTATTAGTCACTACAAAGAAAGTAAGTATGATATGAAATGTGAGGAGCTCGCGTATGATACCCTTTCTGCAGAAAGCTGCTGTTTTCTTTCAGCCGGCTCAGGAAGCTGTCGTGCGTCATCGCTTTTCTTCTTAAGCTTGTACTCTGCAACCAATTTCATACCATCAATAGTAATGGTTGGCTGCAGGGCCCCACAACCCCCATGGCTCTTCTTAACTTTCTTCTTAACGCCTTCCTGGTTTACAGATTCAATGTCATCACCACCTTCACACATACTTTTGCTCTTGCAAGCATCTAGAATCTTCTTAAGCCTGGAAAATAAGAGAAGAAGTGGATGAATAGTCTCTACTACAGCTTACGCTGAAGAATGGAATCCCTTTCTTCAAGCTTGTTGTCGAGAGCAGCAGTGACATTCTAGCTGCTGCTGTTAAAAAGTTACCATCTGTTAAGGATGATTCAAAGTTCTCTGGAGTATCCTTTAGTGAAAATTTGGAAGGCAATAAAATCATCAAATCCTTTTGATCTGCATCAATACGGCCATGTTTCTAGCTCTGCAGAGTTGAACAAATACAAAACATAAAGATTATACTATACCAATTTGAATGAATGTTGAACACAAAAGAATAACCCACACACACAAACCAAATTGTGGTTCCACATCAGCCCAAGTTCTCTTCTTTTTCCGTGCAACATCTGCATGAACAGCAAGAACCTGCTGGTAGTCTGTCATGCCTGTATCATTCAAACAAACATAAACATACCAATTAATGAGTAAACACTACTATTTAAGTGAAAAATAAGGGTAATCATGTACATTTTTCTAACCATTAAAATTATATGCTTCCTTCACATGACTAACAATATCAGCATCAATCTTATGTTCTGGTTCTTCTGTTGTAGGTATCTCGTATTCTTGAGTTTTATGTTTTGATATCTTTAACAAAAAGTAAAATTAGGGTTTTTTTTTTTTTTTTTTTTTTTTTTTTTTTTTTTTTAATATTGATAATATGTTTTGTATAGGATTATTACTGTAGATGATATATATAAATTTAATTAATTTGTGACTATAATTAAGGAATAGATATGCTCTAATATTATATAAGATTAGGTTAAAGTTTATAATTGGTTGTAGAGATTTATAAATTTAGTTTTCCAAGTTATAATCAAAATAACTTGTTGCCTAAGTGGTAAACATATAAGTTATTTATACTAATCTTACAAACGACCCAAGTTCAAATCTCACCATGGTCATTTTTTATTAAATTCGAATTTTAGAAAAAATTGCTTAACAATTTCGAAAATTAATACATAAAATCTGAAAAATAAATAGTATTGCTTAGGTGGATTTAAAAATTGCTTGGACAACAAATGCTTATGTGGCATGAAACTTGATTATGTGGCATTAATGCCAAATATTAAAATTTGTAAAAGGGAAAGAAAGAAGATATACGGTTGTTGGCGAAGATATCATCTCCTACACCATCTTCGTGCCAAAACCTATCCTGCAACAGCAACAACACATATAATACATATAAGATTAGTAATAATCAATCATTAATAATACAATCACAAACAAATACCCATATGTCAGCCTGTTTGCCATATTACAAAAGCATACATAATACATTTCTTATTTATAGTATTGAGATCATTATGTGTAGTAAGTGCAAAGATGGTTCATATACTCGAAACCGTAGCAACAATTCATATTCCGCATCACTTGATATTCCGCATTAATTCTGTAATCATAGATGAATGTTGTAATTGATATGGTTTTTGTGTGGCTTTAGATAGGTTGTACCGTACTTAATTTTGTGCACAAAAACTCTTGCACATTAAATTAAGCACTTCAATCTTTTAGTAGTATAGATGTGTGCCCTTAAGGCACTTGTTCATAAACATTCCTTTTTATTAAAAATTGCATTTAATCAATAATAATCGAACTGAAAAGTTACTTTTATTAAATATTATTTTTAATTTATAGAACATCAAGTTTCCGATTTAAACGTATAAAACAACTAGCTTATAGACCCGTGAAATCTACGGATTTTTAGAAGAATGAATGCATCATAAAATTAAGCGTGTGAGTAAAATAAGAATAAACAACGAAGGTAAAGATTTTGTATTATTTTTTAATGGAATAATATGTAATAAGTGAATGATACAATAAAGAAACATGGACGTAACTATTAATTCAATAAATGTCCATGCATGCAGGCTATAATCTTCATGGTCTTGAAAAGTGATAAGCCAATGAACATTTCTTTAGCACTTAATAAGAGTAAAACAAAAGTGTAAGTAAAAAGATGTTTGTGATTGATAATACATGTAAATATAAAAAATGTCACAAAAGATATCGTATGTATATTTGTACGTACCTTTTCAAACATGGTCATAAACGTTGAAGAACTTCTTTGTAGACTGTATTTGTAGTATTTTTTTTATAGATTACCATCCGCATAAGAAACAACAACCTTCAAACCTTTTTTGCTTTTGACACGCTAAAGAGACACATATAGTTGTCCATGTGTGAAAACCGGATGTAGCAAGTAACTCTTGAAAGTGATTGCGCTTGGCTCTTGTTTATTGTCATGGCAAATGGCACTCAATTCCTCAGAATCTTTAGAGGTAAACGTTTATCAGACAGGCTTATTCTCAACCTTGGTATGATAACCTTATTTCCAAAATGTGTTCCTGATAACGCTCAGATTGTGCATGTTTTCAGTAGCGTTATTCGTGCTTTTGTATATGTTATTTGGTTATATTCATGTGTTTTTAGCGCTTAATCATATCAAAGAACGTTTGTCTAGTATTTGTAACCAAGTGCAGGGAAACGAAAGGAAAAGTAAAAGAATATTAGATAAAAGAAGATTTCCGTTTCAGTGAAGCATGTCAAGCACGGTTCAGCATTCCAAGTATCGAAGAAGATCAAGTTTGGATGAAGAATCAAGTACCACAAGCTAGAATCAAGCAAAAAGTCCAAGATCCATCTAATCAGGAAGAACCAGCCGATCGGTTTCTTCCCGCAACCGATTCGGCTGGAGAGCTTTGGGAAACGTTTTGAAGAAGGACCAGCCGATCGGTCGCTGGCCGCAACTGATTCGGCTGGAGAGCTGTCAAGAAGACCAGCCGATCGGCTGGACAGGAAACCGATCGGCTGGGGAGTCCTAGTCTGCCATTTCTTCATCATTAAGATTCCTCACTTGTATCCAAACATTTCTAGGTCCTTCCTTGGTGTATTCTAGTCCCTTCCAAGCTCCTTGGAGGCCAAGTTCAACATTTATGACCCTAGGCCTTGGGATTAGTATAAATAGAGGCCTCTTGTGAGCATTTGAGAACACACACTTCAACAAAACTCTCTACTCATCAAACCCATCTCTAATAGCTCTCAAATTCGTCATTAGAATTCCAAGAAAGTTTGGAGGTCCAAGAAGTCAACATTTGGAGGTCAAACCCCCGAGAAGTCAACACCAATACTTTGGAAATCATACTCAATCATTTGTAATCTTATTCCAAACATTGTAAGAATCTTAATCATGTTTTCTAATGTTCAAAGTTCCGATTTTATGTTTATGTTTGCTATGAGTGGCTAGTTTCTTTATGCACTTGCTTAAACAATGTTAATTATCTAATGATTAGTTTATGATTGTGTTAACATATTTTAATTCAATTTCAAGTTGATTCTAAGATCCAATTGTGCTTAAGTTTCATAGTGACATTTGTTAATCAAGATTGACTAGTTGTTAGTAATTGTAAAAGGTCGAAATAACTTATTGTTATTCAACTAGTTATAATCATTTTATCTATGGATGATTGTTTTTACCCATTATTCTTAATCAAACAAAGAAACTAAAGTGTGGTTGTAATAAGAACGCTTTTTGATTATCAAGTTGAATTGATTGGAAACATCTAAAAGGTCGTAAGATTAGTTGTTTACAATCAATTGTGACCTTTTGTCTATAATCGGTTACCTTTTGCATTGACCATTTCTTAAGCAAATTTGATAAGACAAGTGGATGTTTTTGTGTTTAAGTTTATGAATATAAACTTATGAAACTTGAGTTGATCTTGAATTGACTGGCTAAACTTAATGCTTGTTTTTATAAACTAAATTCTTGATGAATGTTTAACTTGTAAGAACAATAGATTAGTACACCAACTAATTATCATAACCAACATGTTAAGAAGAGGTTAACACAATCATACTACTCAAAGATAAGAAACTAGTTTAAGCAAGTGTAGTTTTAATAATCTGAATTTCATTATCTAAATTTTCGTTATTATTTGCTTTTGGATTGCCTTAGTAGATTTTGTACTTGTTTCTTGATTCACTCACAAATCCTTGCGAACGATCCCGACTTACCATCACAATCTTGCTATAACGGACAAGTGCACTTGCTCGTATGTGTTATTGGTAGAATTGGTAAATCATCTTTTATAAATTTAAAACTTGTACACACGTAGCACATCAGTTCCATTAATTATCTGTGCTTGAATAGAAGTTCTTAATAATCGAAGAACTTGAAGTCGTATCCCGTTACATAATCCATTTGATTGATTGATATTTCTCAACAACATCATTGGGACACCAACTTTTAACACAAGTCTATGATTTGGACGACCTGAGAATTTCATCAACGGTTTTATCTCATTATCTCATTCAAAGTTTTGATGAATGCTGACAACCAACTCTAAACCTTCCATGCTATTAACTGAGACTCTTTTATCATGTCCCTATGTATATGTGTAGTGGGGCAAATGGTTATCATCACGCAGAATATTAGCATCTGCACCATCTTCAATCATTTGGTTTCCACCAGGTCCTTCTAGAAGACAATCTATAAACACTTCACAATTTTCAAGTCCGGTATACTCAGTAGTTCCTCCATTGGAATTCTCTTCTTGATCAGCCCCTTGTGACACCTGGAATGTATCAAAAAGTATTTATATGAGAAATCTGTAATGAAATATTCTTCGAGGACAAAGAATGACGAAAGATATGAAGTAAGTGGACTAAGCGAGCAAACTTACCCTTCGAATAGCCTTTAAGGCCTTATTGCTTCCTTACAGATACAAAGGCATGCAATTCTAAACATAGTTAAGTATGTAACAATATGAACTTATAACTCACCTGTACGAATCCAATTTCCTTCTTCGCCCTTTCTTGCACGACCCTTAGACCGTGAGTCTGCAACAAACACATTTATTCTACTATGAATGAAAAATATCTTCCAAGCATAAGCCAAAGCATTCTTAACCCTTTCAAATTTAATACCAAACAACCCACATAAGCAATTTCAATTGTCAATTCAAAGCAGCCTCTATATGCATTTTTCAATAAGCGATCCAACCAACCCAAGATAAATTACACTAATAAGCAATCACGTACAACCACTATTAGCAGCTTCAATAAGCAATTTCAAATTTATCTTATAAAAAAATACCTAAAAGCAATTTTAATAAGTGATTCCAAACAACCCCCAAAGTGTGCATTTTAAAAAATAATTAGTACAGTCATTATACGAACATTTGATACGAAGTGTCAATATGAAACCTTTCAAGTTACCCTTGATTCCCCGTGATTCCTGAGCAACTATTTTGACTTAAATAATACCTAATCCACCAAACTTGTTAGCATAATCACACATGTTAAGGAGGCACCAAACTCATAACAACATTAAAATTTCATATACTACTAAACCTTAAATTACGGGTGACAAAAATTGTACATTGTAGCAACTCTATTTATTTTTCCTGCAATTATAACCCTTATTTTAGTTATACATGTTTCACACATTTGGTGGTTTCTTAACAGAAAAACCATAATTGTTGCACAATCTGTTGAAGATTAGACATGTTTATAAATGTAGAGCCCATATTGCATTAGTTCTGTTACAAATCAAGAACAAGATTATAACTGCTAAAATTATAACATGGAAGAGAGTTTTTCCAGATTACACCATTTACATGATGATCCCAAAAGGAGCTATAACATTAAGCACTTGATAAAGTCCACCAAAGTCTGACCACCAAAATCTTGGAGAGAATGAGGATGATAAAAATTAGAAAACCAAGTCACTATTATGATAATACGTATAAACCACATATAACGAATTCATGTTTAACAACCCGATACCATTGACCAAAATTATCCACCATGCACCCATGACCCCCTTTAATAGGTTATCTTATAAATATTCAAGTGAAAATAAAAACAAAACCTAAAAAGGTTAATTCAACTTTTCATACCATATTAGCAAATTGCTTCATGGTGTTGTAACTTATTTTGGTTTATTAGAATACAATTGATATAATTTCCAAACTATAACAATACAATTGATATAGTTTACTCAGGGCGCAACTAAATATTCTTAGCAGAAACAAAAAGAAATGACCATATGGATTGAAATTTGAAAGTTATACATTTACTGATATAGTCCCCTAATTGTGTGCTTGACAACTTTAGGTTATTTTAAGCACTAACGAACCTTAATTTTAAAATGGCATTCACAAAAGGAAATACGAGAATGAGAAGCATGTCAAGTACAACTTATTTTCACTCTTAAACACCATATGGATAACATAATGAAACAGATTAGTGAAAGCTTAATCATAAATGGATAAATTTGTAACTAAAATAGGAGAATGATAACATATATAGTAAAAATTACAATCAATCCAGTTCAATTTAAGACGTAACTTCAAAAAGTTATAAGATTGTGAAATAAGCCCCTAAAATAAGTTTAACCAAGCTTTATAAGCATACAATGATTAAAACTATAACAATTCATCCAACAGTGGGCATGAAGCTACCAAAAAAATAATGTGACGATAAACCATTGAATAACACGATAATGCTAATCTAATTAGCAAAACAATTGCAGATTTAGATGAAGCAAGCACATAATTTTAGTTTTAAGAGAACAAAAAAAAAACTGTATGTAGGTGGCAGTAAAAGACAGCTCGCATACTCTTCTTAGACATGGTGAAAGGATTCAAAACTAAGCTACAACTTGCTAATCTAGACCTATATCCCACCCTTTACGAACACCGACCAAAATCTTTGAGGTTACGTTTATTAAGCAAGCATATTTAAGAAGTAAAATCTTATAAAAAGACCCAAAAAATGAGAAACACAAAATGATTTTTTATTTATGTTCAAGATCAAGGATGTAACATATTGGTTTTCACAAACACACAAACATACACACTAAGATTCGAATGAGGTTTGTTCTAGAGAGAGAAAGTGGAGAGAAATGTGAACTTCTAGTAAGAGAAAGAAAATTATATTATTAAGATCCAACCCTTTGCCTTGCTAGGAAAAGGGTATTTACAGTGTCTTACAATATACGCCGCCTACGGGCTGTGGATCAGGCATACAGTGGGTAAAGACCCGTCCGTCCTCCACGGTGTTACTTAACTAACTACTAGCTATTACTAAATGACTACGACTACGAGCTTTCTAACGAATACATATACTTGAGGTGACCGAGTCTTTAACTACCGGATTTTATAAATCCTAACAATCTCCCCCTAAGGGAGATCACCTCAATTACAAACAGATATTACATTTTGTGTGTTCTTGGATTCTTGTTTAAGTTCTTTGCTCTGTAGCTCGTAATCTTTGATTCTTCATATTCCGCATGTTTTGTACTTCAAGTGGAGGTCTTTAACTGATCCACGAATTGTTTGTTCTTTGACCTTCTTAGAGATCAGCAGCCACAGTAAATCCCTTGACTCATCCGTTGTGTTGCCTTCTTGTGATGTTTGTGACGTTGGACCGACATGCTCACAGTTTTGGATCATGACATCTTTCCATCATAGTTGCGGAAACTTCTTTGGATCCTGATATTTGCATTAGCGTAGCGGAAGCATCGCATGATGGTATAAGAGTGAAAGCAAACGTCTCATGATGATATCAGAGCAGATGAGTGTAGACGTGTACTTGTCATATTTCTTTGAATGTGAGTGTGACGTGTGAGCATGCGGTTATAGATTGACTTCTCAATTCTGATTAGCTGCAACCGTCCGATGTTCCTGCAAACAACAGTTAGCAACAAAACACATGAAAGTGTCTTTGTTCACTTTCGTTGAATACGGTTGCAAGAACCACGGTTCTCCGTTGATCAGTATAAATACTGCCTGTGATCATGTAGAATTCTTGAAAATCCCCTTGACAGGGTTTCGCAGCTTGATCTAGCCGTTCTCAAACCGGAGCGTCCCAAAGTAGACAACACGGAGTGAGTGAACCAGTGAATTGAGATTCACTGATTGATGAAAAATGATTTGAAAACAATCGCGTATTTCTTAAGAGAAAGAGTTTTGCAACACGACGAAGGTTTTATAAGAAAAATCAAGTTTCAATCATAAATACCCTTTTAATTTTGAAAAATTAATACACATTCGATTCGCTAGAGAAAAGAATTGTTGAGCACATCGAATGGTTTTTCAAAGGTATCCGTCAATCCATTTCCTGGACCAAGGTTGATTCAAGAGTGAATCGCCCCATCGTTTCTATCCAGTTGTCACAAGTTTGATCTTTTGAAAAGATCTCACATGTCACCCACAAAGAGCTTGTTTGATGTTGGCTCTAGAAGGATTTCCATCTTCATCGTGAATGTTTGACATATCACTCGGATGTTCTGGCAATTACCACACGGATAATGCGTAGGACTCTTAATATATATTCTTATTTTCCACATTGTGTGAAACAACAAGTCTTCATGAATTGTGTATCCTAATGAGATTTTGTGATGATCTCTTGGCTCTAGACTCAATTGTGCACTTTGGTTTCCCATATCGGAGACTAGGGAGAGGGTCTCCTTCTTCTATATCAACCATCTCTAAGAGAAAGTTGATAGATTATGTAGGTTCCTCATGAGAATGAAACAAGTCCTTTTAAGAGAACTTGAGTGGCTTGGGAAGTTTAGTGCAGTGCGTTACTAGGTCAATGACGTCTTGTCTTCAATACCGGTGTTACCTTAGTAACCACCGATAGCATATGTATTGAACCCGTTTTCTGCCCTAAGGTTGAATTATTAGAGGGCTATTTTTTTTTCCCTTTTCACTTTTCTTTTTCATTCTTCAACCCCTTTAGTGCTTACCGATACCTCATTACTAGAACCTTGTTGGGTTTGTTCCAGTTCTAGCTCTATCTCAGTCGACACTCTTCCTTTATTCTCACTTTTTCTCCTTTTTTTTTTTTTTTATCATACCTAAGTACTTTTACACTATCTAGTGGATTGTCCCTGGGTAGATCCCTCCGGCTCTGGCGGGATCGTGGGAACGAATACCTAACCTTACCATCCTTATAACTCCAATGCATAAAGTAAAATGGTCGGTCTTGTGGTATAGTTCTTTCCGCCTCGAAACCAAATGAAAACTATTTGAAAATCAATCAAGGTACTTGTGATATAAAATCAGAGCGTTTTGTACCTTAGTTGTTTTTGATCTTTTAGAAATGCTCCTCCTCAACATGTGCATCGAGAATTAGAAGTTGTTTTGACACATGGAGGAAGGAATCCAATGAAAGGTTAGATTGAAAGCTCTAATTCTTGATTATATTTTTCTAAAAAGATCATCATCACTCCCCCGATCAGATCTAGTATTTAAATACTTTGGATAAAACATTTTGGGGAAGGATATGGTTTTCTTTTACTTGCACATATTAGAGAGAACCTGCACTTTGAGTCAAATCAATCACATTATAATCCTTTTTGTTTTTAGATAAATGCTCCCCCTTAACATGTGCATGGAAAAATTGAAATCGTTTGGCACATGTAGGAAGGAGTGCATTTTATTGTATCACTAAAAACACTTATCAAATTATCAGTTTATTTCCGATTTAAATCACAAACTCTCCCCCGATCACAATTTTCAAACCCTTTGAGATTTGTGATCCTAATTGATTTAAATTATTAACTGATAAGGATCAAATTTTGAAATTTTAATCTCCATTGATCTAACATGCTCATGTACCATTAGTAAAATATTCAGATTTTGTACCATTTGGATGAAAACTCAAAATTAGCATGCTCTTGATCCAATTGTGGACAAAATGTTCTTTTTAATTCAAAAATATGGAATATGCTCCTTTTGATGCCAACAGTTTGAAAAATAACCTTTTTTGAAATGTTTGAAATCATTCTCCCCCTCAATCAATGACCAAAGTTGTTGATTGAGTGACATAGTATTTGACAAAAGATAAGTCCAGATGATTTTCAAAATTAAGTCTGAGTTATTTTCAACGCAATTTTGTTTTCATTAAAAGACAAATATTTTTCAAAAGAATCTTTAGAAGGAAAAACATTTGTGAGAAAACATTTGTCTTTTTGGCAACAAATGTTCCTTTTGAACTTTTGTTTTTAGGATCAGAGCTTGATATTTTAAAATCGATTTAGCTTAGCAATGTCCTTTCTTTAATAGCGGGTTACAGTCTGAAGTAACTGCAAGCCATTATTTTAAGCCCGGGTTACTGCCTGAAATGACAGTAAGCCACAGTTTGAAGATATGTTTTAGAAAATATTTACACCTTCTGCTCGAACTTTATCTAAAGAATCGTGCCATTGTTGAATGACATTTCTAAGACCGTAGATGTTATCGATATCAGAAGACATGTCTTGAGAAAACAATATTTTTGGAATTTTCTGAATGTTTCAAATTTTTATGGGTTTTTGAAAATTTTATATTTTTCTATTTTCTTTTTGTTGGTTTTATATTTTTGTATTTTGCTTTTTCGATAAAATATTTACAAAGAATAGGTGAAGAAACTCCTTTTACTCCTCATGTTCCTCCTGAAGACGTTTGAGAGTTTCCGGTTGTAGACTCTTTAACCCAAGTCGTGGGAGAATAAACTCAAAACGGTCTCTAGAAAGAGCTTTTGTGAAGATGTCTGCCAGCTGATACTCAGTCCTCACGAAATATAGTTCAACCACACCTTTCTCTACTTGTTCCCTGATGAAATGATGTCAAATGTCAATGTGATTTGCTCTTAAGTGTTGAACATTGTTGCAGCAGAGAACAATGGCACTTTTGTTATCACAATACATAGGAACTTTGTTGAATACAAAGCCGTAGTCAGATAATTGGGATCTCATCCATAAGATTTGAGCACAACATGATGACATGTATATGTATTCAACCTCTGTAGAGGATATGGAAGTACTCATTTGTTTCTTTGAAGACCAGCTCACTAGCTTATCACCCAAAAATTGAGCACCTCCTGAAGTGCTTCGACGTGTATCTTGACACCATGCATGGTTAGCATCTGCATAAGCTGTTAGTGACATACCGGTGTCCTTCGGATACCAAAGTCCCATGTTAATGGTTCTTTGGAGGTACCGAAAGACCCGTTTAACCGGTTCAAGGTGCTTTTTGGTAGGCTTAGCCTGGTATCTAGCACACATGCATACAGCGAACAGAATATCAGGTCTACTGGCTGTGAGGTACATCAAGGATCCAATCATACTACGATATTTTGTTTGATCAACCGGATCCTCGAGTGGTCCTCATCCAGTTTTGTACGTTCCACCATGGGAGTGTCAACAGGGTCACAAGAATCAAATCCAAATTTCTTTAAAATTTCATTTGCGTATTTAGATTGATTAATGAAAATGCCTTCGGGACTTTGTGAAATTTGTAATCCCAAGAAAAATGACATTTGTCCCATCATTGACATTTGAAATTTAGAGCCCATCTCTTTTGAAAATCGGTCACATTCATTGGGGTCGGTGGAGGCAAATATAATAACATCAACATATATTTGAACATGAATTAAATGTTCTCATGACTTTCTGGTGAACAATGTAGGATCAACTGCTCCTTTGTAGAATCCATTAGCCAAAAGGAACTTTGGCAACGTATCGTACCATGCCCTAGGAGCTTGCTTCAAACCGTAGAGGGCCTTCTTCAAGCGGTAGACATGGGTAGGATGTTCTGGATCCAAAAAACCTTCGGGGTTGACTAACATAGACCACTTCCTTGAGATCTTCATTAAGAAAAGTAGTCTTTACATCCATCTGATAAACTACCATATTCTTGCTAGCAGCATTAGCCAGGAAGATTCTGATAGCCTCAATTCGTACAATCGGAGCAAATGATTCCTCAAAGTCAATACTCTCCTATTGTCGATATCCTTTAGCCACAAGCCTTGCCTTATTCTTCAGAACATCACCGTGCTCATCAAGTTTTACTTTGAAGATCCACTTGAGAGCAATAATCATAGCACAATCTTAAGCAGGCATCAATTTCCATACATCAAGACGATCGAACTCATGGATTTCATCTTGCATAGCACTAAACCAGCTATCCTCAGACATTACTATTTTGACATTTTTAGGTTCGATCTTTGATAGTACAGAGTTGAAGAAGCACCATAAGGAGCCAGTGGCAAGTTGTTTTCGAGTAGATACGGGACGAGAAGGATTCCCAATGATATTATCCAATGGATGATGTGTCCATTTTCTAAGATGTTCATGTGGTTGTTGGTAAGGAAATGATGTAGCAGAGTTAGGATCCCCTGGTGAAGAGGTTTCAGGAGTGGGTTCATGGGCAAATATGTTTTCAAACGGAGCATCTTTAGGAGTTGCAAAGGGGTTATCTCCAAAAGAATTAGCAGATGCATTTCCTTGACCCACAGAAGATGATTGAGGATTCGAAGATGAAGATGAATGATCGGCAAATGGCGCTTCTTGAGATAAAGACATTGAAACGGATGAACCATTTGTGTTGGTTGGAGTAGGAGCAGCTACAGTTGGTGGTGCATGATTAACACCAGCTGGAGGCTCATAGTATTAACCAAACATTGGATCAAACAGTTTCTTCAAATCTTCTTCTGATAGAAGTACATAAAGAACTGCAGGAGTAGTATTTTGTACAAGACCTGAGCTAATGGGTCCAGATGTTAAAAGTTGAGATGCGGTCCAGAACTGGATTGTCCAGGAGCCATTTGCTCAGTCAGCTCATCAAACGTAACGTGAATAGTTTCCATAATATCTCTGGTTCTTTTATTGTAGAATCGCTAACCCTTCCGATTAAGTGCATAACCAACGAAAAATCCAATATCAGCCTTAGCCTTCAACTTTCCCAAATCTTGACCATCATTGGTTGGATAACACAAAGCTCCAAACACACGAAGAAACGAAAGATCCGGTTTTCTATTGTGAACTAATTCGTATGGAGTTTTTCCATGAGTTGTATATATTAGGGAACGGTTTTAGGTGTAACATGCAGTTGCAATGGCGTCCACCCAGAGAAACATTGGAGCCTTTGAATATATCAGCATAGTCCTTGCAGCTTCCACAAGAGTTCGATTTCGCCTTTCAACTACACCGTTCTATTGAGGAGTACGTGGAACACTTCTTTGATGACTGATTCCAATGCTTTCATAAAACTGACTTAGTTCTTTGTTCACAAATTCAGTTCCATTGTCTGTTCAAATGATTCTGAATGTTTTATTAAGCTGAACCTGCAATTGTTTTATGATGACTTTTGGAGTTTCATATTTTGATCTCAAAAACTTAACCCAAGTAAACCGAGAGTAGTCATCAACAACAACTAGCACATACTTCTTTCCATTTATACTTTGTACTCTCATTGGTCCACACAATCCATGTGAAGGGTATAAAGAACTTCCATAATGGAAATGGCAGGTTTGGGTTTATGGGCATACTTCGTGCTTTTGCCCAATTGACATGCTGAACAAAGACGATCTTTTTCATATTTCAACTGGGGCAAGCCTCTTACGAGGTCCTTTCTAGAAAGATCATTGATGGTTCCGAAGTTCAAGTGATTGAGATGACGATGCCATAACCGTGACTTGTTCTTTGATGCCTTAGACAACAAACAAATCGGAGAAGACTTCATCATATCTTCGATAGAGATGGTGTACAAATTGGAGCCATGGGTTCCCTTTAAGAGTTCAACACCATCTAATTCCCAAACGAAGCAAGAGTGCTTTCTGAAGCCACTTCAAGATCAGAGTCGCAGAATTGACCAACAGAGAATAAATTATGACAAAGACCTTCCACATAATATACCCTGGAGATCACACTATCTCAAAACACATAATATCCATAACCCATAATTGCCCCAAAGTGGTCATTCCCAAATCTAACAGTCCCGATGAATTTATTCACGAAGTTCTTGAGCCGTGAGCGATCTCCAGTCATATGTTTTGAGCAGCCCGAATCTAAATACCAAAGAACGATTTGTACGACCTGCATTTGAACACAGAAAAGTATGGATAACTGGAAGCTTTGGATATCCATGAGAAAATGGGTTCCGATTGGTTAGTACATGCAATTGGAACTCCTACAGTATTTCTAGAAGCTATGGCATCATTACTGGTGGAAGCAAGACTAGTAGTTGCAGTGGACCTATTTGAAGTGTGGCAACTTCTTAAAGGTATGATTCTACCAGTAGGCTTCCATTTCTTAGTGGGTATAGATCTAGACAACTTAGGGCAAAATTAATTAACTTTGAATTTACAACCAGTAGGTTTCCATTGATAACCTACATTACTACACTTTCTCCCTGTAGGCTTCCAATAATTACTAAACCTTTTTCCTGTAGGCTTCCAGAATTCCTTAACCTGTTTAGCATTTCTGACATATTTAACTGGAGATTTAACAACATTTCTCAAATCATTCACAACACATTCATAGTGATTACCAGAAACCAAAAATTCATTGAATGTTTTGCAAATAGTAGCAGAATTCGAATTAATTACAGTACGCTTATAGCTAATACTAGAATCAACACGATTCATCTTATTCAACTCAAACTTATTATTCCTAGGGTGGTCTTCTATTTTTTTCTCTTGATCACTCTTAGCTCGCCCGATCCTATCTTGCTTTGTATTGCCTGAAGGCTTTGACCCGCTAGCTTTAGTGTCACTAATCACTCATGTAGAAGGAACGATGGGAATATTAGTTTTTTTTACTACTTTTTGCTTTTCTGGTCTATAAGTGCTGGGATCTGAGACTTTAGGAGGCACATCAAAGGTTACATGCTTGACTTTAGGCATAGAACTGGGCATAACTATTCTATCTCGCCTAGTACCAGATTTAGGACATGTTGCAATTACACATTCCAAGAGTTCCTGAGATCGTTTGGCATATAAGCATGCATGCCCAATCGCATTATCAAGTGGTTTCTCTATCTTATCCTCTTCTACAACCTCACAGAGACTCTCTAGACTATCCTTAAGGTATGAAAGATATGTTTGAAATGCAAATTCATTATTCCTAAGATGAGGAGGAATATTGATAACATCAAATAGTCCTGAATATTAAGTGTCAATTTCCCCCGATAATGCTCGTTATTTATATCATTTATATGGATTTACACTTGTTTTCCATTGTTTTCCACTTTCAGGTAAATTACGAGCATTGGAGCTAAAGAGACGCGGAAATGGAAACATTACTAAAGATTTATCACAGTATGCCTATTTTGGAGAAGTTACGGCGTAACTCCTCTCTCACATTACGCCGTAACTATTGCGTGACCCAGAATACCAACTTATCAAGAGGTTACGGCGTAACTCTTCCCAACGGTTACGACGTAACTCCATTAGGTCAAAAGAGGTTTCGCGCCGCTGATACTTACGCCGTAACTACTGCATCACTTACGACGTAACCGAGTTTATTGAAGACTACGGCATAACCACTAAGACGGTTACGCTGTAACTAGCAAATCTAGTGCATTTACGAAGAAATTGAAGGTTACGGCGTAACTCCTATATTGGTTACGCCGTAACCCAGACCTGGCCTATAAATACCCCAAGAATTCCAGCATTTCTAATCATCCCATTCCACACACAACACTCTGAGAATGTGGGAAAAAGCTCAAGGCAGGTCTAGGGGAGCATACGGAGCTGTTTCCAAGGGAGAAGTCACTCCATTACGATAAGCTTTAGCATTTTATATTTCTTTTACTTTCAATTCATGTATTTTGTACCTTTGAATATTGAATTGATTTGCATGATTAATATGAGCGGCTAAGCACCCTTTGGTGCTAGCCTAGTTATGATTCCTTAATTGTTTTGTTTACGTTTACCTTTACTTCCGTACAATTATTTCTAAGTGTATGCATGCATAGTTCTTTGGTAGTCACCCTTGATTCGATAGTTTTGAATGGCGGTAGAGGCCAATTGCCTAGGAGATATGACCAACTGACCCTAGGTGAGCGGGCTAAGACGGGATGGGTAAGATATGACCAACTGAAGACCCTTTCTACTTGTGCGATTTGACCAACTGATCACCTATAGTTTGGATGAACTTAAGAATGGGGGGGGTGTAGTGTCTAAGTTCCTAACGGCCGGGCACTCACTATTTTGAATCTAGCATGTAGCGGTACTTAATGACTTGGCTTAGGGGACCAGGAACAACATGACTTATGACGGTGCGCCTGATTTCTCCTGTGGTGGCATCTTTGCTGATAGGTTAGGGCGAATTTACCAAATGTTGTCCTCTCAAATTTTACCCCACCTGAAGTAATTGGAAGTAGGTAGACGTAGACATAACTAGCTAGGAGGATTGACTAGGTTAGCACCACTATTCCTCTATTGATTTCCCTTTACCCATTTATTTGTTTTTATTCTGCATTAGTAGTTTAATTAATTAAATCCTTATCAAAACCATTATTATTCTGTGACAATTAGACTTAGTAATAATCCAACACACATAGCTCTTGGGACAACCTCGGCTTTACCATTTACTACACTATACGCGACCGGGTACACTGTTCGTTAGTGCACTAGGGTAGACCATAGGTATAGCGAGACACTATAAATATTAAGACATGGTCAGTAAAACCTGCATCAAGTTTTTGGCGCCGCTGCCGGGGAGTTATATTAGGATTGATATTAAGTCTTTCATTTCGTTTTTAAACTTTTCTCACGATCGTATTTCAAGTTTTCAGGTACTATGGAAGTTGTTAACATTGATGACCTCACTCTTGAGGAATACTTGGCGTTGACAAGAGCGGAACAAGGGCCGGGTCTCGTAAGACCGGCAATTGGAGCGGATGTTCGTTTCGAAATTAAAGACCAATTTATGAGGGAGCTTCGCGCTAACCCTTTTTCAGGAAACAGGGACGAAGACGCATATGAGCACGTTGAAAATGTCCTATACATCGCCAGCCTTTTCAACATTCCGGGCGTGTCTCATGATGCTGTTATGCTTAGGGTATTCCCAATGACTCTTACTGGAGCAGCCAGAAGATGGATCGAAAGATTGCCCGCTGGGGCAGTTAATACTTGGGCGCTTCTAAAGAAACACTTTATTCAAAGATATTGCCCGCCATCGAAGATTTATAACCAGCTTTTGGAGATCCATAATTTCAAACAAGAAGATGACGAAACTCTGTATCAAGCTTGGGACAGATACAACGATCTTCTTTATAAGTGTCCTACCAATGATCTGAATAACCAGCAGAAGGTCAATAATTTCTACAAAGAAATAAACGTAACTACAAGGAAAATGATGGACTATCAAGGACCTATCCTAAACATGACTCCTACCGCTGCAATTGAAGCCATTCAAAAAATGGCGGACCACTCTCAAAAATGGCACGACGGTGGGAGCAAAAGAAACCAAGGGGGAAGTTTTGACGGAATTGCAGAAATAGCTAGTAAACTTGAAAATCTCAGTCGAGATATGCTAAAAGTCAGAGAAACCGTTCATGCCATCCAAGTAGGTTGTGAAATATGTGGAGGATGACATCTTACGAAAAATTGTCCTCTTGTGGACGAAGAGAATATTGAAGAAGCTAAGTATGGAGAAAATCGACCATTTTACGGAGATAATCGAAATAGTAATGGTTATCGTGGAAATTACAACCGTGGGCCTTATGGAGAAAGAAAGCCCAGTCTTGAAGAAACAATTTATAAGTTCCTAAAAAATTCAGCCCAAAGACAAAAGGAGCAAGATGAGTGGTTGAAGGAATTCCAGGAAAACACTGACAAAAACCTTTCCAAGCACGACTCAACTCTGAAAAACCTAGAATCCATGGTGATGAAGCTCAGTGAAAAAGTAAGAAGGATGAACGATAAACCTGAAGGATCTAAACCAGCTATGGAATGTAAGGTGATTTTTTCTGACGATAACTCGAAGGTTCAGGTCAATAATACGGATTTAGGGGATGATTTCGTCGACAGATCTGAGTTACGCCGTAACATGCCAAATGGGTTACGGCGTAACTATGTGTTTGACAGCGACAACGGGGTTGTGAAGTATACTGAGGAAATCCACTCTAACGAATTACGCCATAACCAAGAATCTCGGTTACGGCGTAACTGGGATACATGGGCAGACAGCTTCCTTGATATAGGTGAATCAGAGACTCAGAAAGATGGTGAATGGTCCCACGATATTAACCTATTTCCTTTATCACCATCCAAAAAAAGATATCACTGGTGCAAGGCCATACCAGTAACTAAGGGGGACTCATTTGACCTATGGGCTTCATGTGATTCTAGAAACGAAACTTGTGATGGAGGTACTGACAATGAGAGAATCAAGAACAACAAGTTTTTATGGACTGCTTACACTGATGATGAAAAACTCGAAAAACTCTCCCTTGAAAATGAAAAAGAGCCACTTATAACTCACTGGTGTGCTCCTGTCATCATAACCGATGAGGAGACCACAAGAGCATGGCCTACAAGCAGCCCCTTCCACGAGTATTGCAATGGTGGAGACAATGAAAGAAAGGAAGAATGGACATGCCCTCACGAGCGTGAAAGACATTGTATAAAATTCGGTGATTTAGCCTTTAAAGATTGGTACGCAATTCAATTTGGGGATGCCAAGATCGATCCAAATTTTCTTAAGAAGCTAAAAATTGATTACGAAGAGCACATTCAGAAAAAGGAAGAGGCTAAAGATGATATAAACTGCACATATAAGCATTTAAGTGAAACTGACAACAAGGAATTACGCAGTCACTGGTGTGAAAGAGTAAAATCTCCTGGGAAATTTTTTGGGCGTCATGCAACCCGTATGATGACATGTGTAACGGGTGAAGCAGCTCTGGAAGAATAGGAAAAGATGAATTCTTTTGGTCCTCAACCAATGATGAGGAGAGAATGAGTTTGCCTTGCCTGGACAACCTAAGATTCGATAGTTGGGTGAAAATTAAGTATGGACATGTGGACACATTAACCAAAGAGAAGATTTGGAAGGAATACACGGATCGAGAAAACTCAAAAAGTCTCAACAACACGAGTGAAATAACAGTTGACAATGACAAAGAGTCGGTTTGTAATGATAAAGAAGAATGCAAGCGCGTTCTAGTGGAGAATCTGCTCGATGAAGAATTGTTCAAGGACACAACTTCTGATGATGATGATATTGAAGGGATCCTAGATTACCTTGAATTGCAAGGAAATGAGGAGTTCACTGATCCCGATGACAAAGCTTACGAACAAAGGAGGTGCAAACTCCTGGGGATTCCCTACAAAAGACCACCTCCAATTATTGTCAAAAAATATGAATTTACTCGCTACCACCTGGGACCGGAAGAGAAATTTTGTAAGGTCCGAAAAATCGAAACCATTGAATACCTCCGAACTGCCTCGAATGTTGCATGGATGAGACATAATTTGATGAATGATATTGAAGAAGTGGGGCAAGCCCAAAGGCCCCCATAGAAGCCCGGCGGCTCTGAGTCTAACTTAAAGACTTGTTAATAAAGAAAAATGCTCTTTCGGGAGACAACCCGAATTATCCCTTTCTTTTGTTTTTATTTCTTTTCTGTTGGGTTTTGTGTTTTCTAACCATTTTTGCAGGAAACGAGGAACTAATTGCTGCTGCAGTTGCTGATCTGAACAGAGTTACGGCGTAACTCATCTTGGTGATTACGCCGTAACCAATATTTTAGCAGCATAATTCTTGACGCATTACCAATTACGGCGTAATACCATCTGAGTGGTTACGCCGTAACTACTCGCTTGACAGCTCATACCAGGTTTTGCCAGTTACGGCGTAACTTCCTCTTAGTAGTTACGACGTAACTTTCCTCTGCTTTAATTCTTTCATTTTAAAACACAGTAACCTTGTATTAGTTTTTAAATGAACTTTGTGGGTGTGTTCCCTGTAAACCCTCACGAGACTTCACTCGTCCACTTGGGACACCAAGTGGTTTAAAAGGCTTGTTGCATTCGCTAAATGCAACCGTGATTCCTACGAAAGTGAGTTAGATTTGTTTTTCTTTTCTTTCATTTTTTTCTTTTTAGAATTATGCTTGTCGGTATTGTGATTTCAGGGATTGAAGTTTGCTCATGACGCTTAAACGAAGGCACGGTTCTTTTTCGTGCGCCTTCTTCTTTTTGGAGCAAATTTCAGGGAAGTTCTCTCTCTAATTCTACCTTTCTCTTCAACTTTATTTTAATTCCTAGTACAAAAGGGACTTTGTACAATTCAAGTGGGGGGACGGGAGTAGAATTATCTCTTGAACTTTATTTCGCCCTCATTTTTCTAGTTTATTTTGAAAACTTATACCATTTTTAAAATTTTGACATGTTTTTCCGAACCTAACTAGATTAGACCTTAGCCGAGCACATACAACCCTTGATATTACATGGTGAGATTAGCCTTATCCGTTTCCTATATTTTACCCCAAATCGACCAAATTATGAGTGTGCCGGTAGCTTGTAAACTTTAGAACTTGGCCTTTGCATCATTTCAAGACCATAGACGAGGTATGTTGAGTTAGCTCGATGTATTTGGACTTTTCAGTTTTATAAGGCAATATTGTAGGATTATCACCCAAACAGCCTACTATTGTGAGTCTATCGATTAGTCACCTCGACTTTTCGACCCCCATGTGAAACCCTTTTGTTGCACCCCCTTTAGTGCAAGATACCCTGATGCAGGTTTTATTGACCAGGTCTTAATATTTATAGTGTCTCGCTATACCTATGGTCTACCCTAATGCACTAACGGGCAGTGTACCCGGTCGTGTGTAGTGTAGTAAATGGTAAAGCCGAGGTCGTCCCAAGAGCTATGTGTGTCGGATAATTACTAAGTCTAATTGTCACAAAATATTAATGGTTTGATAGGGTTTTAATTAATTAAACTACTAATGCAGAATATAAAAGCAAATAAATGGTAGAAGGGAAATCAATAGAGGAATAGTGGTGCTAACCTAGTTAATCCTCCTAACTAGTTATGTCTACATCTACCTACTTCCAATTACTTCAGGTGGGGTCAAATTCGAGAGGACAACATTTGGTCAATTCGCCCTAACCTATCAGCAAAGATGCCACCACAGGAGAAATCAGGCGCACCGTCATATCCTGTTGTTCCTGGTCCCCTAAGCCGAGTCATTAAGTACCGCTACATGCTAGATTATAAATAGTGAGTGCCCGGCCATTAGGAACTTAGACACTACACCCCCAATTCTTAAGTTCATCCAAACGATAGGTGATCAGTTGGTCAAATCGCACAAGTAGAAAGGGTCGTCAGTTGGTCATATCTTACCCTTCCCGTCTCAGTCCGCTCACCTAGGGTCAGTTGGTCATATCTCCTAGGCAATTGGCCTCTATCGCCATTCAAAACTACCGAACCAGGGGTGACTACCAAAGAACTATGCATGCATACACTTAGAAATAATTGTACGGAAGTAAAGGTAAAGGCAAACAAAACAATTAAGGAATCATCACTAGGCTAGAACCAAAGGGTGCTTAGCCGCTCATATTAATCATGCACATCAATTCAATATTCAAAGGTACGAAATACATGAATTGATAGTAAAAGAAATAATAAACGCTAAAGCTTATCGTAATGGTGTGACTTCTCCCTTGGAAACAGCTCCGTATGCTTCCCTAGACCTCCCTTGAGCTTTTTCCCACGTTCTCAGAGTGTTGTGTGTGGAATGGGATGCTTTGAAATGCTGGAATTCGTGGGTTATTTATAAGCCAGGTCTGGGTTACGGCGTAACCAATAAATGAGTTACGCCGTAACCTTCTATTTCTCCGTAAATGCACTAGATCTGCTAGTTACGGCGTAACCTTATAAGTGGTTACGCCGTATTCTTCAATAAACTCGGTTACGTCGTAAGTGATGCAGTAGTTACGGCGTCAGTATCAGCAGCGTGGAACCATAATTGACCTAATGGAGTTACGTCGTAACCTTTGGGAGGAGTTACGCCGTAACCTCTTGATAAGTTGGACTTCTGGGTCACGCAATAGTTACGGCGTAATGTGAGAGATGAGTTACGCCGTAACTTCTTCAAAATAAGCATACTGTGATAAATCTTTAGTAACGTTTCCATTTCCGCGTCTCTTTAGCTCCAATGCTCGTAATTTACCTGAAAGTGTAAAACAATGGAAAACAAGCATAAATCCATATAAATGATATAAATAACGAGCATTAACGGGGGAAATTGACACTTAATATTCAGGATTATTTGATGTTATCAAATATCCCCCCACTTGAACTCTACTTGCCTTCAAGTAGACCTTTTTAGATAGATTCCTAAAACGATATCTCCCAAAACCTGGAAAATATGAGTTTACAAATCGCTTATGCTAGAATAAAACAAAGCCGAACACCTCACGAAAGGGGAACAAACACTCAAATCTCTCAACTATTCTTAGTGTCAATTTCGAGGCGATCACTCAATCGCACAGTCATAGCATGTATTCTATCATAAGCTTGGCAGTTACACAAATCTCCACCAAGGGCTAAACAATTCTCGAAGGCAATATGGGTAGACACGACAAAGGTTAAGGGGTGACTCGTCATTACTAACATGTCACAGCGATGTGGACAAAATCAATGATACATGACCAAATCCATGGCCAAGACACCAAAGATTGCTCGCTGCATCACCTAGACACGCTTCATGACTAAAAGGGTAGGATAAGACATGGGATATATAATTGGTGTAAAATGAAAAACAAGCAGGTAGTCTATATCTACAACTAAGTCATCACCACTTACCGTCCGCCCAAAGTTCAAGCTTAGAAGTCTAGAGACCGGATCATGAAATGCAAGGTAGATGTGTCATTAGAGGACGTCGTGATGGGAACACTACCTTTTCTTCTTCAGTTGGTATAACTCCAACTCCAATCTTCCAATGTGACCGAGGTGGCCTCCTCAATACTTAAACAATAAAGCTCATACTACAGTGCTTATAACATTGCACTTTACAAAATCATAACTCAATCAACTATATATATATATATATATATATATATATATATATATATATATATATATATATATATATATATATATATATATATATATATATATATATATATATATATATATATATATATATATATATATATTTGAACATAACATGATAACATAACATCCCCCCACTTGAAATAAACAATGGGAATTCGGGGGGTCTTCAATGATCTTCATAATTGTCATCGATGAAAGCGTGATTTCCAAACCTTTCCACTCGAACCTTGAACTTAGGCAAATGATGACTTCCCAATTACAAATAAAGACTACAGGGTAGGCTAAGGTGTAAGGGTGTAACGAAACAATATATTGGGGTGACAAAATGAAAGGAATGGCTCAGAAGGGTGTATCTAGAGGTATCTTGCACTAAAGGGGAGTGCAACAAAAGGGTTTCACATGGGGGTCGAAAAGTCGAGGTGACTAATCGATAGACTCACAATGGTAGGCTGTTAGGGTGATAATCCTATAATACTGCCTTCTAAAACTGAAAAGTCCAAATACATCGAGCTAACTCATCATACCTCGTCTATGGTCTCGAAATGATGCAAAGGCCAAGTTCTAAAGTTTACAAGCTACCGGCACACTCATAATTTGGTGGATTTGGGGTAAAATATTGGAAACGGATAAGGCTAATCTCACCATGTAATATCAAGGGTTGTATGTGCTCGGCTAAGGTCTAATCTAGTTAGGTTCGAAAAAACATGTCAAAAATTTAAAAATGGCGTAATTTTTCAAAATAAACTAGAAAAATGAGGGCGAAATAAAGTTCAAGAGATAATTCTACTCCCGTCCCCCCACTTGAATTGTACAAAGTCCCTTTTCTACTAGGCATTAAAATAAAGGTTAAGAGAAAGGTAGAATTAGAGTGAGAACTTCCATGAAATTTGCTCCATAAAGAAGAAGGCCCACGAGAAAGGATCGTGCCTTCGTTTAAGCGTCATGAACAAACTTCAATCCCTAAAATCACAATACCGAAAAGCATACTTCTAAAAAGAAAAAATAAAATGAAAAACAAATCTAACTCACTTTCGTAGGAATCACGGTTGCATTTAGCGAATGCAACAAGCCTTTTAAACCACTTGGTGTCCCAAGTGGACGAGTGAAGTCTCGTGAGGGTTTACAGGAAACACACCCACAAAGTTCATTTAAAAACTAATACAAGATTACTGTGTTTTAAAATAAAGAATTAGAGCAGGGGAGAGTTACGTCGTAACTCCTATTAGAGAGTTACGCCGTAACTGGCAAAACCTGGTATGAGCTGTGAAGCGAATAGTTATGGCGTAACCACTGAGATGGTATTACGACGTAATTGGTAATGCGACAAGAATTATGCTGCTAAAATGTTGGTTACGGCGTAATCACCAAGATTAGTTACGCCGTAACTCTATTCAGATCAGCAACTGCAGCAGTAATTACTTCATTGTTTCCTGCAAAAATGTTTAGAAACACAAAACCTAACAGACAAGAAATTAAAACAAAAGAAAGGGATAATTCGGGTTGTCTCCCGAAAGAGCACTTTTCTTTATTTATGAGTCTTTAAGTTAGACTCAGAGCTGCGGGACTCCTATGGGGGTCTTTGAACTTGCCCCACTTCTTCAATATCCTTCATCAAATTGTGCCTCATCCATGCAACATTTGAGGCAGTTCGGAGGTATTCAATGGTCTCGATCTTTCGGACTTTACAAAATTTCTCCTCCGGACCTAGGTGGTAGCGAGCGAATTCGTATTTTTCAACTATAATTGGGGGTGGTCTTTTGTAGGGTATCCCAGGAGCTTGCACCTTCTTTGCTCGTAAGATTCGTCATCGGGATCAGTGAACTCCTCATTTCCTTGCAACTCAAGGTAATCTAACATCCCTTCGATATCATCGTCATCAGAAACAATGCCCTTGAACCATTCTTCATCGAGCAGATTTTCCACTAGAACGCGCTTGCATTCTTCTTTATCATTACGCACCCGCTCTATGTCATCGTCAATTGTTATTTTACTCGTGTTTTCGATACTTTTTTCGTTTGAATTTTCTTGATCCATGTATTCCTTCCAAATCTTATCTTTCGTTAATGCGTCCACATGCCCATACTTATTTTTTACCCAACTATCGAACCCTAGGTTGTCTATCCAAGGTAAACTCGTTCTCTCCTCATCATTGGTTGAGGACCAAAAGAATTCATCTTTTCCTAATCTTTCAGAGTTGCTTCCCCCATCACATATATCGTCATACGGGTTGCATGACGCCCAGAAAATTTCCCCAGGAGATTTTACTTTTTCGCACCAGTGACTGCGTAGTTCATTGTTGTCAGTTTCACTTAAATGCTCATCCGTGCAGAGTATATCTTTATTAGTCTCTTCTTTTTGAATGTGCTCCGCGTAATAAATTTTTAGCTTTATAAGAAGATTTGGATTGATCTTGGCATTCCCAAATTGAATTGCGTACCAATCTTTAAAAGCCAAATTACCGAATTTTATGCCCTGTCTTTCACGCTCATGAGCGCATGTCCATTCTTTCTTTCTTTCATTGCCTCCTCCATTGCAATACTCGTGGAAGGGGCTGTATGTAGGCCATGCTCTTGTGGTTTCATCGTCAGTAATGGCCACAGGAGTACACCAGTGAGTGATAAGTGGCTCTTCTTCATCTTCAAGGGAGAGTTCCTCGAGTTTTTCTGATCCGTCCAAGTCGAGGAATTTTTCGGCCCATGTATCCCAGTTACGCCGTAACTGAGATTCTTGGTTACGGCGTAATTCATTAGAGTCATTTTCATCAGTATTCTTCACAACTCCGTTGTCGCTGTCAAAAACGAGGTTACGCCGTAACTCATTAGGTATGTTGCGGCGTAACTCAGATCTGTTGACGAATTCGTCCCCTAAACTCGTATCACTGGCCTGAACCTTCGAGTTATCATCCGAGAAAATTACCTTACATTCCATAGCTGGTTTAGATCCTTCAGGTTTATCGTTATTCCTCCTTACTTTTTCACTGAGCTTTATCACCATGGATTCAAGGTTTTTTTAGAGTTGAGTCATGTTTGGAAATGTTTCTATCAGTGTTTTCTTGGAATTCCTTCAACCATTCATTTTGCTCCTTTTGTCTTTGGGCTGAATTTTCCAGAAATTTATTAATTGTTTCTTCAAGACTGGGCTTTCTTTCTCCATAAGGCCCACGGTTGTAATTTCCACGATAACCATTACTATTTTGATTGTCACCGTAAAATGGTCGATTTCTCCATACTTAGCTTCTTCAATATCCTCTTCGTCCATATGAGGACAATTTTTTTTGTAAGATGTCCTCTTTCACATCTTTCACACCCTACTTGGATGGCATGAACGGTTTCTCTGACCTTCAGCATATCTCGACTGAGGCTTTTAATTTTACTGGCGATAGCTGCAATTCTGTCGAAACTTCCACCTTGGTTTCTTTTACTTCCACCGTCGTGCCATTTTTGAGAATGGTCCGCCATTTTTTGAATGGCTTCAATTGCAGTAGTAGGAGTCATGTTTGGAATAGGTCCTTGATAGTCCAGTATCTGTCTTGTAGTTACATTTATTCCTTTGTAGAAAATATTGACCTTCTGCTGGTTGTTAAGATCATTGGTAGGATACTTATAAAGAAGATCGTTGTATCTGTCCCAAGCTTGATACAGAGTTTCGTCGTCTTCTTGTTTGAAATTGTGGATCTCCAAGAGTTGATTAGAAATCTTTGATGGTGGGCAATATCTTTGGATAAAGTGTTTCTTCAGTAGCGCCCAAGTATTAACTGCCCTGGCGGGCAATCTTTCGATCCATCTTCTGGCTGCTTCAGTGAGAGTCATAGGGAAAAACCTAAGCATAACAGCATCATGAGACACGTCCGGAATGTTGAAAAGGCTAGCGATGTATAGGAAATTTTCAACGTGCTCATATGCGTCTTCGTCCCTGTTTCCTGAAAAAGGGTTAGCGCGAAGCTCCCTCATAAATTGGTCTTTAATCTCGAAACGAACATCCGCTCCGATTGCCGGTCTTACGAGACCCGGCCCTTGATCTGCTCTAGTCAACGCCAAGTATTCCTCAAGAGTGAGGTCATCGATGTTAACAACTTCCATGGTACCTGAAAATTTGAAATGTGATCGTGAGAAAAGTTTAAAAATGAAATGAAAGACTTAATATCAATCCTAATATAGCTCCCCGGCAACGGCGCCAAAAACTTGATGCAGGTTTTACTGACCAGGTCTTAATATTTATAGTGTCTCGCTATACCTATGGTCTACCCTAATGCACTAACGAGCAGTGTACCCGGTCGTGTGTAGTGTAGTAAATGGTAAAGCCGAGGTCGTCCCAAGAGCTATGTGTGTCGGATAATTACTAAGTCTAATTGTCACAGAATATTAATGGTTTGATAGGGTTTTAATTAATTAAACTACTAATGCAGAATATAAAAGCAAATAAATGGTAGAAGGGAAATCAATAGAGGAATAGTGGTGCTAACCTATTTAATCCTCCTAACTAGTTATGTCTACGTCTACTACTTTCAATTACTTCAGGTGGGGTCAAATTCGAGAGGACATCATTTGGTCAATTCGCCCTAACCTATCAGCAAAGATGCCACCACAGGAGAAATCAGGCGCACTGTCATAAGTCCTGTTGTTCCTGGTCCCCTAAGCCGAGTCATTAAGTACCGCTACATGCTAGATTCTAAATAGTGAGTGCCCGGCCGTTAGGAAGTTAGACACTACACCCCCAATTCTTAAGTTCATCCAAACGATAGGTGATCAGTTGGTCAAATCGCACAAGTGAAGGAGTTTGTTGACATAGTGCTTGAACTCTCGAGTAGGTGACTCGGGGAGTGGAGTAGGGCAAGGAAGGTGTCCTTGTAGCCGAACCACTATACATCGGTTGTGTCTTTTCTTTCCCTTCGCTTTACTTTATTTACTTGCCTTATCATTAGATCTATACTTTCTCTACATCCATAAGATCTCACATATTAACGAATCTAAAAGTTTTTGAAACTAACGTAAAATCGGCAAAACTATTCAACCCCCCCCCCTTCTAATTTTCCACACTCGTAATTTACCTGAAAGTGTAAAACAATGGAAAACAAGCATAAATCCATATAAATGATATAAATAACGAGCATTAACGGGGGAAGTAGACACTTAATATTCAGGTTTATTTGATGTTATCATACCCCTAGATAAACCTTTCTGAGCCATTCCTTTCATTTTGTCAACCCAATATATTGTTTCGTTACACCTTTACACCTTAGCCTACCTTGTAGTCTTTATTTGTGATTGGGAAGTTATCATTTGCCTAAGTTCAAGGTTCGAGTGAAAAGGTTTGGAAATCACGCTTTCATCGACAACATTTGAGAAGATCATTGAAGAACCCCCAAATTCCCATTGTTTATCTCAAGTGGGGGGATGTTATGTTGAAAAAAAAAGTTGATTGAGTTATGATATTGTAAAGTGCGTTGTTATAAGCACTGTAATATGAGCTTTATTGATTAGTATCGAGGAGGCCACCTCGGTCACATTTGAAGATTGAAGTTGGAAGTTATGCCAACAGAAGAAGAAAAGGTAGTGTGCCCATCACGACGTTCTCTAATGACACATCTACCTTGCATTTCATGATCCGGTCTCTAGACTTCTAAGCTTGAACTTTGGGCAGACGGTAAGTGGTGATGACTTGGTTATAGATTTAGACTACCTGCTTGTTTTTCATTTTACACCAATTATATATCCCATGTCTTATCCTACCCTTTAGTCATGAAGCGTGTCTAGGTGATGCAGCGATCAATCTTTGGTGTCTTGGCGATGGATTTGGTCATGTATCATTGATTTTGTCCAATTCGCCGTGACATTTTAGTAATGACGAGTCACCCCTTAACCTTTGTCGTGTCTACCCATATTGCTTTCGAGAATTGTTTAGCCCTTAACTCTAGTGGTGGAGATTTGTGTCACCGCCAAGCTTATGACAGAATACATGCTATGACTGTGCGATTGAGTGATCACCCCGAAATTGACACTTAGAATAGTTGAGAGATTTGAGTGTTTGTTCCCCTTTCGTGAGGTGTTTGGCTTTGTTTTAATCTAGCATAAGGGATTTGTAAACTCATATTTTCCAGGTTTTGGGAAATATCTTTTTAGGAATCTATCTAACAAGGTCTACTTGAGGGCAAGTAGAGTTTAAGTGGGGGGATATTTGATAACATCAAATAGTCCTGAATATTAAGTGTCAATTTCCCCCGATAATGCTCGTTATTTATATCATTTATATGGATTTACGCTTGTTTTCCATTGTTTTCCACTTTCAGGTAAATTACGAGCATTGGAGCTAAAGAGACGCGAAAATGGAAACATTACTAAAGATTTATCACAGTATGCCTATTTTGAAGAAGTTACGGCGTAACTCCTCTCTCACATTACGCCGTAACTATTGCGTGACCCAGAATACCAAATTATCAAGAGGTTACGGCGTAACTCTTCCCAAAGGTTACAACGTAACTCCATTAGGTCAAAAGAGGTTCCGCGCCGCTGATACTTACGCCGTAACTACTGCATCACTTACGACGTAACCGAGTTTATTGAAGACTACGGCATAACCACTAAGAAGGTTACGCCGTAACTAGCAAATCTAGTGCATTTACGAAGAAATTGAAGGTTACGGCGTAACTCCTATATTGGTTACGCCGTAACCCAGACCTGGCCTATAAATACCCCACGAATTCCAGCATTTCTAATCATCCCATTCCACACACAACACTCTGAGAACGTGGGAAAAAGCTCAAGGCAGGTCTAGGGGAGCATACAGAGCTGTTTCCAAGGGAGAAGTCACCCCATTACGATAAGCTTTAGCATTTTATATTTCTTATACTTTCAATTCATGTATTTCCTACCTTTGTATATTGAATTGATTTGCATGATTAATATGAGCGGCTAAGCACCCTTTGGTGCTAGCCTAGTTATGATTTCTTAATTGTTTTGTTTACGTTTACCTTTACTTCCGTACAATTATTTCTAAGTGTATGCATGCATAGTTCTTTGGTAGTCACCCTTGATTCGGTAGTTTTGAATGGCGGTAGAGGCCAATTGCCTAGGAGATATGACCAACTGACCCTAGGTGAGTGGACTGAGACGGGAAGGGTAAGATATGACCAACTGACGACCCTTTCTACTTGTGCGATTTGACCAACTGATCACCTATCGTTTGGATGAACTTAAGAATTGGGGGGTGTAGTGTCTAAGTACTTAACGGCCGGGCACTCACTATTTTGAATCTAGCATGTAGCGATACTTAATGACTTGGCTTAGGGGACCAGGAACAACAGGACTTATGACGGTGCGCCTGATTTCTCCTGTGGTGGTATCTTTGCTGATAGGTTAGGGCGAATTGACCAAATGTTGTCCTCTCGAATTTGACCCCACCCGAAGTAATTGGAAGTAGGTAGACGTAGACATAACTAGCTAGGAGGATTGACTAGGTTAGCACCACTATTCCTCTATTGATTTCCCTTTACCTATTTATCTGTTTTTATTCTGCATTAGTAGTTTAATTAATTAAATCCTTATCGAAACCATTATTATTCTGTGACAATTAGACTTAGTAATAATCCAACACACATAGCTCTTGGGACGACCTCGGCTTTACCATTTACTACACTACACGCGACCGGGTATACTGCCCGTTAGTGCACTAGGGTAGACCATAGGTATAGCGAGACACTATAAATATTAAGACTTGGTCAGTAAAACTTGCATAAAATATACTTCACATTCACAACATATTTAATACAAGCAGGCACCTTTGGTGCAACATTATCACCACTAGTGATTGGCATTTTCCCTTTTACCTGATTCTTCAGATTCTCAATTTCTTTTTTCAAAGAAGTTATCTTTTCATTGTTCTTGTCACGAGTGACCTTAATTGATTCATATAACTCTTTGAAATGCAGTTTAACCTTTTCATTTTCTGCTAGAAAACACTCATTTTCATGTTGTAATACATCAATGAGGTTTTGAAGATGGAAAGTTTGAGAATTTTGAGAATCTAAAGGAGGAGGCATGTGAGAGCCAGTCACTTCACTACCATTCAATTGGGAAATCTGAGATTTCAATTTTCGGATCATGTTGCAGTGAGCTTGATTTTGTTCATCACGAGATTTTATTTCAAAATATGCATCAAACTCAGGAGCATTCGAAGATGTCTTGGCATTTGAAGTTTTGATTCTTTCTTCAAGATGTTGATATTTTAATTGCAAATCAAGATATTCAACTTCTAATTTAGAAAAATTCCTGACCATGTTATCATGATCATCCCTTTCGATTTTGTCATGCAATTTCGAATTTTTGGTTTCAAGCTCATTGACACGATCTTGTGAGACTTTCAAAGCAATCGATAAATCATGAAATTGAGAAGCAGTTATGGAATAATTCGTGACAGTTAAAACACATCTTGAGCAATACATCTAGAAATCAAATTCTCATTCAGGATGTGAATATTCTTCCTCTCAATCTCATTACTTTTAAGCTCACATTCATATGTTTTAACCTCGTTTTCCATTTCATTAAACATCTTTTTCATTTCGTTAACTTCCGTATCTATGGCCTTTTTAATACCCTCGAATTGTTCTTTTAGTTTTTTAAAGAATGGAATGACCTCAGTTAGATAACATTCTTTAGTTTGCTCAAAACCCCTTTCCCCTTCAGTAATTCCTGTTGGTGTGATTCTCTTCTTACATGTTTTCTCGAAATCAACAAATAGTTGGTAAACTACATATAAGCTGATTAAGGTTTTACTTTGAGTGGGAAGATTTCTGGGCACTAAATGCATTGGTGTATTAGGTAGATACACTGTAGCTGGAGGCAATTTCCTAAAGGGAGGATTCTTTTCAATAAGTTCATCACCTTTTCTCTTTTCCATATCCAACTTCCAAAACACTTGTTCAGGGGTTAATTGAGTCTGAGGTCTAAACTTAATAATGGCTATCCAGTTATCCTTAGTGTAATTGGGAGTCTTAAACGTTATATTATGATTCACACACCAAGGATCTTCTCTTAATTTCTTTTCCATTTTCTCTCTAGAGGCATTTTCTATTTCTATGTCCTCTTTAGTGTTCTCAACATAAGTTGGCTTTTGTCTAGGCTTAAGAATCGCACTACTATAAAAAATCACATCATGAGCTGTTTTTGCTTTCTCAAGATACGCAGGATTAGGGTCTTCTACAAGGCCAATACTATGCTTATCACTTCATACTCTATGCTTAGTGATCATGTGAGCAGTCTGAATTGTGTATCCTTGTACGTACAACTTGTTTTCAAGTTTATTCTTCAAAGTTTTAAGGTTGGAAAAATCATTTAAAAGTTTTGATTCCTTTGCATTGAACTCCTGCTTAAGCACTTTTATATTTTCTTGAAGTTCTTGCTTTTGCTTAACAGTTTTATTAAGTTTCTCTTGTAAGGAATTTAACTCTTGTTTTAATGTTTCTTCCCTTAAATTACTTTTTCTGATTAATGTACGCATTTGGTAATCCATTTCCTGCTCACGTGTGGTCAGCTCAAATTTAGCACGCTGTTCATAGATGACAACTTGATCCTTATAGATGTTTAGTTTAATGGTCATGGAAACACACATTCATCATTGATGGCAGAAGATGCATCACTTTGTACAATTAGACTTTCATCTTGCTTCACATATTGATCATATGGGACAACATTGCTATTACCCATATTTTCAATATCCGATTCAATGACTTTTGTTGATTGTACTTTGTTGTGAATCTTTTGCACATCAACCACATCATATAGTTTTAGTACCTATGATATGATTGAGTCCTTGGAAGGACAGGTTTATTGAGGTGGAGAAACCATTGGAAAGATGTTAGCTATAAAGATGGTCTGTGCCGTTGGTTCATCATCAACATCAGAGTCAAATGCATCACAATCTGCAACTTGGAAGACATTGGGATTGTTTTGTGCCAAATCATGTACTGGTTGTTCATCCACATCTGCATCATATGTTTTGGCATTCCCCTCAACAAGAAACATCAACTCTTCCTCATCCAACACAGCTCCACTATCTTGAGCTTGCACCAGTAGCATCTTATCCCTGAAGTACTCTGCATTCTGTGGATGGTTTGGCTGAGTGCAGTTCCTAGCAATGTGTCCTTCCCCTCCACAGTTGTAACACTTGATTGGTTTCCCTTGACCCTGAACCGTGATCCATCCTCGATTCTGATTACCCACACAACCTGTTCCAGCTCCAGCATTCCCATAACCAGTTCCAGCTCCTACATTCCCCTGTGCATTATATGGTGGATTCACATTCTGCCTTCCTTGCATGTTCTGAACCACAACCCTTCCATCTTTAATAGTAGCATGATTGTGTAGATTAGATGCAGTTCTGAGATGGTTGTTGGTGTGGGGAAGTAAGTTTCTATTTTGTTGAACCATTAGGGCCAGTTGGTTTGCAAGGTTTTCAATGAACATGTCAGATGGGTTATATCCTGGGTCTGGAATAAGTTTGTGATTATGATCCTTAGTAGGGATGACTTGTGATGCTTTGGTACTTATCCTCACATTTGAAAAAAATGCAGTAGAGTCATTTGAAGAGCTTGCAGCAGCAGCATTAGGATTGAACTTCTCCATGATCATACGTTCAAATGCAGCATGCTTCTCATGTTTAAGTAAGTAAGCATACAGTTGTTCATAGTTGGTGTTCCTCAATCCTTTGTTCAATTTGACTGCAGTAACAAATTTGTACCATTCAGGGTTCATGTTGTTTACGAACTTGGAATTGAGTTGCATATTTGGCATTGTCATTTTGATGTTCCTCATATCATTCACAAGTTTGTGAAACCTCACATGATATTCAGTGACACTTTCCCCTTGGTTCATCTTAAAGTTCTCAAAGTCATCATACAGCTGCGACTCTCTATCTTCCTTAGTCAGTTTTGAACCAGAGAGAAGCATCTTGACATTATCCTAGACTCCCTTGGCCTCAGTACTGTGATTGATCAGCTTGTTCAATTTGACTGCAGTAACAAATTTGTACCATTCAGGGTTCATGTTGTTTACGAACTTGGAATTGAGTTGCATATTTGGCATTGTCATTTTGATGTTCCTCATATCATTCACAAGTTTGTGAAACCTCACATGATATTCAGTGACACTTTCCCCTTAGTTCATCTTAAAGTTCTCAAAGTCATCATACAGCTGCGACTCTCTATCTTCCTTAGTCAGTTTTGAACCAGAGAGAAGCATCTTGACATTATCCTAGACTGCCTTGGCCTAAGTACTGTGATTGATCAGCTTGTAAATGTCTTCTGGTAAACCTTTAAGTATAATGTTTGAAGCTCTAATGTCAGCATCATATCTCTTCTTCTCCTTATATCAAGTTCATTATACATTCTTGGCTATCCAACCCCAAAACGACAGTTCCATCAGCTGCAGTTTCAAGAACATCCCTAGTAGTTCCAATTTGAAATGGTCCTTCATTAATTGACTTAATGATGTTAACACCATTCTCTTTGCCCAAGCAATACAGTCTGATTCTCTGTGCCCAAGAGTCATAATCAGTTCTATCAAGCATAGGAGGACGAGTAACGGACCCTGCAGCTTGAACGTCATCAGCAACGTAAGAGGTGATTATAGACATGATTCCTAAGTACACGGGATTTTACTACTCTTTGATTAAACCGAGAAATCGATTCTTTCACGGGATTTTACTAAATCAAGAGAAAACCATAAAACTTAACACAAAGAAATGACAAATCTCAAGAGACAAATCGCAGAATTGACAAATCGCACAAAGGTCAAAACGCAGTGTGACAAATCGTAGTGACAAGTCGCAGGATTAACAAACCGCTTCAATCAAACCGCAAGAGTACAAACCGCTTCAATCAAATCTCACCTATTATCAAACCGTTTAAGACAAATCGCACACTTTGACAACTCGCAAGGGTACAATAGTACTCCCACTACTTGTCCTTTTGTCCCTTTGTCCATTTCCCTCAAACCGCAACAAGGCTAACAAATCGCACAGTTTAGATCAAATCGCATACACAATAATACCCAAACCGCAGTGAGTAAAGGTCAAACTGCAACTAAAACAGATCAAACCGCACAAAAATCTGATCAACTCGCAGTCAATGACTATCAAATCGCATACAAGAAAAGTGATCCGAGAGTCAAACCGCTTCCAAGAAGCACTTCAAAAACCAAAATTTCCAATCAAAAACACCACAACCAAGATGAATCTAGCCTTCCAAACCAAAAACTAAACAACTATGATGATCCTAAACACAAAAGTACAATCAAAATCCAAACTTTAACACTAAATAAGATCAAAATGGTGAAAATGTCTCTAAACTCATTCAAACCCAAAACTTATGAAAACAAACTAAGAATCCAAGAACATGTAAAGTAGATGATCAAACCATGGCTCTTGATACCATTTGTAACATATTGTTTTTCAAAAACACACAAACATACACACTAAGATTCAAATGAGGTTTGTTCTAGAGAGAGAAAGTGGAGAGAAATGGGAACTTCTAGTAAGAGAAAGAAAATTATATTATTAAGCTCCAACCCTTTGCCTTGCTAGGCAAAGGCTATTTATAGTGTCTTACAATATACGCCACCTATAGGCTGTGGATCAGGCATACAGTGGGTAAAGACCCGTCCGTCCTCCACGGTGTTACTTAACTAACTACTAACTATTACTAAATGACTACGACTACGAGCTTTCTAACGAATACATATACTTGAGGTGACTGAGTCTTTAACTACCGGATTTTCTAAATCCCAACAATTGAAGCATATCAGGTACCACTAATCCAGATAGAACCGCACTTTTATTGACTAACATGTGAAGGAGCTTATGCAAAATGAAGAGTTAATGATATATATAAATCCAATCCTCCGATAAGTCTTAACTAATTAGATCTCACATAAACAAATTAAACTTTTGTTAATATAAATAAGCCGTAAAAACGTTTATTTATATTTTACGATCTTCTAATGTTTTGTTGATAACAAACATAAAATCATTTTAACGAAACAAATAAAATACGTAAATGGTTTGAGCCAATAGTTTTCTAACACACTTACGTTTTCACATAAAACAAGTATAAGTGATTTTATGATTTAGTATTACATATGTACAACAACTAGTGTTTACATATTTGGGTAAAATATACACATAACTAGTATGTAGTATATTGGGTAATATAAATGGGTAGAAACTTAAGTATCATAACCCATTGACCAAATACATTGAATGTAGTTGGGTACAACCCAAAGTCCATGACCCATATCCATGGAGCTTGACCCATAACCCATTGCATGACATCATGCTTATGTCATATATGGATGATATCCATAACCCATGGTATTGACCCATACCCATTTGACTATGTGCATTGCACTCATGAGATACATTATATCTAATAAAAGACCCATGGATCAACCCATAACCCATGACCCATAACCCATAACCAAAATACCCATGGGCAAAGAGGAGCGTCCTACGGATCTCTAGTTTTACACTAGACGGGTCTCTTGTGGGAGGGATCCGTGGTTCGAGGAACAGTAGGCATTTTCTCTCTATAAATAGTGAGTCATATCTTCATTGTTTCTAACCCCTTTCTCACATACTTTCTCCTTGAGTTTAAAACTCTCTAACCCCAGATCCAAGTGATCTAAGTTTGTAGTTTTGTTTCGTGTGATTCTCTAGGTTCCTCTTAAAGGCGAGATCACCACCTTTGAAGTCGAGCAAGCTCAAGTCCATGAGTTGCCATGCTTCCTCATCATCAAGACTACTGAAGTCCTATTGTTGATGGTTATTTTCTTTCTTCTAAGAAGTGTAGTGTTGAAGACATTAGTGAACGATGTCTCAAGTGTCAAGACGAAGACATTAGTGAAAGGTGTCGATCGTTCGTATTGTAGTCATTAGTGAAGGGTGCCTAGAAGTCAAGTCACAAGACATTAGTGAAGGGTGTCTTGAAGATCTAGTCAAAGGTGCCTAAGATGTACATTCGATATGGTGTGTTTCGATGTACAAGATAGATTAGTATTGGATCCAAGGATATTGATATCCTTGATGATGTTGTAATAAGGAGTTGATCTCCTTTGGGGTTAGGTGATTGGTGTAGTGTTGGGTAGTAGTTCCTCCATTGTAATGGAACTCGGTACTTAGCCTAGTACCGGATAAAGGGTATGCGACGTTGTGGTAGGTGTGGTTCACCTTGGTGTGAAAGAACCCGGTGGTTAGCCTAGTACCGAAAAAAAGGGCAACGTTGTGAAGGTTTCTCCACCATAAAGAGTCGGTGTTGTGTAGTGATTACGAACTCTCGAGTAGGTGACTCGGGGAGTGGAGTAGGGCAAGGAAGGTGTCCTTGTAGCCGAACCACTATAAATACCCGCGTTGTGGTTTTGTGCTTCTTACTCTTTATCTTTTCATTACATATTTATAGTTCTATATGTTTGTTTATCAACATCCAACACACATCCAAATAGATTGACATAAGTCGATCTAAATAGTTTAAAATGAGTTTTAATTGGCAAAACTATTCAACCCCCCTTCTAGTTTTCCACAACTTTGATAACTCTAAAAACTTAACCCTGAGTTTTTTGAAAGTTAGTTTCTAAAACCCCGATGTATTTACAGAAAAGATGCCTATTTGTATGTGTAGCATTAATGCACATGCCAATAATGATGTGTGAATACCGAACGTCCAAGATAGGATTATTGTCCTATATTATGAAAGTTATGTTCTTAACCATCCAAAACCTACCCACGTTATCTACTTATATATGATACATATCAATCTGGTCCATTTTTAAATTGATACTTGATCACTCATATTTCAAGCTCTAAGTGTTGCATATCGGCAAATCATGAAATGGGTCAAAACCATAATTTAAGCGGGATGGGCAAATCATATCTCAAGCAGTGTCCATATCAGCAAATCATGAAATGGGTAAAAACCAAATTGTTAAGAAAAGTACCTATTGAGTGTCCTTTTTGTATGTAACATGGCTACTATTATTATCTTAAAGAAAGATGTGACGCCTTAGTGTGTTAGGAATGTCCTTAACTGTGTGCCACTTAAAAGGAAAAAAATTGTTCCATTCTATAAGTTGCCATAGGTCCTTTTTTTCCCACAATCAACATGATCAATTAAACTTAACCATGTATATTATAGTTTATTAATTTTTGGTCACAATCTAATAATTTTACTAATTGGTTTGTTAGTAGTGTGAGGTCTTCCTCTAAGCCTATAGGGTGTGTAGACATTAGCCAATAGAACTCTAACCGGACAATTATCAAAAATTACATAGAAGGCTAATCAATTACAAATTCCTAGCATAAGCACTATTTGGATAAGCACTACCAAGTCATAGTCAAAGATGCAAAGGATCATTCCATTGTATTCCTAAGCTTAAAATTGCAGTAAAGAGATCCCTGCAAGTGTGCAACCATGAATATACATAAAGCCACTTAAGTCAGTAAAACTCAACACTATAAAACTCAGAATCATAAAAAATCTCAGAGATACGACTAAAGGAAACAGATTAGAAAGATTCATTAAAAATCTTTGAGATGTATGGCTAAAGCAAACAAATAAGAAATACGTTGTACCAGCAAAGTTTAAGTAGTTGTAGTTGTGGTTAGTAAAACACTTACTCATACATGTCAGTGTTGGATGATCATGGTCGAGGTGACACATTGACCCACTTGTAGTTGCATTGCATCAGAAAACACTTGCTCTTTGAACTCTTTAATTGTGTCCCCATAATTATAGTATTTTGTTAGAAAATCATGAATAAGAAGAATGTGACATAATAGAAGTAGGGTGCAAGAAAGAGTTTAATCACTGAATGCAATCTTTTAACAATATTGTTCATATACGGTTTACAAAGGATCCCCGAAATGTGATCTCAGTTAACTTTACTTTTTAGCAAATAGTGAAAGATTCATGACGCTTTTACTTCTATGGCTGCATTTAGATTTAAAACCATGTTCGATGGAAATAACCAAATATTGAACATCACTTCTATCCATATTAAGGTAATCTTTTTAATTCGACTCGTATGATAGTAAATTAATACAAGTTTTGTAACCCAAGTACCATGGGTCATGTTTACAAATATCAAAAAATATATATAGCAAGTTATTACCTCTTACGTAATGGTTTCTTTTTTCCATGTTTTAGCCCATCTGCAAAATACCTTTGTTAACATGACTGCACAACTGATTTATGATGGGCCATCTTTCTATTTAGTTGCAACAACACCATTCTTTGTCTCGATCAGCTTTTTTGGTTCTACCTACATAACATTATCATATAAAGGCAATGTTATAACTTATAAGGACCCCTACGGTCTATAAAAGTATAATCTTTTCTTGTCACCTTACTTACTATGAAGTCAACCACTTCTAATGGTGTAGATCAGGTCATTCAAGAGAGCGGTTAGATAGTCCGTGCATATTGGTGTATGAGCCAATCCTAATCCAGGAACCACTCCTGAAAAGCTCATTTTTTTCTTATAAAACACAAATACCAATATATCCTATCAACCACACATTATTAACTGCAAAAAACAAATCTTAGATTAACTGAAAAGGGGAGAACTCAAATTAACACAGAAAATAAAGCCATTCTGGTTCGACTCATGTTGCATTGCAAATGATATTGACCATGATGAGTGCAGTTTTGATAGAGAAAACAACTACCGTGTACGATGGACATGTGCCCTGATTGATCTATCATCATAAAGAGCTGCGAAAAAGACAATTTATTAAGTTAGAATATATAAATAATATGAAAATACTACTCGCAAAAGATTTTGCATACATTTGTGCAAAACTAAAACTAATAGGATAAATAACAGTGAACTATAGCTTACTTGCAACTTGAGATTGTCACCGAATTTTGTTTCACAGATACAGAGAAGAGATGAATGTTACGTGCACCAAAGAACACAAAACACTCATTTAGTGAAACCAACAAATCCAAACTGAGTATGCACAAAATCAAGAGATAATTACCGATTTGAAGGTTTGGCCAACAAAAACCCACTGCATAGATCTGACTTATTAGGTATGGTATAGAAAAATGATGCAACCATGACTGGAACCGCTTATACCTTCCACAATTTTCTTTCTCTTAAACATTCCATCAAACATCTTCTATGCAGCCTTCAGATAAACTATTTCGTAGACATCATAAAAAGTTCCTCAAAAGTATCAAAATCCACATTAACCATATATAAAAAACTAACTAATACCGAAATTATTAAACCAAATTCTATTGTAATCATACAAAATCATAACAACACAGAAGCCAATTGTAACTGATGTTCACTAAGCATTTCATCAAGCAGGACATGTGCATATAAGTTATTGACATACATGTGGTAGGTATAAAAAAAAATCATATACATGAAATTAAATAGTAGTAAAAAAGCTTAAAAACACAAAACATGCCCCATCATAGATTGAACTTAGGACACGAATAGATGACCGGCTTATATAACCTGTCGTTATAAAAAAAACAAAATACAATAACATTAGTTACAATTAATTCGTGAGGAAGAAGAAAAATATAAAAAGTAATTCATTAATGTGATTTTCCCCAATTTGTTTTTAGGGTTTAGCAACACAATTGAATTTAAACTAATCAAAGCCATATATATTATAAACTGAATCAAAAACCAAAATAAAAATAACACATCCAAATATATTTACTACGAGATTTATAATGGAAATAACATAGTGTTGTAAACCTTTCGAAACGTGTGATTGAAGCGCTGGGTATATGTATGTGTTTTTGAATTGGTATTAGAAGGAGGGTTGGTTTTGTCAAGAAACTGATATATGTTAATGAATCGTTGGGTGTGTTTGAATTTTGATATGGTTTTGAAAGTTTTTGCTATTCAGCTACAAATAATTGAAGAATTAATGATTAATGACCTAACAAAAATAACAACATTGAATGTCACGGACCAAATGATGCTAAAGGAGAATGGCAAAGATGTGTTGTACGCAATAAATCATCGATCAATAGGATAAGAGACACATCAGCGCATTAATTGTATTTGGTGCTTCATAGACATGTAAATTATTCACGTGTATTAGATTAAATAGATGTACTTAGGGCACTTGTTAAAAGATTCCTAAAAATGGAATAAAAACTAAAAGGTTAGAAATGAAAGAAAAAAAAAACATGTATCTTCTTCTCTTCAATACTTGGAAAAAAAAAGAAAAAGAAAATATTTAAAACACACATATATAGCACAGATTAAACACACAAATACATGTTACCTTCAAAAACTCAAAAAAACAAAGGGAAAAAATGTTATAACTTGGCAGGTAGGGGTGGTGCCGATGCCGGACCCTATAACGCGAGGTGACTTGCGCCATAAGCGTGTGTTATGCACTATGAGCCACCCTCGCTTGGTGCTCTTAGCAATTGATGTTGGCTTGTCTTCATTATTATCCGAGATGACAACAACATTATATCAGTTTAATTTGTAAAAAAGATAGAAATGGTAAGATTATGTAATTTTAGGAACACCAGTATATTTAGAAACAAAAACCATTTTTAAATCAACTATTTTAAAACTATTTTTAAAAACATTTTTATTCAGGAAAGTAACAAAAGATTAAAATTTGAGTTTTAAAAGAGTATTTTGAAATTAAACATTACTTCTTTTTAAGTTTTTTAAAAATTAAAGAAAATATTTTTACTTTATATGCAATAGAGATAGCTCGTTAGAGCAAATAATTTTACTTTAAAGTTATATTTCACCGTCATAAATTAAATGATAATTCTCAAATCATACAAAGTTTAAGAAATCTCACTAGTTACACTTTCGACTAATCAAATATCATCTTCAACTATTGAAATCTTTTTTTATTGAAACAAAGTGAACATTTATTAAAAAAGAAAAATAAAAAAATTAAAAAATGGATATTTATATATGGAGAGTACTTTATGTAACTAAGGTGATGTTTGTTTTTCAAAAATTGCCTCTTAACAATATCTTAATCTAACTCATTCAGATGGTGTCAGACATTTGAGTCATTAAGACTGTTTGTTTTTTTCATGCCATTCAGAGATGGTAAGAGGCAATTTATATTAAGAGCGTTTGTTTTTCTCTGACCACTAAGAGGCAGTAAAAGGCATAAACCTCTTATTGAACTAGATATGGAAAGGGTATCTTAACATCTCTTAATGCCTTTTTTTCTATTATTATTTTTTTTTCTTATGTTTTTCTATTATGTTTTTCTTTTTCCATCTTTGTTTTTCGTATTAAAAGTATTATATATAATCATTGTATATGTTTTGTTAGATAAAGAATGTATAAGATGATATGTGACAATTCATATTTTTTTCAAGTTGAAGGGTCGGTTTCAAACTCATATATTTCAACTCTAACGCGAGCCATATAGTTAATCGTTTTTAAAAGTTCAATTTAAACTCCGACACGTTTATTTTTATCAAATAAACATAAAATTGCATGTTTTGTTTAAAATACTTTTAATTTTAAATTGATTATTATATTATAGAATTTGTTTTTCTTATATTTAATAAATTTCATATATTGTGCGACTGCAATGGTTTATATTTATATTGTAAAACATGATAATTTAATACATTCAGACATTTTTACAAAAACAAACAATTTTATTTGAGTCAAATTCAGATTTCTCAACCACATATTCAGATTAAGATGAGAATCAGATTCAGACTTTTCTACCGCATATTCAAATTCAGATGTGCGAATTAGATTTAGATTCAGAGTCTCTTAATAAATAAACAACACCTGAGAGTAGATTTTTTTTTCTTTTAAAAAAAAAAAAATGTTATTCTTTACCGCGTATTAAAGATGCTTAACCAATATGAATCGTATTTTAACTTGCGAACACAAACAACTTGTAGACATGGATGTCGTGTTCTATGCCGCGGCTTTGACTTTTGGTTTTTTCTATAATATTTTAATATAGTTTTATTTGATTAAGTTTCATACATCCAAAACGTCACATTTTATTATATTCCAACAAGTCGGCCATTAATGATCATTATGATAACATCATTCTCTTTACCTTTAAGCCATAAGTAATTTCCACCCAACTTAATGGGAGCAACAACTTATTAGCTTCCTCAAATTGTTTAATTGGTGGGAAAACTTTGACCTCCTGCATATTTCCTAGATGTCAACTAATTTTTTCCCAGAAAGACCAAATCACAAGCCATGAACATCTGCTTAAGAGGTCATAAGGGGTGTTTGCTTAAGCTTATATTTGGCTTATCAGCTTATTTGTCTTTCGGCTTGAATTTCATAAGTCACAGTTTTCCGGTTTAGCTTGATACTTATGGGCTTATATAAGTTTACTGTGATATGCTAAACTTATATAAAAACACAAATCTCAAGATAAGCCAGAAAATTGAAGTTTATGTAATATAAGCTGAAATCAAATAAGCTCATAAGCACACATATAAGCTTAAACAAACACCCTATTAAGCCAGAAATTGAGATTTAGCCTACAATGTGTTTCTTCCAAACTTTTATTAACCTACTACTTAAATGTTTGCACTGAAATAGTGATATTTCTTCGATGTCAAACTTTTTAAAATGATAAACAATCTTACATATATTGCTAATGTCAAAACTTAAACTGGTGATAAGTTTAACAAGTCACACATGGATAAAGTCTTTGTACACAAGCAACCCAATCTAGCAATTTCTTTCATTCCTTCACAGTAATAACATCAGAAAATATAGTAATAACAATAAATAACTACTTATATATTCACACAAATACATATAATATTACATTTGAACATTTGATCTTTTCTTTTTCATCAAACTACATACATTCACAATTCACAAACAAATCTCCCTAAACTAACAAAGAATCACACCCATGATCAATGTCGTCACATGATCGCGAAATAAACAATAAAGATCATCAATCTTTGAAGCAACAAATATGATGATGATGACGATCTTTATCTATGATGCCTTGAACGTTACGAAATTCTTGAACGTGACATGGAATATTAATCGGACCACTATGACGAAAACCAAACTCCTTTTCAGCTTCTTTCAAAAGCTCCATGAACAAAGGATGGTTCAAGAACATAACCGGTATTACAAACTTTTTTTGTTCTTCATCTTCATGTCCCACAATCACTGCTACACGCCCTTTTGGTATATTCATCTTATGATAATTATTATTATGTTGTTGATGATGATGATGATGATGAAATAAGTAGAAATGTTCTCCAACTCCCATTATGGTGATCGATCAAGATTATTCGAGGAACGAAAAAGGCCAAGGATCACTAGATGAAATTGCTAGCAAAAAAAGGGATCGAAACGATTTTGTTAATGATTTTGGGATGTTGCTCATGAGATCATGTGTGTTTAATATATATCGAAGGGTTTGTGTTTTATTTGGTTTGAGTGCATATGACTATGTTTATATATAGTAGGTGGGATAAGGGCAAAAGAATAACTTTAGACGAGTAATTGACTTTGTATACCTTATGCTATAAGTAAAGGGTTTAATTAGTGCGGGTTTTAACTAGTCACGAAACCGACCCAAACCGTGGTATACCCGGGTGGGCAATTTGATATCTTTCTAAAATTAGAATAAAGTCAAAACTAGCTAGCTATGATGTTCATTCTTGATTTAATTTCAATTTTTGCAAAACAAGAATAAATTTCAGAAAGTTTATAATCTAAAATTAACTTGTTTTGTTTGTTTTCATGCATATCGACAATGTTGATCAGCTTACATGTTCGATTCAAAGACTATAGTAGAAAGCTTACATGTTTCGATTCAAAGACTATACCGTAAAACCAATGTTTAAACAGACTGAACGGTTGGTTCAGAAGAATAATGTTGGTCTTTTGTGGAAGCTTATTTAGGAACTACAACTAAGTTGTCTATATTATTTGAAGTTGAACTACTAGCAATTTGTTGTCTATATTATTTGAAGTACTACTAATTGCTTCTTTTGATAGTTACCAATTATTGCCTTGTATCTTTTGTTGCGTATATAAATCGCTCATATTCATTTGGCAACCTTATTCAAAGATTAAAAAAGGAAATTTCTATATACGTAACATCCACGATGGTTGCTTTCACATGCATAACGTTTGCCCACTTTTCTATGACCTAATCCCCGCATCTCAACGTCCAAATCTTATATCAATAGGAGAATATACGATGCACAATCAAATCTTTGAAAAGTTTTCAGTTAAACCAACGAGAGATTTTGATTTTGTCACATAAGTGAAACTAAACATTTTATTAGCCAATTGAAAGTTAAAATTGGTTAAACATTGATAAGATTGGTAGAGAAAATAAAAACTAAAAATATAGGTGTCAAATTTAAGAAAATAAAAACCAAAGCCAAAAGAAAAAGATGAGTTAATAAATAAAACTTTAGTTGTTAAATTTTAAATAAATTATATAAACTTAAGTTAACTTATCAATTTTCATGTATTTTGATAACTTTATAAATTGAACAAATGCCCCCTAAACGTTATGCCCCTAGACTTTATAATTATTTTTTTACAGTATACATATATGTTGGTATTATTTATAGATATTATTATCATTATAGATTAAATTACTATATATGCATTGAGTGAAAAAACGAGTTACTATGATATGTAAATGAATATGAATACACGTGCTTGTACATATACTAACGACTCATTTTATTATTATTTTCGAGTTTAATAAAGATATCCGTAAAGGTTTTTTTACTATTCGTGTTTAATAATGACTCATGTTATTCTTCTTAATTAGTTTATCATGTGCACGTTTAAATATTAAATACGGTTGATATTATTATTAACGAGAATATAAATGTAAAATTGAAAGCACATGTTAATATGATATGAAAATAAATACAAGAGATTTACAAATAACAACGATCATGTAATTACTATTCAAAGTTTATATAAAAATATCCGAAACAACATTATTTAAAGTTTGTCTTTAAGTTCATCAAGTGTCATTACGTGCTATTAAACATGCATAATGTCTACAACACGATTAATAGTTAAATTTAACCAACAACATCAACCTCAACACAATGCCAACTGAGCAAAGTCAAATATTTCGTTCAACAGTAATATATACAAAATATAATCAATATAGAAAACTATAGACAAAACAAATCTAAACGACGAACACAAATAATTATTGATAAAGATAATCACCATAAATTATTTATAGGTATTTTTGTTTAAAAATACACAACTGTTCACTAAATTAAACTAATGTTAAAACTCCGTTAGTGTGACTTGTGTCAAAACCTGCGCGCGCACGGAGTCTAGACCTAGTCTTAGGTGTCATTTGTTTTTTCAAATGTTTTATATCTTCATCTGCAAACCATCTCTATAGAAGAAGAGGTAAATCTGCGTCTTCATCTGTAAGAAAGAATAACGTTTGTTTTTTGTCCTTTTGAAAGAAATGAATGAAAGAGAAATAGATAGAGTTTGTGTTGAAGAAGTGAGAAGAAGTGGAAGTTTATGTCTAATTTTTGAAGAGGTTTGAAGTGAAAAGAAGCACTTATTTTTACCAAAAAAAAAAAAAAAACAAAAACATCTACACCCCCGCAAACAAAAGACGTGAAAAGGGGGGAAAAGTGCTTCTTTCAGAAAAACAAATGACACCTTAGACTATATATATCCAGCATAAAGACTATCCTGAAAATAGTTACATAAAAGTAACATAACGTATGACCAGTGCCGTCTCAGAATTTAATGAGGCCTTGTGCAAAATTCAGTTTAATAATATAAACGAGGTTGAAAATAGAAATAAAATAATTTTCTAAAAAGATAATATGAGAAATAATCGTTTTCAAAGTGCTTCGGCTAACATTTTCAATGCAACTTCTTAAATCAAGTACTTATAGTCACTTTTATAGAACAATACACATATCATATAAAATTTTTGAAGCCCTGTGCGACATCACACCTCGTACAACCTCATATAGTGCTCTACTTATGGCATACTAGAAATAGATCGAGTTGAAATACTTACACGAAGTTTAGAGTGACTTGTATACTTGGCTTTTATGAATTCTTCAAAACTCATTTACAGATATGTGTAGGATTTTATACTTTTATATAGGATGATGTTATAGTGGTTAAGAGGTCAATTTTATACAAGCTAACTATTTACATATGTACACGAGATAAAGATGGAGGAGAGAGTTGATGAAACTTACTTATGATAAACTTTATTATGCAAGTCGCATCTCACTAGTAAAGACTAGTGGAGGTACAAATAGGCATACGAATATATAGGAATAAAGTAAATAAAACTCTAGATACAATGAACAATATATAAAAAGCTAACAAATTTAGTAACCAATCAATAATTTTGAGGCCAACAATTTCTCCTATGTAATGATAGAGTTAGGATCAAATAAGAAGATTACTTAAAATAAGAAGTAATAAGAAAAACTATAACCGCAAATCCGAGATGCATCAACCTAAATTAGATGCATCCTTATAATCTTAGATGCATTATAACGCACAATAATGTGTTTTCTAGCTTTTAATTAGATGCATATACGTATATTAGATGCATTTCATGATTTCTCTTGTTTTTTGCTCCTCTGCACGTGCCAAAATCATAAAAATCAATTTGCACCATCTATACATCAAATTAACTTTCGAGACTCAAGATGTTGCATCTATATAAATAGAAATGCATCTAATGCAAGTCGTTGCATCTCAAATGCATGATTTTGGTCACTTCTCACCACTTCTTATTTTAATTTACTTCTCACTGGATCCCTACTCTGTAATGATATACTAGATTTGAAACATTTTTGTCTTCAAATAAAGTTGAAGATGATGTTGGATCTCTTTCTATTGATGATAGATCTGCTACAGACTTTTCCTCTTGACTTTTTGAATAATATCTTTGAAGACGAACAATAAGATTAACTTATTGAGTTTGCTCCCCTTCAATCAGATTATACGTCAACTAATATCAAGAACTTAGCTAGATCGGGAGGTCTTGGTAGCGCAAACCTGGTTTGGTATGAAAGTGAAGAAAAAGAAGAGATGATTATAAAACCTAAAAACATAACTAAATTTGTAGCTAAATCTACATAAGAGTGGTTTATTAGTTTTTGGTAAGTGAACACATCTATTGTGACCAACTTGATACTCAACATATATGTCAATATGTGTAAGCATATAAAATAGGTTTTCTCTTCTTCCTAATCATTTGTCAAAATGAAACAACGAAAGGGAATTGCTCACGTAATGGAAAATGCGTGTAGAGATAACACGTGCAATTTAAGGGTAGGTCCTATCTATCATGATACAAGTGTCATGTGTCACGTTTTTATTCTTCGACTACTTCAAAGCTTTCGGTCCAAAAAGCTAATTGTCACAAATCAGCACACTCAAACCACTTTAATAATTGGTACATTATGTATTCTCGAATTTGCTTTACTTTAGGAATATTCGTTAGTGCAGATAGATTAGTTCGATCAACATATCTCATTTTGTGGAGATGTTAAGTTACATAAAGGAATTGAACATCTTTGGTAGAAAGTGATTCATGCATGCATAGCTCATAACATATTGATCCAGAAACGAACATACCCAAAGCGGACGTACTTATGACAAAGAATATATATATATATATATACATGCATATCTTTTAAGCACTACACATAGTATAAAATAAATAAACTTTTAAATAAATTTTAATTTACTTGAATTTTTTCAAAACAGAAGAATAGTTTTACATTGACGAGATGTCATATAGGTATTACTTTTACGCAATATTTTAAACTCAGGTCCTTTATTGACCCGGTTGAATAACTGGTTCAATCGGTTAACCCACTTTACTAAACACGTATATAACATGTAATATTCAATACCAAACACCAATAAAATTTGGAAAATACCTTGCCAATTAATAATAAGTTTATCAAATATATAAATCAATACAAACTACATACAATCTTACAAAAATGCAAATTTTAGACTTTAACGACATTACAAATGTCAAAATAAGTAAAATTACTTAAACATCGAATAACAATTATGCATCATCACGATCAATCTGAACATATCACAATCAATCCAAATACACCATGATCAATCCAAATCACGATAACATTATCACTTTCTAAGACAAGATTATGGTGTTTTATGGTCATGCTGTTTTTGTTGACTGGTAGCAATTTACTAAAATGGAAACTTTCTAAATCTAACGTATACGTCTTTTCTTATTCTATATATAGAATGTGTAGAGAAAATTGTATCCGACAATCAGGTGGCCTATACACTCAAATCATCCAGGTTAACAGTGACTTGTTTCATATCAGGTTGAGTGGATCGAGCAACATGTTTTAAAAACTGGTTTTCTAATTGACAAAGTTGAGCTTCAGGTTTAATTTATTTTCTTCCTCAAAAGGGGCTTCTGGTGACCAAAGAGGTTCCCAGTTCAACGAAAATAAACATTGGTGAGAGAAAAACAATAATGTAACTTAAGTAAACAAAAATGTAAAACTAGTGCAACAAACATGGGAGATGAAGGTGTATCATTGAAGACAAGCATGCTCAAATGGATCTAAATTAAAAAAAAATCTTAGCTGAATGAAATTTATCTATAGATGATACGTATATTAATTATTTAGTGAGCGAGGATCTACCCAAATTTACCACACCACTTAAGAGTGAGAACATCATTTGGACGCTTTCGTTATGTTATGTGGCCCTTGTTGCATCCGAAATTGTCCTTAAAGGTGCAAATTAAAACCACGTTGGTTATGCTAAACGCATAAAGTCATTGTGAAATTCTGTTATAAAGAAGTGTAATTGAGAGGCATAAAAGTAAGAAATAGAAATGTTGGTCACAAGAGAGAAAACATTAATTAATGTCGTAGTATTTCGTAAAACTTCGCAATTAATTCTCCATATATCATTTTTTTTCTTTTTATTTTAATTATATAAAAAAAAATCTTCCATTAAAACAACTACAATATTTTGCTAAAAATTGTACTAAAAAATTTAACAAAAATAACAAAATAAACATCAAATTAAAGAGGATAACAATATGTTTATTGTTATAATTTGTTTGATGAAAAACTTTATAATTTTACATATACATGAGATTAAAAGACGATGGTTGTGTAATTTGCATGAAAGATAGTGTTTTCTGCAGCGAATGACACAAGCGATAATTTGCATTTAATGTGAGTACAATCTCGTTATTTCACAAAAAAGGCAAAATTTTAGCAATATGTCACAAAGTTCAGTCAATTTGGAAATAAGTGTCATCTTAGGTCAAAGTTTTAAAAATTTTCCAAATTAAAAGGGCATAGGAATGTATATCTTGTTATAAAGTTTTTAGCAACCTCCTTATAGCAACAGCTACAACATCAACTACAACAACCAATTTTGTGGGAGCGACGTATGGGATAAGTAAGATGTAGAGAGTTACACATCTATCCTAAGGCAAGGAAACAATGATAGAGATCGATTTGAGATTATCACTCTTGTAAAATAACAACTAAACTAACTATATAAGTAACAACTTACTTTAGAACTAATCTTTAACCAATTTTCTTTACTTCTAATTTCATAAACAAAGGAAAGTTTAAATACAAGGATGGCAAATACTACTGGCCTAATAAATTGGAGTATGGTTGATAACATATGATGATGGAAAAGTTCACTTTTGAATCCTAAAAAGGTGCATGGGGGCATGAGGAGGTAAATGTAAAGTTGTTAAACTTTCAAGAATAATTGGTCTTCAATTCATGCATGTATCAATATTATGCATCTGAAAACGAGTCTTGTCCTCAAGGCTCTTCTGTAGCTCAGATCATGCGGCTCTCAGGGTCGTGTTCCGATTATAGAAAAACCAATTATGGTGGGAAAGGCCGGTATGACAACGAGTAATCAATTATGATTGAATTGAAGTTATATATCAAAAAATTATGGAAAATACAAGGTCTTGTGGCAACGTCATTTTTTATCTTTGTAATAGATGAAGCGAAGGGGCAAGGAAATTAGCCATGGTGTTGTCAGGTTTATCGCAATTGGTAATCAGAGAAGATGTTTTGGTGATAACCTGAATCTCACTCTTAGTGATAGTTATGACAAGGCTTGTGGTATTAGAAGCTAGGATGGCAACCTAGGTGTCGGTCTTAATACGGTTGTAACAAGGGTGGATGTAGTGGTGGCGAGGCGTCGAGGCGTTTTGAGATGATGTCGAGCTTGGTGGCATGTGATGTAACACCACAAAATTTGAAGTTTTAGTCTTAGATATTTAATAGTATTTTGTATGATGCAATAAAGCTATTGAAGTTAGTATTTAACGGGATAAGGACCTATCAAGAAAAATAGTTAACTGAAAAGGACCTCAATATATCAAAATTAATGACAATGACTAACAGTGCAAAAGTAAGGCTTTAAGTGTAATATGACAGAAATGCCCTTAAGAGCTTATAACCTTAATCACATTGGTTTTCACCCCTCATAACATACGTGTCTCCATACGTGTCTTATGTGTGTATTTTGGAGGGAAATTGTGGGATAATCACCTAGAAGAGGTCACAAGAGATTTTCAAGAAGTGGTTTTAGAGTGATTGTGTTAATCATAAGAAGAAGGCTTCAAGTGTTTTCAATTAGTTCTCATCAAGGTAAGTGATTGAAATGCTTATTTAGTTGTTTGATTTTATATGATGGATCAGGGATTTTAGATTAAAATTAAGAGGGTTTTATGATAATACATGGTGAAATTTTAGATTAAGAGGGTTTTATGATAATACATGGTGAATTGTGATGGAGTCATAAGTTAAGTTGATTATGTTATGAATGAATAATTGATACGATGGATCAGTTGAAACTATGTTATGGAATTAGTAGGGATTGTTAATACAAATAAACCGTAAAAACGTTTATTTATATTTTACGATCTTTCTATGTTTTGTTGATAATAATCGTAAAATCATTTTAACAAGAAAAATAAAATACATAAGTTTTCTAGCCAATAGTTTTCTAACTCATCTTGCTATATATATAAACCATCAAACACATATAATAGTTTACATAAAGCCAAAACCATTTTTATAAAACACTTACTAGTAACTTTTGTTAAATACATTTTACAATACATAAGTTAAAACTTTACAAATAAATATGTAAGTAAATGAATTGGATATTCTTAACCCATAACTTAAAACCCATGACCCATGACCTAAAATCCATGGCCCATGATCTTTGCATCATGAATTACATCATGTTAGGTACCCATAACCCAAAGTCCATGACCCACGACCCAAAGTCTATAACCCATGACTCAATATATGCATTACATCATGCATAACATCATATTGGGTACCCATGACTCATAGTCCATAACCCATGACCCAAAACCAGAAATTGTAACCCAAAATCCCAACTGGTGAACCCAGTATGCCGGATCCCTTCTATTACACTGGCCGAATTCCTTTTGGGAAGGATCCGGCGAGTCAGAGAATTGTTTGGCCTATAAATAGTGAGCCATTTCTCCATTCCACTTAACCTTTTTTAATACATATATTTCCTCTATACTCTTACCTCTCTAATATCATATCTAAGGATCATCCATGTAGCTTTTCATTTAGTGATTTTCTAGGTTCCTCCTAAAGGCTAGATCACGACACTTTGCATAGAATACCTGCAAGCTCGAAGAGATGTGTTGTAAGACTTTGTCATCATCACAAGATCACTGAAGTGACTCTTGTAGTTAATTCTTCTTAGTATGTTATAGTGTGTTGTGTTAGTTGGGTTTTGGTTCCTACATTATAAAGGAACTCGGTATCTAGCTTTGTACTGGATAAAGTGTAGCGATGTTAGGTTGGTTCTACCTTGAACTAGAACTCGGTATTAAGTTTTGTACCGGATAAAGTGTAAGCGACGTTGTGAAGACTTCTCCGCCAAGATAAGGATCTTGTGAGTTAGTGTTTAAGAACTCTCGAGTTGGCTACTCGGGGAGTGAAGTAGGGCAAGAAAGGTGACCTTGTAGCCCAACCACTATAAATACTGATGTCACGGTTTCATCTCTCTTTACTTTATCACATACTCAATATTGTCATTTATATATCTATCAATATCCTAAAATCAAATGGATTGACATAAGTCAATCTAAATATTTTTAAAACGTACTTTTAATTGGTAAAACTATTCAATCCCCCTTCTAGTTTTTTAGAATTGGCGTTAGAGCTACGTTACCAAGTTTCTTAAAGTATATTGTACTTTAAAGAATTGAAATTGTTAATACAAATAAGCCGTAAAAGCGTTTATTTATATTTTACGATCTTCTAATGTTTTTTGGATAACAAACGTAAAATCATTTTAACGAAACAAATAAAATACGCAAATGGTTTGAGCTAATAGCTTACTAACACACTTACATTTTCATATAAAACACTAAACAAGTAATATTGTTTACAACTTATAGAAATGCATATGTATAACAACTAGTGTTTACATAATATGGATATGTACTTATATATGCTTGGTAGATATTGTAATGGGTAAAAATCTAAGTACTTGACACATTGACTAGATACATTGAATATAGTTGGGTAAAACTCAAAGACCCATGACTCATACCCATGGAGCTTGATCCATAACCCATGACCCATTGCATGACATCATGCATGAAGTCATGTTGGGTATTATCCATGGACCATGACCCATGACCCATGATCGAATGTATAGATATATTGCATCTTGTACAACCCATGGTTCATAACCCATAACCATGACCCGTTTTGCAACCCAAAATCCGCACTTATGCTGACCCAGCTGCCGGATCCCTTGGATTGCACTAGTCGGATCCCTCTGGGGAGGGATCCGTGGGAACTGGGGAACAGTAGAGAAAATTGCCTATAAATAGTGAGCCATTTCTCTCTTGCATCTCATCCCTTTTACACATACTCTCTCTTAGTATTGTAACTCTCTAACCTCAGATCCAAAGGATCTTTCTATGTAGTTTTTTGTTTGTGTGATTCTCTAGGTTCATCTTAAAGGCGAGATCACCACCTCTTGAAGTCGAGCAAGCTCAAGTCCATGGGTTGCCAAGCTTCGTCATCATCAAGACTACTGAAGTTATCTTGTTGATAGTTCTCTCCTCCCTCCTTAGAAGTGTTGTGGTAAAGGAATTAGTGAAAGGTGCCGAAGGTCCATGCCGAAGGCATTAGTGAAAGGTGTCGAAGGTCCGTGTCGAAGGCATTAGTGAAGGGTGCCGAAGGGTCGTGTCAAAGGCATTAGTGAAAGGTGCCAAATGGTCGTGTCGAAGACACTAGTGAAAGGTGCCAAGGGTGTACAATCGATATGGTGCATCGATGTACAAGATAGTTAGTTTGGGTTAAAGGATAGTGATATCCTTATGATGTTGTAATAAGGAGTGTGTCTCCTTTGGGTTTGTTGTGTATTGGTGAAGTTTTGGGTAGTAGTTCCATCTTTGTAATGGAACACGGTATCTAGCCTTGTACCAGATAAAGTGTATGCGACGTTGTGATAGGTTTGGTTCTACCTCGTGGAAGAACCCAATGTCTAGCCTTGAACCGGATAAAGAGTAGGCGACGTTGTGAAGGCTTCTCCGCCACATTAAGGAGCTTGTATTGTGTAGTGCTTACGAACTATCGAGTAGGTGACTCGGGGAGTGGAGTAGGGCAAGGAAGGTGTCCTTGTAGCCGAACCACTATAAACACTCGTGTCGTGGTTTTGTGTTTCTCACTCTTTATCTTCGCATTACTTGTTTATATGCTTATCTATCATCATCCTACTTACACGTTAAATAGATTGACATAAGTCGATTTAAGTAGTTTAAAACGAAGTTTTAATCGGTAAAACTATTCAATCACTCCTTCTAGTTTTCCACATAAATGTTCAGTGAATGTTTTAAAAACTACAAATCAGGAAAACCTTTGTAAAAATTTACATCAAACTCATTTTTACAAATATGATAAAACCTCTATTTGGGATAATGATAGTTTTGATAATATATATTATATTTTCTAACATTTCCATTAATTTATTAAATAACAGTAATAAACTCTTTTCAAGAAATTTTCATGTTAGGAAACTTCATAAACTATGTTCTATTAAAGGAAAAATGAAGTTAACACACAAAGAAGAATCAAAAGAGCTGTCAAACTTTCTTACCAAAAAGCTTACAGGTATTTTAAAAGCTCATGAAGTATTTCGCGTCTATGGTCTTAAACCACCCAAGAAAATATAGCAAGGTATGTTTTCTCATTAATAGTTGGTGTCATAAAATGTGTTGTTTAATTTTTGTTAAAATGTTGGTTTATATGTTACTTCTTTTATTATATATGTTAGTCTGTATATGATTTATTTACTAGACTTTTTATCTTGTCTATTTTTTGACTTGTCTCTAATAATTTATTGTTTCTTACCATTAGTGTCATACCAACATGAACATTTGTAGCACCAAACCACAACTTTCAAAAATCTCTCTTCACGAACTCTCACATCAATTCGAACGGTTAGGATTAGTAATCCATCTTTTCATCCTTTTATTTCCTCTAATCCTCTTCATTCAGAAGTCCATTTACACTCCAAATTCTAAATTATCACTCATCTCCAAAAAAAATCACTCCAAAAGAAAAAAGTGAAGTAGACGCAAAAATGGCTTGCTACATATTGATCTTCATCTTAATCACACTCGTGGTGCTATCTATCCATTCTCTTACTCCCTCGTGGTAAATTAGCTTTTCCTATTTATCTCTACATGTTGCTTATTTACCCAATTCTTTGTATTGCCTTGTGCACCGAAGCTAATGGGATATAAGTCGTTTGTAGTTTGGATTGGTTCTCGTTTATCCTTCTCGTAACATTAACAACTCTCGTACGCCTGAATCTTCATCTTTATCATAGTGTACCACCTTCTTAAAACAAATAAATTTTTTCATAGAAATTTAAATCTTAAAAGTATTAATAACAAACACTACACTAAAACAAATCAAACAAGTTTTTATCCTTGCTGATAAGCTGGATCCCTCAGCTATAGAGTGCCGGATCCTTTTTCTAAAGGATCCGGCGGAACTGGCAAAACATATACCAGTTTATGTTTTTCAAACATCACAGACAACTCCATTTTCCTTCTCTTCTTCCAAACGAACAAAAACTCACATACTTTCAATCTAGGGCTTAATCATCATTTATCTTAGTCTTCTAATAATCTCCGTAGGTAATTATACCTTCTTATTTCCCCTAATTTAATCTAGGGTTTTGTTCTTTATCAATAATTGATTCAAATGGGCGTAGGGTTAATTAAATCATTCTTGCGATTTTATTATGTAAATTAGATATTTATTTATGATTTCCTTTAGGGTTCGCATCTTCCTACAAACCTAAATTAATTTTCACATAAACCTCATATGAATGATTTTTGGAGTAATGAGCAAAAATAATTTAAAGTGTGTTTGGCATTGTTAATATAAGTAAAAACGTAATGTTAAAACTCTTAATGATAAAATTACCAACCATCTTGTGATAATATTCTTAAAACTCCATTTGGTCTATTTTTGATAAGAAATATATGGAGCGTCTCTAACCAAGGCATTCATTTTCCTAGAGTCCTCCTAACCCCAACATATTCACACACGACTCAATTTTGATCTTGCATCTTACTTTGTTAAAATTATATATCATTGTTCTTCCAGGTTCAATAATGCCTAAATCAACTCAACAAGATCATCATGACACCGTTCATTATATTCCTAGATATTATCGTAAAGATGGTCATTCATCCGATGATCAAAAAATCTTCAAAATGCTTCAAAAATGCCTTATCCATGAAGGACGTGTCATTGAGGAATCATTTCTTGAATTACCAACATTCATCAAGTTTTCTCCACAATCAAATTTGATTGCCTTCTTCATATCAATGAACAAATCTGTCCGGTACTCATTTTTCAGTTCTACAAAAGTGTTCAGATTATCCGAAACGATGATGAAACCATTTCTATTGCCTTCGTGATACATGAACAAAGTATTGTCATATCCCTTACCACATTTTTCGAAATTCTTCGCATACCGTGTCATGGAGTTTGTATGTACTCCAGTGATTGGTCTATTGCAAATCAACATTTTCCGTAGATTCATATCCTATCTACCGCACCTCTCTTGATGATCCCGTTCTCGTCCGAGACTCTATTTTTATTAAAAGAGCCCAACCAACTCGAATGACCCGCAAGAAGGAACTCATTCATCATGATCCCCTTCAAATTGAACTCTTTAAGATACTCCCACTCTACAAAAACTGGGAATAAATTCTTAGGGAAAATGTCATTTGCCTAGCCGGGAACAAAGACTATTCCAATGCTTGTATCGTTTACATGATCTATTGCCACATCAACCATAAACCATTCAACCTTGCTTACTACATTGCTAAAAGAATGGCTGGTGTTTTCAAAGCCGACAAAATGGTCCTCCCATATAGGATGCTACTCACACGTCTCTTTAGGCATGTTAGTACTCTGCAACCATCTCCCCGTGACCGATGATCATTTCCTTACAAACCATGTTATGGTACCCCTCCTCGAGGCTCGTCAGAGACTCATGATTGAGGGAAAAAGACCTCGTCCTCTCTCCGATTCCTCAGATGAAGCTGAAGCTGATGAAATAATCCCATTTCACCATATCGTATATGGAACAACTTCCTATAATTCCCAAAGAAACTGAATATTTCAAGGATACGAAGGGAATGTTCAAGTATCTCGCCCACTTCCTCACGAAAATGGGAAAGAAAAAGAAGTGAAGAGTTTGGTAATTGAAGTTATGGGCTGGTATCTTATTTATTTGTATTTCTTCATGGTAATTGATCTTCTGAACATGTCTTGCTATCTCGTGTGTATTGTATGTGGCATGTTGAACTAATTGCTAGGATGGTTATCTCTATCTGTTAGTATCCTCTAACTTTGGATTTTACCATTTTTGATCATATATCAAAAGTTGGTTTTAATCTTGTTTGGTTGTTTATATTGTTTGTTTTACTTGATTTTCTCTCTATGCTAGACTAGAATTGCCCATTTCTCACTAGTAGAAGTATTAGTATTGGTTTTATATAAGTGCTTGATGGAGTTAGCATGCTCACTGTCCTCTTTTGTATATCTGGAGCCAGATCCCTTGGTTTACAAGGGCCATATCCCTTTTGAAATGGATCCGGTGGATCAGGCAGAACATACATCTTATTGATATCTTTTTATTTAAGTTCTCTCTTATTAGCTTAGCTTAATGGACCTTTTTAGTCATATTTGAATTGTTCTCAGATTTTTTTGATCTCTCTTTCCCTTATGAATTATTTAGGTTTTATTCCGGAGTGCTTTTGATTTTTCATTTCTCTTGCACTCTCTATTCTTCCTTCTTATTGTTTTTATTCTCTTCATCTTACTGAAATCTACCTTCTTTCTATTTTAGTAACATTTATGTTAATTATTTTCTCCTTCTTTTGACCTCTAAATTACCTTGGAGTTATTTTTTTATTTCTTATAACTTTTGGGATTTTTTAATTTTATCTTCTTTAACCTTCTTCGGCCTTTAATCACTCATGATCACTCTCTAAGTCATTTAGACACCCCTTTGATCATTTATTAGCCCCTTTTTAGTTCTCCTCTTCCTATAAAACTCATCATTAGCCCCTCTCTCTACTATTAGATTGATTGTTCCGGCTTTCCATCCCTTAGAATTCTTCTTTACACTCTTTTTCTTGGCTCACTGTGCTAGATCCTTTGCGTAACACTAGCTGGATCCCTTTTTAGAAGGATCTGGCGATCCGGGCAAACAAAGACAAATAAAAACGATTTTATGCATTTAAAACCTACCTTTCTCCACTCACACACTCAACCCTGCCTTTAATTATCTCTTCTAGTAACTTGCATTTCTGGTAGTTAAGGCTTGCATGTAAATGATTGCATTTTGGAAGATTTTAATGGATTAGGCATTTATTTATTTTTTTGCATAAATTTTCACTATTTAAATCACTTGTGTTTGCACTTCAATCCCTCACCCATAATCATCATTCTCAGCTGATTACTCATCTTCAAACACTCCCTCACCATGAAAAAAGCTTCAAGTGCTCATTCATCAACTATAATTCCTCCTCGCAAAACCGCTCGTATTTTTTATGAGATCTCATCAACCGAAAGATGCTGTTTTATACATAGTTGATTAGATCAAGCAAATTTAGCAGTTCGGATGGTGAACAGTTTCTCCTATTAAACCAACACTACAAACAACAATTGATCCACCACCTATTGAACCTTATTTCATAGAACCAACACCAACACTTGCTCCACAAACTAAAACTTCTCAAGTGGAGTTTCCATTTCTTGAACCAACACCTCTAGTTATCTTTACACAACCACCACAAATTACTTCTGTAGAGCCTTGTAAACTCACTTTTGACACACCTCATACCTCACCTCATCCTTTCATAAACTCTTTGGATGAATTTCCTCCAAGATCAACTAATCCTCCACCATTACCAACATTCTCCTCAATTGAACAAATGACTAAACCACAATCATATTTGCCCAACAATATGGGTGTTGACATCAACTTTCCTCCTCAAACAAAAAACTTGTCTACTCCACCAATTCATTTTCCTCAACCAACATCAACCGTGCATCCCTCAACTTTTAGCTTACCTCCATCAACATCACGCTTGACACCACCAAAGTTGCCTCTACCAAACACATTTGTCCCTCTTGATCAATCTACGTGGATTGAAAATCCATTTGATAACATCAAATAGTCCTGAATATTAAGTGTCAATTTCCCCCGATAATGCTTGTAATTTATATCATTTATATGGATTTACGCTTGTTTTCCATTGTTTTCCACTTTTAGGTAAATTACGAGCATTGGAGCTAAAGTAACGCGAAACTGGAGAAATATCTAAAGATTTATCACATTATGCTACTTTGAAGAAGTTACGGCGTAACTCATATCTCACATTACACCGTAACTATTGCGTGACTCAGAAAACCAACTTATTAGAAGGTTACTGCGTAACTCTTCCCAAAGGTTACGACGTACTTATATTAGGTCAAATGAGATTCCACGCCGCTGATACTTACGCCGTAACTACTGCATCAACTACGACGTAACCGAGTTTATTAAAGACTACGGCGTAGCCACTCATTAGGTTACGCCGTAACCAGCAGATCTAGTGCCAAATACGATGAAATAGAAGGTTACGGCGTAACTCTCATATTAGTTATGCCGTAACCCAGATCTGGCCTATAAATACCCCACGATTTCCAGCATTTCTAATCATCCCATTCCACACACAACACTCAGAGAACGTGGGAAAAAGCTCAAGGCAAGTCTAGAGGAGCATACAGAGCTGTCTCCAAGGGAGAAATCACTCCCCTACGATAAGCATTAGCGTTTTATATTTCTTTTACTTTCAATTCATGTATTTGTACCCTTGAATATTGAATTGGTTTGCATGATTAATATGAGCGGCTAAGCACCTTTTGGTGCTGGCCTAGTTATGATTCCTTAATTGTTTTGTTTGTGTTTACTTTACTTTCGTACAATTATTTCTAAGTGTATGCATGCATAGTTTATTGGTAGCCACCCTTGGTTCGGTAGTTTTGAATGGCGATAGAGGCCAATTGCCTAGGAGATATGACCAACTGACCCTAGGTGAGCGGACTGAGATGGGAAGGGTAAGATATGACCAATTGACGACCCTTTCTACTTGTGCGATTTGACCAACTGATCACCTATCGTTTGGATGAACTTAAGAATTAGGGGGTGCGTGTCTAAGTTCCTAACGGTCGGGCATTCACTATTATAAATCTAGCATGTAGCGGTACTTAATGACTTGGCTTAGGGGACCAGGAATAACATGACTTATGAGGGGACACCTGACTTCTCCTGTGGTGGCATCTTTGCTGATAGGTTAGGACGAATTGACCAAATGCTGTCCTTTCGACTTTGACCCCACCTGAAGTAATTGGAAGTAAGTAGACGTAGACATAACTAGCTAGGAGGATTAACTAGTTTAGCACCACTCTCCTCTATTGATTTCCCTTTACCATTTATCTGCTTTATTTTATTCTGCTTTAGAAGTTTAATAATTAAATCCCTATCGAAACCATTATTAATCTGTGACACCTAGACTTAGTAATAATCCATCACACATAGCTCTTGGGACGACCTCGGCTTTACCGATTACTACACTACACACGACCTGGTACACTGCCCATTAGTGCACTAGGGTAGACCATAGGTATAACGAGACATTATAAATATTAAGACCTGGTCAGTAAAACCTGCATCAAGTTTTTGGCACCGCTGCCGGGGAGTTATTTTAGGATTAATATTTAGTCTTTCATTTCGTGTTAAACTTTTCTCACAATCATATTTCAAGTTTTCAGGTACCATGGAAGTTGCTAACATCGATGACCTCACTCTTGAGGAATATTTAGTGTTAACAAGAGAAGAGCAAGGACCAAGAATTGTTAGGCCAACTATAGCAGAAGATGCTCAATTCGAAATCAAACTTCAATTCATGAGGGAATTACGTGCAAATCCCTTATCTGGATGCATCATCGATGATGCCCATGAACATATTGACAACGTCGAGTATATTGTCAGCCTATTCAAGATTCCCAGAGTCTCACACGATGCTATAATGTTACGAGTATTCCCTATTTCTCTTACGGGAGTTGCAAAAAGATGGGTTGATCGATTACCTGCTGGGACTGTCAACACTTGGCCTATCTTAAAAAAGTGTTTGATTCAGAGATACTATCCTCCATCAAAGACGGCTAAGCAATTGGAAGAAATCCATAACTTCAAGCAAGAGGGTGATGAAACGTTATACCAAGCTTGGGAAAGATATAACGAATTGTTATACAAATGCCCTACTCATGATCTCAATAGCCAACAAAAGGTGACCGTCTTCTACAAGGGTCTAAACATCTCCTCAAGACAAATGATTGATTCTCAAGGGCCGATTCCTAGTATGACACCCACTTTGGCTTTAGAAACTATTCAAAAAATGGCAGACCACTCTCATAAATGGCACAATGGAGGGAGCAACCGAAGTAAGAATGGAGATATGGAAGGCCTTGCAGCAATAAACAACAAATTAGAAAGCCTTGGAAGAGAAATGATGAAGCTCAAGGAAAATGTGCATTCCATTCAAGTTGAGCGAAACGGGACTCCTCCTTCTAAAAATGTTCCTCCAACGAGGAAGTTAAAAGGATCGGAGAAGTTAAATATGGAAGAGAATCCCCTTTCAACAACTACAATAATAACAGGCCCAGATATCGAGAAAAATCACCTGGGTTCTACACAAGAATCAACAACAATCCTCCTAAACCTAGCCTTGAAGAAATAATGCATAGGCACATCGAAGAATCTACAAAAAAAGGGAGATAAACTCAAGGAATGGATGGTCAAAGTGAAGGAGGACACCAATATGAACCTACGTAACCAAGATGCCTCAATTAAAAACCTCGAAACACAAATTGGGCAATTGGCTAAAAACCTTGAAACAAGTAATGCTAAAGCCATTGCCTGCAAAGCCATATTTGCGCAAGATAAAGCAAAGAAAGGGCAGTGCAAATCCTCTATCACTAATGATCTTTCCGGGATTAACTACCAAAGAGAGGATGATAAATCAGAAGACGACGAGGTCCTGCCAAGCCAACTTCCTGAAAAACAACAATACCAGGAAAGTTTTCTTCTCCCATGCACTATTGGTAACATTAAGATTCCCGCATTAGCTGATTTAGGGGCCGGGGTAAACCTTATCTCTACCACTTTATTTGAAAAAATCAAACTTACCAATTTTAAAGAAACAACTATTATGATAGAAATGGCTGATTCCTCTAAAGCTGTACTGAGGGGAATTGTGAATAATGTGCTTTTAAAAATAGGAAATTTTTTATTCCCAACTGATTTTGTGGTTATTGACATGGGGAAGCGGGAGGCTTACAACTTAATTGTTGGAAGAACTTTTCTGGCCACTTGTAGGGCTCAGATTAAGGTTTTTGAAAAACAAAATTCTTTTGAAACTGAAAATGAATGAATAACTTTTAGTATGAAAGAGCATTTAAAACCAAAAATTGAAATTTCTAATAATGTTGATGTTGTTAATGTTCAATCACTAGATCCCGCTCTTCACTCTAATCCTATTACTGATGATAGTAGAGAGAATATTGATAATTGTAAGCAGAAACAGGAAGAAATTGTCCAAAGCATTGAGGAAACTCCGGTTCCAAACAAACATTTTAGCAACTCGATGTCAACCAAGGATAGCGAATCAGTGACAGCATGGCCACCGTTTACTCGTCCTAAAAAATGTGAAAGAAAGGCGAATGAATGGATATACCCTCATAAGGGAGAGAGACATGATATTGAATTAGCATTGGAAGATTGGTACAAAATAAGATTTGGGAACCCAAAAATACATAAGGGACTGGTTAAGCAGTATAAGTACAATCATCTCACTGACACAATAAACGGTGCAAGATCCAGCATCGGTATTACTAGTAGTCTTATTGCTGAAGATGATGACCGGGGAAAATCGTGTGATAAATGGCTTTCACATGAGCTTGGAACAAATGGCATCCGTTATTCTACAAGGAAGAAAAGGTTCGACAAATGGATGAATGAGTGCCAACGAGTGGTGGAAGTGGGCCAGGTCCAAAGGCCCCCATAGAAGCCCCACAGCTCTGAGTCTAACTTAAAGACTCATAAATAAAGAAAAGTGCTCTTTAGGGAGACAACCCGAATTATCCCTTTCTTTTGTTTTATTTCCATTTCTGTAGGGTTTTGTGTTTTCTAACTATTTTTGCAGGAAACGAGGAAGTAATTGCTGCTGCAGTTTGCTGATCTGAACAGAATTACGGCATAACTCATCTTGGTGGTTACGCCGTAACCAACCTTTTAGCAGCAGAATTCTTGACGTATTTTGTTGGGAATTATGCGAAGTAGGATTTCTGCTGTCAATTCTGCCGAAGGATTCTGCTGAAGTAGAAGCAGAATCTGCTGAAGAAGAGATTCTGCTGAAGTATAAAAACCGTGCCGTGTTTCTGCTGAAGGGTGGAAGCTGACTAGGATCTGCATGCGCTTTATTAATTACATGCTAACCCATCATTATTCTTGTACTGCCCGAGGTTAGCATGGGTATTATTGTACTGCTCAATATTGTTTAATGTTTAGCCATTAAATGCATGCTTGCATGCTTAGTCGATTGAGTAGTAATAGTTTAGGGTTCCTTGTCTATAAAAGGAACTTCATAGTATGTAATAGGAATCAATTCGAAACATAGTGTTTCAGTTAATGAAAGATCCATAGAGGATCTAAGTGTTCTTAGTTATAACAGCTTGTATTTACATTCCGCTATAGAATACGAGTTGTAGAGATTTTCTATTAGTTTGCTTATGATTACATAGGCAACACTAACGATCTACGAGTGCTAAAGATCTGTCAAGGTCTTTGTGTTTTCAAAAAGTGGTATCAGAGCCTCGGGAAAGTCTCTACGATACTGAGAACCATATTTAACCTCACCCCCATACAACCAAAAATACATTCACCATGCCTGGAACTGATGATGAATCCGAAGTCACCAACAACAACATCAAGAACACCACCTCTATGCAATAACTTAGTCTTTCCAACAGTAATGGTAAGTTTCCTTATCTAAAAAAGGAAGAGTATGATCTGTGGACAATGAAGATGCAGAACTGGATCTCCAATATTGATTGGAATCTTTGGGAGATTGTGAAGAAAGGAAACAGTCTGAAGAAGACTATCCCAGATCTTGATGGTAAGTTTACCATTGCTCCTCCCAAAACTGCTGAAGAGATTCTAGCTGTGCAAAGAGAGCACAAAGTAAGAACCATCCTTCTTCAAGCTATTCCTGAAGATCACTTGGGTGATTTTCACCACATGGATGATGCAAAGGACATATGGATGGCGCTTAAAGCAAGGTTCGGTGGCAATGAAGAGTCAAGGAGAATGAGGAAGTCCATGCTGAGACAACACTTTCAAGAATTCAATATCTTAGAAGAAGAAGGTATCCACAAGGGATACGACAGGTTTCATAAGATCTTGAGTCAGCTAAACCAGCTGAATGCAAAACCTGACAATGATGATTGCAATTCAAAGTTCCTACGATCTTTGCCTCCATCATGGTTACATGTAAGTATAGCACTTAAGGCTAAAGGTGGGTTGGACATGCTCACTTTTGATGAGCTATACAACAAACTCAAATCTCTTGAACCTGATGTCAGATCTCCCTACCGTGCATCCTCTTCTGGTCATACAGCCTTTGTTGGGACATCTCACTCCAATATGATGATACATGCTCCTAGTCCAACTTACTTACCATCATCATCATCTTACAATCGTCCCACTCCATCATGCCCTCAAGCTAAAACTGGTAGTATATTGGAGGATGTTCTTCATTCATTTGTTGCTGATTATGATACTCAGCAGCATCTTGTCTATGAAGATTTTGAGCAGGTGGACCCACTTGATATGGAGGAGATGAAACTGAAATGGCATGTGGCCATGCTTTCAGTAGATATCAAAAGGTTTGAGGAGAGGTCAGGAAGAAAGTTTGGCTTCAAGGGAAAGGATCCAGCTCGTTTTGACAGGAGAAAGGTCAAGTGTTTCTCTTGTCACCAGATGGGTCATTTCTCAAGGGAATGCAAAGATAGGAAGAGTGGAGAGGGAGCTAACTATAATTCCTATCAGCAGAATCAGAAGGAAGCTAGAACTTCAGCAGCTCTTGTCACCTTGGATGAACAGGTCAACTGGGCTGCACATGAACCTGTGAATGAGGAAGCTGCTGATACAGAGAAGCTTGGATTACTGGCAAGATGTACTTCAGAAGATAGGCATGATCAATTTGCCTTGATGGGACTTTCTCAGGTACACAACTGTATATTTGGTTGTAGTGAAAGATACAATGAACTTAAAGAAGCTTATGATACTATGAAACCTAAATACAATGAATGCTATGTTGATAATGAAGCTTATAAACTTTCGTTAAAAACATTAGAAAGACAAAAGGTATGGTTTCAAAAGAATCAGATAGCTTATGAAGAAAAGATAAAGGGGTTACAATTTGATCTAGATATTGCAAACATTAACTTAAAACGCACTGAAAAGGAAAAAGATGATGCTATTGCTGAGAACCTAGATCTTAAAGAGAAACTAGCTGAGGAAATAGCTAGACATAAACAATGGTTAATATCATGTGACAATCTAGCTAGAGAAATCTATTGTAGTCAGTCAGTGACCTCTGGAATAGGTTTAGGCTTTCAAAAGTATGTAGGATTGGAAGCTAGGAATGATGGGCGTAAATCTACACCTGCAGGCTTAGAAAATTTTGTTAAAAAAGGTGATTTGCATGCTGTCCCTGGACATATTAGAGGTGAATTCATGCCCACTGACATGTCCATTACTGTTGACTTTGATGGATCACACCATCTGTATGGTAAAAAGTCAAAAGACTTGCCAGACCCCGATGCTTCATCTAATGACTTTGTCTCTTGCTCTGACAGTGACAATTCATTGGATCAAGGGTCTACTTCTCATGCCAGCTGTGATTCAAGTGATAAGTCAGACCTTCCCAAGCCCTCACCTGAGCCTACACCCAAGCCTGCACCCAAGTCTATCTACAAGCCTTCTAGGGTAGCTGCTGAGGAATCAACTTCCAAGACTGTTTCCTCTAAAGACTTGTCCTTTAAATCTTTGCATAATAAATCTGTTAAAAACAATTCCTTTAATGTTTCTGGTTTAAGTACTTCTACATGTAATAGAACATCTTCTTTGTTGAATAAATCTTCCAAAAGGAGGACATGTTTTGTATGTGGAAGTAAATTTCATTTAATTAAGGATTGTGATTTCTATGAGCAAAGATTGGGTGTATGTGCTACTCAGCAGAAACCTAGACCAGTGTGGACCAATGTTAATAATATTCCACCTTATGTCCCACAAACAACTTATACTGACTCTTCTTGGAGGAGATCAGCTGATAGATTTATGTGCAACCTACTAGCCCATACTTTAAACATGGTTATTGGCCTGCATATGTTGACTCTATGAATAATGGGAAAGGGTGTTGGGGTACTGCTGTCAAGTCCTCAGCAGGTTGTTCTTGGAAAAATAAGGGACCTAACTTTCAATGGAAACCCAAGAACAATGGTGGATCTTTCTCATCTGCTAGACCTAAATCTTATGATCCACAAGGCAGGTTCAAGTCAGCAATGACTTGAGCCTCCTTTGTATACTAACATTCTTTTATATATATTTTTGTTTCTATAGGATCATCCTCTTAAGCATAAAGATATTGGTATTGTTGATAGTGGGTGTTCAAGAAGAATGTCTGGGAATAGAGATATGATGCACAATTTTGTTCCTATTGAAGAAGGAGGCAATGTGACTTTTGGTGTAAGTGATGGTAAAATTACTGGGAAAGGCACCATCAAGACACCCCTACTGAACTTTGAGAATGTGTACTATGTTAGGGAACTTCAGCAATTCAACTTGTTCTCAGTCTCACAAATTTGTGACACCAAGAACAAGGTACTCTTCTCTGAAGATGAATGTCTTGTGCTTTCTAAAGAGTTCAAGCTTCCAGAAGATACTTCAATTCTGCTGAGAGTTCCTCGAACTCACAATCTATACACATTCAACCTCAATGAAGTTCATCCTGAAGGTGACCTCACTTGTTTGGTGGCTAAAGCATCCTTGGATGAGTCTACCAAATGGCATAGGAGAATGGCTCATGTGAATTTCAAGACCATAAACAAACTCTCTAAAATGGGTCTAGTTGAAGGTCTTCCCTCCAAAGTTTTCTCCAATGATCATAATTGTGTTGCATGCAACAAAGGGAAGCAACACAGAGCCTCCTACAAAGCTATCACTGCTATAAGCATTATCTCTGAGCCTCTTCAGCTGTTACATATGGATCTATTTGGTCCAACTCAAGTCAGAAGCATTGATCACAAGTATTTTTGTTTGGTTATCACTGATGGCTATAGCAGATTTTGTTGGGTGTTCTTTCTAAGGACTAAAGATGAAACATCTCCAGTGCTGAAAGACTTCATCACCCTCGTTGAAAATCAGCTGAACAAGAAGGTTAAGGGAATTCGGTGTGATAATGGGACAGAGTTCAAGAATGCTATTATTATAGAACTCTGTAGGTCTAAAGGGATAAAGAGGACTATAGCAATCCAAGAACCCGCAACAAAATGGGGTAGCTGAAAGAAAGAATAGGACCTTGATAGAGGCTGCGAGATCAATGCTTGCAGACTCTAAATTACCCACTATGTTATGGACTGAAGCTGTTGGCACAGCTTGCTATGTGCTAAACAGAGTCTCCATTACTAGACCTCACCTCAAAACACCATATGAGCTTCTCTTTGGGAAGGTTCCAGCCATTCATTACCTCAAACCTTTTGGTTGTCAAGTGACCATTCTAAACACCAGTGATCCTGTAAAACCTGAAAATCTAAAACCTGATTAAAGACTAAAATACCCTTGGAATCGGAAATTATAAAATACGTAAAATATATTTATATCATTTAACGAAATTAAAACTAAACTTGCGAGTAATTAAAACTTAACGAATGTGTGTACGTGATCGATTTTGGTACGACGAAAGATTTAAACGTTTCGCTAATATGTTGGGCCGTTCGTTTGTTTGGATGGGCTCGTTTCTTTTGTGCCAAGCCGAGAGTCCAAGAGCCCAAGGGGCGTTTGTTTTTGTGTCGTGTGGGTCGAGAGCCGAAGCCCACATGGGCGTGGGTTTTGTGTGTGCTCGGTTGGACTAGGCCGAACCCAAACCCCCTCCTCAAGCCCTAAACTAAAAATGATACCACCTATATATACACTACATTTACAAGAAATTGAAACCCTAGTTTTGTTGCCTCTTCTTTTCTTTTCTTCCTACTCGGCCGAACCCTAGAATTGGTGTCGAGAGTTTTGTTTCAAGCAAGCTAAGGTATAAACGTGTTTATTCGTCTTCCTTTGATGCACCTTAAGTTATTGTATTAAACTTGTTTCGTTTTGTCGACTTGTGTTTTCTTTTTCTTTGTGTCGAGCCGTATGAAACCAAACAAAGGCAAACCATAGGATTTAAACCTTATAAGTATTAAAGAGTATGTTACGTAATAAGTATTATTGAATCGGATCATGAATATGTCGAGTATATAAGGACCGAACCATATGTATTCATAACCGAATCATGTGTATATTTCGGCCAAGGTATAAAACTTGATAACTTGAATATGTAAAGTACGTAGATGAGTTAAGACTTGCGTAATAACCTATTAGCCGAAACCCTAGTTTGAACCGAACCACATATAGAGTTTTTGAACATGTATTAAACGAGTAAAGGTCATGTAAACATAAACCCTAGTTTGAATATGTGAACCGAATAAGGTATGCCAAACCCTAATGGTTTGTGAACCGTGTCTCATATGCGTGCATTATTATAAGTCAAGTGAACTTTTAAATGTGTAAACGTGTAATTAATCCGAGTAATAAGTAACTTGTATGTCACAGAAAATCATAAATGTGTATGGTGAAATATAAAAGGAAAGATTGTTTTTCATTACGTGTTAGGTTAAGTAACGAGTCATTAAAAGACGTAACATGTAAGTAAATGCACATTAATATGATATTAAAAGAATGAGAAAACCCTAGAACATAATGAGAGTCGATTAGGGTTTGAAGCTAAGTATATTAATTCGTTATTTCATGTGTGAGTTATGATGTTTAAACCATTTTCAGATTTAACCCTAAACTTTAATAAATGACATAATGAACCTTAATCTACGATATTGTTTATAAAACATTTAAGTCTCATTTAATTATAAAACCCTAAAGAATTAAGATCATTAATACATTAAGTATGAACACCAAATACTAAAAGATCATTTCGACGATTATGGAATCATAAATAACATGTACGACCGTTAATGTGTATAGGTTCTGTGAAGAAGGAGTAATCCTTTGCTTTCCGTGTTTCTGCTTTTCGATCATTTGCTTTGGAATAAGGTACAGATATTCTGACCTTTTCAGTAAAGGTTCCTTATAACGTTTTCTTTTCGTTAGCTTTTATATTAGGATTTCCTAAGCCTTTGCTATGAACCCTATTTTGTTATTTGAGCTATTGCTTATCTGAACTTGATTTTTGAATCATAAAACATTTAATTTTGAACTATATGATATGAAAACTTTGACTTTGAAAACATGATTAAATCTTTAATAAAGTATGATCTATGTCAGTTATGACATTCTGATTTGACCTAAGATAGTTTGACACCCGAGCCAAATAATAACTAGTCATGGGGGTTCCATGTCCGTGTCAGTGATGCACTTCTGACATGACTCTAGGGCAGTAGAGTGAAGTTCTGCCACGTCCCTTATCTGTTATCTGTTATGAGCTCAAGTTATATTATTTTATCAATATATGTTTGTGGGGCGTATGGGTGCATCCTAGATCTGTTATATGTTATATATTATATGTTATATGCTGTATGTTATCTGATGATTGATGCTGCGTGCATGCACGTCCTTCATAACTCTGGTAGGTCTCCCCTACAAATGTTGCCTTGTGTGATTATGAATATGAATATGATTATGATATGGCATATGTGTCTGGGCTCGAGGTAGTTAGCTATAAACTTATTCTATTATTTTGATTTATACTTTGAAATGATTATGATTTTGCTATCTTTCTTTCACTTTATTTCGTATTCGTTTTCGTTTCGTATTCGTTTTACTTGTATATCTGTTCACTGGGCTTTTGAAGCTCAGCCGCATTTCTTTTCTTCCGCGGCAGGTATCTAAGCATTGGAGTTGGGTTTTGCTTTGGGATGAGTGCTGAGTGGACTTACCTTAGAGATATTTAGCTTGATCTTATGATGCCATTTAAGACTTTATATTTCAGATATTTCATTTGGAGTTTATTTTTTTCCGCTGGGACCTATGTATTGAAGTCATTTTGACTTGAATTATTTCAATATTTATGTTAAGATTTCTTTTGGATATTTATATTTGCTTTGATATGACACCATTACTTGTGATTCCTTTACCCTTGTCGGGTCGGGGCGTTACAATTTATGGCATCAGAGCCCAGGTTTACGACTTGTAGTCAGGACCTGTGACATATGGAGCCTAGGTTTTGAGACCCGTAGAGCTTAGGATTTGACCTGTGAGGATTTGGGTAGACTTTAGGATTCCTTCTTCGTACTTCCATTTCGTATCTCACCTTTGTTCATTTTGCTAATCGTTTGAATATCGTCCAGATGGTTCGAACTCGTACTACTGGTAGCGCGGATGGAGACGACGATGCTATTAACATTGATGCTGCGATTGCTAATGCTCTCAATACTCTTTTCCCTGGTCTTGCTACACCTGAGATGATGGAACAGGTGATCAATAACATTCGTAATCAGACTGGTGCTTCGGGTAGTGGTGGAGGAAATCAACCCATCAGCATTCACACTTGGCTCGAGCGTTTCGGTAAGCTCAAGCCTCTTTCGTTTAGCACTGCTGCTACTCCCACTGAGGCCGAGGACTGGATCACTCATATTGAGAAGCTGTTTGAAGTACTGGGTTGTGGAGACGAGTTTAAGACTCGTTTGGCTGCGTTCAAATTGGAAGGTGATGCTTTAAATTGGTGGAAGGCACTCAAACAAGCAAGAGGAGGAGATGCTTTTGCTCTTACTTGTACCTGAACTGAGTTTCGGACTATCTTCTATAACCGTTACTTCCCTGATGCTGAGCAGCAAAGGTATGAGAGGGATTATCAGGCAATCTACCAGCTTGATCATGAGAATTCCAATGAGTACATGAGTAGGTTTATGAGGCTGGTAAGTTTTGTGGGAGCGATTGCTAGAGATGGTAGGCGTCAAGCTAAGCACTTCAAGTGGGGACTGAAGAAGTGGGTGTTGGACCAACTGCTTAATATTTAGTATGAGAATGTGTCGGCCTGCAATGACGCAGCTCGTAACATTGAGATCTTTCATGAGGTTTCGGGTTCCAACAAGCGTAATCGCGATGGTGATCGGATTCAAGGTAGGACTCAAGGCAATGATTATAAAGGAAATTCTGGTAGGAGTTATGATTCGAGGGGTCAAGTGGATAGGAGTTATGATCAGCGGGGTCAGTCAGGAAGGAATGTTGACTCTGGGCGCCCTGAGGCGAGGAGTCAAGATAATAGAAATGCTGGTAAGAATGGAAATGATCGTCAGAATCAAGGTAACAATAACCAGCGTTACAACAAGGATCAGTCAGCCCAAGGATCAAATCAGGGTCGTGCTTTAGGATCTTCTTGTCAGCAAAGGACGACTGAAGTTTTGCCTCCCCCACCTATCTGTACTACTTGTGGAAAGGCTCATCCGGGACAGTGTTTCAAGGCCACTGGTGGTTGTTTTGCTTGTGGCTCCACTACTCACAAGATCAAAGATTGCCCTAAGAAGAACCCGGCGATTCCTGGAAACTACATCAAGCCGCCGACTACTACTGGACGTGTTTATGCTACTACTCGTAATCAGGCGAAGCGCTCTTCAGGTACCATTACAGGCACTCTTTTCATTGATGATTATTCTGTCTTCGTTTTATTTGATACCGGTGCCACACACTCCATTGTGTCTGTCACATTTGCTAAGAAATTTAACATGAAGCCCAAACCATTAACAAATCACTTATCGATTTCTACGCCTATGAAAAACCACATGATCATTGATCATAAATACGTTAAGTGTCCTCTTCGTTTTGATGATCGTATTCGCTTTGCAAATCTGTATCCTCTAGATATGGTCGACTTTGATATCATTCTAGGCATGGATTGGTTGGCTTATCATAGAGCTTCAATTGACTGCTATGCTAGAACGGTGATCTTTGGAGACGTAAAACATCCTGAATTCGTTTATCATGGTTCTCAACCTCTCAAATCTGTTAAACTCATTTCTGCTATGAAGGCACGGACCATGATTGCTCATGGATGCCAAGGTTTTCTAGAATCTGTTAAGGACACATCTTTGGAGAGTCCTAACATTGAAAATCTTTCTGTTGTTTGCGAATTCACCGACGTTTTTCCCGATGAACTCCCTGGTCTTCCCCCAGCTAGAGAAGTTGAGTTTAGCATTGAGTTAATTCCTGGTGCTGAACCGATTTCGAAGGCTCCGTATCGCATGGCACTTGTAGAACTGAAGGAGTTGAAGGGACAGCTGCAAGAGATGATAGAAAATGGATTTATTCGACCCAGTGTTTCTCCATGGGGTGCACCTGTCTTGTTTGTGAAGAAGAAGGATGGAAGCATGCGTTTATGTATCGACTACCGTGAACTCAATCGTATCACCATTCGTAACCGTTATCCTCTGCCGCGTATTGATGATTTGTTTGATCAACTGCAAGGAGCTAAGTTCTTTTCGAAGATTGATCTGAGGTCTGGTTATCATCAGCTACGTGTGAAGGAGCAAGATGTTCCTAAGACCGCGTTTCGTACAAGATATGGTCATTACGAACTCCTCGTTATGCCTTTTGGTTTGACCAATGCGCCTGCTGTGTTTATGGACCTGATGAATCGTGTTTTTCATGAGTTCCTCGATAAGTTCGTTATCGTTTTCATCGACGACATTTTAGTTTACTCCAAGTCTGAAAAAGAGCATGAAGAACATCTCCGGATAGTTTTGGAGATTTTGAGGAAGAAGAAGTTGTACGCCAAATTTTCGAAGTGCGAATTTTGGTTAAGACAAGTCGCTTTCCTTGGTCATATTGTATCAGCTGATGGTATCACCATGGATCCGTCTAAAGTTGAGGTTATCACCAAATGGCCAAGACCTACGACAGTGACTGAGGTCAGGAGTTTTCTAGGACTTGCTGGTTACTACAGACGTTTTGTTGAAGGTTTCTCTCGCTTAGCTCTACCCTTAACCCAACTGATGAGGAAAGGTGAAAAGTTTGTATGGATGGATGAACGAGAGAAGAGTTTTGAAGAGTTGAAACGGAGATTGGTGTCCGCTCCTATTTTGACTCTTCCATCTGGTTCTGGAGGATTTCAAATTTACAGTGATGCATCTTAGAAAGGATTAGGCTGTGTTTTGATGCAACATGGAAAGGTAATAGCTTATGCTTCGAGGCAGCTAAAACCTTATGAAGAGAATTACCCAACTCATGACCTTGAGTTAGCTGCAGTGGTGTTCGCGTTGAAGATCTGGAGACATTACTTGTATGGAGAGGCATGTGATATATTCACTGATCATAAGAGTCTCAAGTATATTTTCACTCAGAAGGAACTTAACATGAGACAAAGAAGATGGTTAGAACTTCTTAAGGATTATGACACCAACATTCAGTACCATCCAGGTAAGGCTAATGTAGTTGCTGACGCACTTAGCCGGAAATCAGGCATTCTTGCAAGTATTGAGATTGAGCCTAGGATTATTCGTGACTTAGAGAGTTTGGATGTTGAGCTATGTGTGCGAGGTTTTGATGGATACTGGGCTAGTATGAAGGTGGAGTCGAACCTTATACTGCAAATTAAAGAAGCTCAGAAAGATGATGGTGAGCTGTGGGCCGTGGCGCAAAATGTTGAAGAAGGTAAGCAAACGGAGTTTAAGGTTGATAATGACGGAATTGTATGGTATGAAGATAGGCTTTGTGTTCCCAATGATCAGGTACTTCGTGAGAAAGTTATGACTGAAGCTCATAGTTCTCCTTTCACTATCCATCCTGGTTCTACCAAGATGTATAGGGATTTGAAACAGTACTTTTGGTGGAATGGCATGAAACAAGATGTGGCGACGTTTGTGTCGAAGTGTATGGTTTGTCAGCAGGTTAAGATTGAACATCAAAGGGCTAGTGGATTGTTACAGCCATTGGATATTCCAACATGGAAGTGGGATAAGATATCTATGGATTTTGTGACTGGACTACCTCTTACTCGGAAGAAGCATGATGCGATTTGGGTAGTTGTTGATCGACTAACCAAATATGCTCATTTCTTACCAATCAGAAAGGATTATGGTATTGGGAAATTGGCGGAGATTTTTCAGTAAGAGATCGTTAGACTTCATGGTACTCCGGCATCTATTGTGTCCGACAGAGATCCGCGTTTTACTTCTCGTTTCTGGAAAGGTTTGCAAAAAGCTTGGGGTACTCGACTTAATTTTAGTACGGCATTTCATCCTCAAACAGATGGTCAGTCAGAGAGGACTATTCAGACCTTAGAGGATATGCTAAGGGCTTGTGCTTTAGAATGGACTGGCAGTTGGGATGAATAATTATGTTTAGTAGAGTTTGCATACAACAACAGTTGGCATGCTAGCATTAAGGTGGCACCGTTTGAACTTCTTTATGGAAGGAAATGTAGAGCACCTACTTGTTGGGATGAAGTAGGTGAGCGCTTAATTGAAGGTCCAGAAATGATTGAGATTACTAATGAGAAAGTAGCTGTGGCTAGAGAAAAGTTGAAGGAAGCTAGGTCTCGTCAGAAGAGTTATGCCGACAAACATCGTCGTGATTTAGAATTTCGGGTTGGAGATCGTGTATTTTTGAAAGTTTCGCCGTTTAAAGGTGTGAAACATTTCGGAATCAAGGGCAAGCTCAGTCCTCGATTTATCGGACCGTTTGAAATTCTAGAACGTATAGGAGAAGTTTCGTATCGATTAGCACTTCCGCCTCAGTTATCGCATGTTCATGACATTTTCCATGTATCACTCCTAAGGGGATACAACTATCATCCGTTACACGTTGCTTCTTATCCGTTTGATCACATTCAATCCGATACGTCCTTATCTGAAGAACCGGAAGCTATTCTAGAAAGGCAAGAAAGAGTCATGAGAAATAAAGTTATTCCGTTCGTTAAGATTCTTTGGAAAAATCATCCGGAACGTGAGGCTACTTGGGAAACCGAGGAGTAGATGCGCGCTAGTTATCCTCATTTCTTTGAATAGTTTGGTATGTTCTCATTTCGTTTTCGTTTTCATTTCGTTTCATTTCAATTTTCGAGGACGAAAATTTTTCTTTAGAGGGGAAGAATTGTAAAACCTGAAAATCTAAAACCTGATTAAAGACTAAAATACCCTTGGAATCGGAAATTATAAAATACGTAAAATACATTTATATCATTTAACGAAATTAAAACTAAACTTGCGAGTAATTAAAACTTAACGAATGTGTGTACGTGATCGATTTTGATAAGACGAAAGATTTAAACGTTTCGCTAATATGTTGGGCCGTTCGTTTGTTTGGATGGGCTCGTTTCTTTTGTGCCAAGCCGAGAGTCCAAGAGCCCAAGGGGCGTTTGTTTTTGTGTCGTGTGGGTCGAGAGCCGAAGCCCACATGGGCGTGGGTTTTGTGTGTGCTCGGTTGGACTAGGCCGAACCCAAACCCCCTCCTCAAGCCCTAAACTAAAAATGATACCACCTATATATACACTACATTTACAAGAAATTGAAACCCTAGTTTTGTTGCCTCTTCTTTTCTTTTCTTCCTACTCGGCCGAACCCTAGAATTGTTGTCGAGAGTTTTGTTTCAAGCAAGCTAAGGTATAAACGTGTTTATTCGTCTTCCTTTGATGCACCTTAAGTTATTGTATTGTAACTTGTTTCGTTTTGTCGACTTGTGTTTTCTTTTTCTTTGTGTCGAGCCGTATGAAACCAAACAAAGGCAAACCATAGGATTTAAACCTTATAAGTATTAAAGAGTATGTTACGTAATAAGTATTATTGAATCGGATCATGAATATGTCGAGTATATAAGGACCGAACCATATGTATTCATAACCGAATCATGTGTATATTTCGGCCAAGGTATAAAACTTGATAACTTGAATATGTAAAGTACGTAGATGATTTAAGACTTGCGTAATAACCTATTAGCCGAAACCCTAGTTTGAACCGAACCACATATAGAGTTTTTGAACATGTATTAAACGAGTAAAGGTCATGTAAACATAAACCCTAGTTTGAATATGTGAACCGAATAAGGTATGCCAAACCCTAATGGTTTGTGAACCGTGTCTCATATGCGTGCGTTATTATAAGTCAAGTGAACTTGTAAATGTGTAAACGTGTAATTAATCCGAGTAATAAGTAACTTGTATGTCACATATAATCATAAACGTGTATGGTGAAATATAAAAGGAAAGATTGTTTTTCATTACGTGTTAGGTTAAGTAACGAGTCATTAAAAGATGTAACATGTAAGTAAATGCACATTAATATGATATTAAAAGAATGAGAAAACCCTAGAACATAATGAGAGTCGATTAGGGTTTGAAGCTAAGTATATTAATTCGTTATTTCATGTGTGAGTTATGATGTTTAAACCATTTTCACATTTAACCCTAAACTTTAATAAATGACATACTGAACCTTAATCTACGATATTGTTTATAAAACACTTAAGTCTCATTTAATTATAAAACCCTAAAGAATTAAGATCATTAAATACATTAAGTATGAACACCAAACACTAAAAGATCATTTCGACGATTATGGAATCATAAATAACATGTACGACCGTTAATGTGTATAGGTTCTGTGAAGAAGGAGTAATCCTTTGCTTTCCGTGTTTCTGCTTTTCGATCATTTGCTTTGGAATAAGGGGGATATTCTGACCTTTTCAGTAAAGGTTCCTTATAATGTTTTCTTTTCGTTAGCTTTTATATTAGGATTTCCTAAGCCTTTGCTATGAACCCTATTTTGTTATTTGAGATGTTGCTTATCTGAACTTGATTTTTGAATCATAAAACATTTGATTTTGAACTATATGATATGAAAACTTTGACTTTGAAAACATGATTAAATCTTTGATAAAGTATGATCTATGTCAGTTATGACATTCTGATTTGACCTAAGATAGTTTGACACCCGAGCCAAATAATAACTAGTCATGGGGGTTCCATGTCCGTGTCAGTGATGCACTTCTGACATGACTCTAGGGCAGTAGAGTGAAGTTCTGCCACGTCCCTTATCTGTTATCTGTTACGAGCTCAAGTTATATTATTTTATCAATATATGTTTGTGGGGCGTATGGGTGCATCCTATATCTGTTATATGTTATATATTATATGTTATATGTTGTATGTTATCTGATGATTGATGCTGCGTGCATGCACGTCCTTCATAACTCTGGTAGGTCTCCCCTACAAATGTTGCCTTGTGTGATTATGAATATGAATATGAATATGATTATGATATGGCATATGTGTCTGGGCTCGAGGTAGTTAGCTATAAACTTATTCTATTATTTTGATTTATACTTTGAAATGATTATGATTTTGCTATCTTTCTTTCACTTTATTTCGTATTCGTTTTCGTTTCGTATTCGTTTTGCTTGTATATCTGTTCACTGGGCTTTTGAAGCTCAGCCGCATTTCTTTTCTTCCGCGGCAGGTATCTAAGCATTGGAGCTGGGTTTTGCTTTGGGATGAGTGCTGAGTGGACTTACCTTAGAGATATTTAGCTTGATCTTATGATGCCATTTAAGACTTTATATTTCAGATATTTCATTTGGAGTTTATTTTTTTCCGCTGGGACCTATGTATTGAAGTCATTTTGACTTGAATTATTTCAATATTTATGTTAAGATTTCTTTTGGATATTTATGTTTGCTTTGATATGACACCATTACTTGTGATTCCTTTACCCTTGTCGGGTCGGGGCGTTACAGATCCGTTGGGGAAGTTTGATGAGAAAGCTGATGAGGGTTATATTGTGGGTTATTCAGCTCATTGCAAGGCCTACAGAGTGTACAATTTATCTGCCAAGAAAATAGAGGAGACTTTGAACCTAAGATACATGGAAGATAAGCCCAATGTTCAAGGACAGGGTCATGTATGGTCTTTTGACCTTGACTACTTAACTGATTATTTGGGTTATACTAGACATATGGCTAACCAACGTGTAGGTTCTCAAGAGTCTCCCACTAACAATGCATGTACCTTGGATGCTGACTCAGATAGTGAATTTGAAGATGATGAACAACCTATACTTGTGCCTTCTTTCTCCCCTAACAATGTTGCAGGTAACACTTCTAGAGATACTTCTGCTGAGAGTGAAGATGAATCACACTATGCTGAGGACCTTGCTAGGCTTCAGACACAAGAGTTTGCAGCTAAGCTTGAAGCTGAGAAGGTGAATGGGGAGCTTGCAAATGAGGCTGTCAGTGGAAACCATGTTTCTGCTGACACTGATGCAGTCTCTCCCATCGTCATGAAATCTGCTGAAAGCTCGACTGTTTCTACTCCTATTCCTTCTAGAGTGTCCACAGACTTTGGTGAACCCTATACTCGCTTTCCAAGACCATCAGATCTTGGAAATCATCAACCCAAATATGGCATTTTCACCTCACCTTCCTATGACACAACTTTTGTACCAACTGTGTCTAATCTTGAACCTTCCATTGAAGTCAACCCTACTGCTAGTAAAAGAATCAACATCACTCACCCTCAATCCAATATTATTGGTGACATTCTAGCACCTGTTAGAACTCGAAGGGCTATCTCTAGTCCTAAATTTGGACAGGTTGCTTTTCTCTCTTATGTCTCAAATCAGCAAAGAGACAATCACACAGACTTCAAGCATTGTCTGTTTGCGTGTTTTCTTTCTCAAGTAGAACCAACCAGTGTCACTCAAGCTCTTGAAGACTCAAGTTGTATTGAAGCAATGCAAGAAGAAATGCAACAGTTTCAAAACCAACAAGTTTGGATCTTGGTACCATTACCATATGGCAAATATGCTATTGGAACTAAATGGATTCTAAAGAACAAAAGAGATGCAAGGGGTGTGGTTATTAAAAACAAAGCAAGATTAGTAGCTCAAGGTTACAGGCAAGAGGAAGGGATTGATTATGATGAAGTGTTTGCACCTGTTGCTAGAGTAGAGGCTATTCGAATTTTCTTGGCCTATGCTTCTTACATGGGCTTCATGGTGTATCAGATGGATGTTAAAGGTGCTTTTCTATATGGTGAGATAGAAGAGGAGGTTTATGTCACTCAACCCAAAGGATTTGAAGACCCAGATCATCCTAATCATGTTTACAAGGTGGTTAAAGCTCTCTATGGACTACATCAGGAACCAAGAGCATGGTATGCTAGGCTTTCATCATTTCTGCTGAAGCATGGCTACAGAAGAGGTGCCATTGATAAGACTCTTTTTCTGAAGAAGAACTCGACAGACATCATACTTGTGCAAGTGTATGTGGATGAAATCATTTTTGGATCCACTAAAGAAGCTTGGTGCATGGAATTTGAGGAATTGATGAAGGGAGAATTTCAGATGAGTGCTATGGGGGAGCTTACTTTCTTTTTGGGTCTCCAAGTTCAGCAGAAACAAGATGGGATATTTATCAGTCAAGATAAATATGTGAGGGATATTTTGAAGAATTTGGTATGGAAGGTGTCAGAACTGCCACAACACCTTATGAAGCTCCAAAAACAAAAACCAACAATGAACCTGATCTACCTGTGAATGTTCATTTATACAGATCTATGATTGGTTCATTAATGTATCTAACAGCTTCAAGGCCTGATATTACTTTTGCTGTGAGTGTTTGCTCTCGACATCAAGTCACTCCACTTGCTTCCCATCTCAATGCAGTTAAGAAGATCTTTAAGTACCTCAAAGGCCAACCTCATTAAGGCCTTTGGTACCCAAAAGAGTCTCCTTTTAAGTTGGAAGCATATAGTGATAGTGATTATGCTGGTGCAAATCTGGATAGGAGATCCACAACTGGAGGCTGTCAATTCCTTGGAACGAGATTGATTTCTTGGCAGTGCAAGAAACAAACCATTGTGGCTACCTCAACTACTGAAGCAGAGTATGTTGCTGCTGCAAATTGCTGTGGACAGGTCCTTTGGATTCAAAATCAATTGCTAGATTATGGGTATAACTTCATGAACATAACACTTTTTTATTGATAATCAAAGTACCATATGCATTGTCAAAAATCCAGTTTTTCATAGTAGAACCAAACATATTGAAATCAGGCACCACTTTATAAGAGATGCATATGAAAAACATTTGATAAATGTGGCTAAAATTCATACAGATGATAATGTGGCAGATCTGTTAACAAAAGCTTTTGATGGACCAAGGTTTCAACACCTTGTGGTCAATATTGGAATGCTTAACCCTTAACTGCAAAGTTTAAGGGGAGGCATAGGCCTCAGGGGATGCATATGCCTCAGAATATGTACAGTCTTTTGTGATGTTTATTTTCTTTGTTTTGTTTATTAGTTTCTTAGTTAAAAAAAAAAAAAAAAAAAAAAAAAAAAAAAAAAAAAAAAAAAACCTAACTTTCTCTTGCAGGTTTGTTGTATATAGTTGATGGTTTTTAACTTACCAGATATACCTTGTGTATATCAAAGAGTTGGCTAGTCTAAAGGGTACAGCTTTGGTAAAGACACATCAAATCTGTTGATAGCTGTAATGATTTGCTCAAAATCATAGGGTCTGCAACCACCCATGCTTAATTGTTGAGAGTTGTATGGTCATCAATTCACCATGGTATATTCCTTGTTGGAATCCAAGAATTGGATAGCCCACAAGTATATGGCTTGTGGTAAAGGCAACTGAATCCATATTTGGTTATCAATTCACCAATTCTAAGAATTGACTAGTCCTGAGCAAACGGCTACAGGTAAAGACACATCAAATCCGTTTATATAGTTGCTGATTTGCTAATAAATCAGATGGTTATCAATGTACCATAGTTTTCGGACTTAAACATTTGGCTACTCCAGTAGTGATGGCTATTGGTAAAGAGACATCAAATCCATTATTTTCAATGATTCACCTCTCACAGGAGTTAACTCACCTGGATGTGATGAGAATAGTATGCAACTAATGAGTTTTGATGTACACTATGTCATTTGTTGCTGCAAAGACCTGGCGTTTCAAAGTTTGGTCATCATAGATATGAGATTATTATTGGTTCTTTGTTACTGATGTTTGAGAACAATCCTCTAGTACTACAGTCTCTAAGATCTATCAAGGTTAGGAAACTGGAACTTAACCAAGTCAAATTCCAGTTTAGGGGAGGATTGTTGGGAATTATGCGAAGCAGGATTTCTGCTGTCAATTCTGCCAAAGGATTCTGCTGAAGTATAAAAGCCGTGCCGTGTTTCTGCTGAAGGGTGGAAGCTGACTAGGATCTGCATGCGCTTTATTAATTACATGCTAACCCATCATTATTCTTGTACTGCTCGAGGTTAGCATGGGTATTATTGTACTGCTCAATATTGTTTAATGTTTAGCCATTAAATGCATGCTTGCATGCTTAGTTGATTGAGTAGTAATAGTTTAGGGTTCCTTGTCTATAAAAGGAACTTCATAGTATGTAATAGGAATCAATTCGAAACATAGTGTTTCAGTTAATAAAAGATCCATAGAGGATCTAAGTGTTCTTAGTTATAACAGCTTGTATTTACATTCCGCTATAGAATACGAGTTGTAGAGATTTTCTATTAGTTTGCTTATGATTACATAGGCAACACTAACGATCTACGAGTGCTAAAGATCTGTCAAGGTCTTTGTGTTTTCAACATATTTCCAATTACGGCGTAATACCATCTCAGTGGTTACGCCGTAACCACTCGCTTTGCAGCTTATGTCAGGTTTTGCTAGTTACGGCGTAACTCCCTCAAAAGAGTTACGACGTAACTTTCCTCTGCTTTAATTTTTTCATTTTAAAACACAATAACCTTGTATTAGTATTTTAAATGAACTTTGTGGGTGTGTTCCCTGTAAACCCTCACGAGACTTCACTCGTCCACTTGGGACACCAAGTGGTTTAAAAGGCTTGTTGCATTCGCTAAATGCAGTCGTGATTCCTACGAAAGTGAGTTAGGTTTGTTTTTTATTTTTGATTTTTGATTTTTTCTTTTTAGAATTATGCTTGTTGGTAGTGTGATTTCAGGGATTGAAGTTTATTCATGATGCTTATACGAAGGCACGTCTCCTTTTCGTGGGCCTTCCTTCTTTATGAAGCAAATTTCAGGGAAGTTCTCGCTCTAATTCTACTTTTCTCTTCACCTTTATTTAATGCTTAGTACAAATGGGACTTTGTACAATTCAAGTGGGGGGACGGGAGTAGAATTATCTCTTGAACATTATTTCGCCCTCATTTTTCTAGTTTATTTTGAAAAATTATGCCATTTTTAAAATTTTGACATGTTTTTCTTAACCTAACTAGATTAGACCTTAGCCGAGCACATACAACCCTTGATATTATATGGTGAGATTAGCCTTATCCGTTTCCAATATTTTACCCAAATCTACCAAATTATGAGTGTGCCGGTAGCTTGTAAACTTTAGAACTTGACCTTTGCCCATCATTTCGAGACCATAGACGAGGTATGCTGAGTTAGCTCGATGTATTTGGACTTTTCAATTTTAGAAGGTAATATTATAGGATTATCACCTAAACAGCCTACCATTGTGTGTCTATCGATTAGTCACCTCGACTTTTCGACCCCCATGTGAAACCCTTATGTTGCACTCATCTTTAGTGCAAGATACCCCTAGATACACCATTCTGAGCCATTCCTTTCATTTTGTTAACCTAATATATTGTTTCGTAACACCTATACACCTTAGCCTACCCTGTAGTCTTTATTTGCCTAAGTTCAAGGTTCGAGTGGAAAGGTTTGGAAATCACGCTTTCATCGACAACATTCCTGAAGATCATTAAAGACCCCCCGAATTCCCATTGTTCATCTCAAGTGGGGGGATATTATGCTATGTTGAAAAAAAAATTGTTATGATATTGTAAAGTGCGATGTTATAAGCACTATGTTATGAGCTTCATAGATTTAGTATCGAGGAGGCCACCTCGGTCACATTTGAAGATTGGAGTTGGTAGTTATGCCAGCTGTTGGAGAAAAGGTAGTGTGCCCATCACGACGTCCTCTAATGACACATTGATAAGGTTTTAAAATGTACCTTTTTGAGGGGTCAGTTAAGCCCTTATTTGATCACTTTTGTATCCGTTATTACTTAATATCGTTCCTTTTCACTTTTTAGGTCTCTTGAAGGCAAATTGCTGGAATGACACTTATTCGGACGAAAAGGCGCGAATATATGAATAAAATGGCCAAAGTCAAGAATCGAGACACTCAAGCTGCTGAATTACAAGGGGACGGCGTCAGGTTATACATGCGACGCCGTCGCACCACTTTTGTGACGGCTCAGTAGCCAAATTGCTTATTTACAAGTGACGGTGTCAGGCTTTAAAAGAGTAGGTCGTCGCAACTCAGACGGCCTAGATTTGATCCAGACGGCGTCAGAGACTGAAGGGGACGACGTCACAAGCATAAGGTGACGTCGTCGCAAGAATAACGTGGACAAGACGAAACCCTAATGATGGCGATCCGACGGCGTCACAGATTAAAGGGTGACGTCGTCGCGAATGTAATCTTATATATAGAATCCGAATTTTTTATTTTTCAGAGTGTAGTCTTTTGGAGTAAAAACCTAAACCGAACCAAGGCTGTCTTGTATAGTATTTTAGGGTTCTAAACCCTATCTTACACCAAGATAAGTGTTTTACTTCATTAATTCAATTATGTCTTCAATTATTTGTGTGTATTGATGCGTGCCAAACAGTCAAGCTAAATCACTCAAGCCGGCCACTTGTGAATGGCAGACCGTAATCAGCTTAAAACTGCTCAAGCACGAATACAATGAAGATCAGGAGAGTATAGTGTTTCCCCAGGTCGTTAAGTCCCAACGAGCTGTGCGAGAATAGTCAAACGTAAAGTGATCGAGAGGATTTGAACGTAAAAGGATAGTGGTTGATTTATACCTAAAGAGAAAGCCCATAAACTACAGGGGCTTAAATGCAAATTAAAGAAAGTTAAAAAGATAAAAAATATTAAATAAACGCTATCACTATATTTAAAATGATGTTTTTGTTTTTATGTTTTTATAAAACTGAATTTAAAAACTGCGCGACGTACAATTAAAAACGTGAAACTTACACAATCTTAACCCTAAAAATATGAAAATGACATTTTTACAAACCTAATGATAAAAGAAAATATTTAGAAAAAGAAAATTATTTTTATAACTATTAAATTAATTATTATTAATTAAAAACTAATTTTAACTATTTAATAATTACCTAAAATACAAGAAATTATGAAATAAAGCTAGAAAAATAAAATTAAGACTTGGAAAAGTCTAAAATATCAAAATAGAATTTTCAAAACTAATTTTGTAATTTTCTGATTATTTTTCTATTTTCTAGGAATTTTAAACTATTAAAAACTACTTAAATTATTTAAAAATACAATTTTAACTAAGAAAAATATGGAAAAATACTTTTTTGGCTTTTTATATTTATCTTAACTTAATAAAAATGAAAAATTATTTTTTTGAGACTTTTCTTAATTTTTTATATTAAATGCTATTTAAAAATACTTAAAAACTAATTTAAATTAAGAAAAATAGCAAAACACCTTAGAAAAATCTGAAAAATTCAGGAAAAGCTTAAAATAATATGAGGAAGCAAGGAAAAATGGAAAAACATGAGCTTGTGTGCAAGATATAGAAACTGAAGACCAAGTGCTTATTGAAATAAGCACTTAATTAAGCAAATGGAGTCCAAAAGCTACCAAACTGATAAGGAAGCTATAATAAGATAAGAGAACTGAAATGGAACAAGAAACAACAAGCTAAACACTCTGATAAGCTAGATACCAAGATCTGATGCTATAAGCTAATAAGCCAAAACAGGTTTCTGGGGCCAACTTGCAGGCAGAAAATAAGCAAATGAATAAGCTAGAAACTACAAACCAAAGATTGGAAACTAATCTAGACCTGGCCAAGAACCTTAAGACCAAAAATTAGACCTAGAGGAGCTCAAGTGAGCCCTGTACAAGCTCTGCAAAAGCTCCATAAACCCTGTGCAGACTTGATGCCCTGCACAGGGGATTTGACACCCTATTGATAAGCTCTTTTGAGCTTTTAGAAAAAATTACAAAATTCCACTAAAATAGACATAAGAGACTAGACCAGAAGCACTTTCTAAAACTACAATTTTCATGGAGATTGACTCAGAAATGAGTGAATGAAAAATCATTCTCAGTTGGCCAAAACTGAGTTTTTTTAACTTTTGACTTTTATATAAAACTAAAAGTTTGACTAATTTGAGGTTTGAAGCTAATTTATGGACTGATATGAAAGTAATAAGGTGAAATAACACTAATGCAAGCTAGACCTATGAATTTCAGACACAAGATGAGCTTTTGACTCTACAAAAACTCAACAGATAAGCTTAGGGACAGATTAAGGCATGACATTGACTTTGGACATGTGCAGGCTTAAGACCAAGACAGATATGAGCTAAGATAAGCTATCCAAACTTAAACCAACAAAAGTTAAACACAAAACAGGCCTTTATGACAGGTTTATCAGCAGAACCAAACACCCTTTTATACCAACTGTTGTGAACTAAAAAGGAGATAACCAATGATTTAGCTAAAACAAACATTCAAACTATTTAGATTATCATTAAATAGACTGGAATAAACAAATGGTAACCACAGATACATGTACAAACCAGGACTGCAATATGACTTGAAATATGGAAACTGATAAACTTACTTACATGTGTCCAGATTGTTTGCAGGCTAAAACAAACCCAAACCTAAACTAACCTAATCTATTACAACCCAAATCACCACTGCATCCACCCAATATTCATCACCATTGTCAAATGCACCCATTTTGACTTTGTTTGACCAAGATACAAAATTTCTTAGAATTGAATTCCCAGCTTAACAAAAGCTTCAATGAGCTTGTATGAGCTTAACAATAAGCTACTAACACTTGTACTTAGGATTTTGAAACTGAAAACTGTAACAGTAGCATGAACTTTGGAAACTTATATGAAAATTTAGATTGATAGTCAAAAGTAACTTACAATGGTTTGTAAACTTAAAAATGATACATGGAAACTGAAATTACACCATTTTAACTAAAACTAAAACATTCAATTTAAAAACGACATTAAGGTAAATAAAAATAACTAACTACCCTTGTTTCCTCAATCTTCTTCCTCTTTTATACTTCAATTTGCTTCCACGTGTCCTTCTGAGTGTTTCCCACCACCCTTGTGAGCCAATGAATGAGCAGAGGCCATATTGGCTTTTACATGATTTTGGCGGGAAAGGTGCTTTTTGACCTCTGTTGACTTCTGAGCTAGCAACTAGGGGGGGGGGTGGATTTGTAGGGGTGTGGAGTGAGGGGATAAGGGATAAGGTGTTGGGAGATGGAATTGGAGAGGTTGCAGAGGTGCAGGCCAAGTGGGGAAGAAGCAAAACCACAAGGGAGGGAAAAGGGTTGCTCGTTTGACTTGGTTTGACCAAGGGGTCAAAAGGGGAAAGACAGGGGTCCAAAATGCATAAGTGACAGGGGTCATAATCAGTTTTGACAAGGCTTATGTAAGTAATGATAAGGACTTGTTTGTAATTTTTCCAAACTTGAGGGGCCATTCCTGCCATTTTCTCAAAGTTTACAAAAGGATCAAAATTGACAAGCTTCCATAGTACAAGGATTAGTTCTGACAATTTCAAATTTTCCAGGGACCAAACTTGACAATTTTGAAAGTTCAGGGACCTAAGTTGTAAATTTGTAATTTTAAGTTTCAAGGACCAATTTTGACAACTTAGGAATCCCTAGGGACTCAAAAAGATATTTTTCTTTATTTGGATTTACCAGGGACTGTTTTTGACAACTTTTGAAACTTGGAGGACTAAAACTGCCAATTATGCAAATTTTATACGTTTTTCACCAGATTTTGATATTTTTGCATTTAAAACACATAAAACACTTATTTGTGATATTTTTATCATTTTGATGCATTTCTGAGTGTTTTCAGATGTTTTTGCAGTTTAAATGGTACAAAAATGATGAGTATTTAGACACTCATCAATCCCCCACACTAAGATATTGCTAGTCCCTAGCAATGTTTTAAGAAAAATTAATGGATTTTATCTCTTTACCAAAAGCCATTACTTCTGGAGTAGCCAAATGTTTCAGTTCAAGTAAGAACCTTGGTACACCGATAACCAAATGATTTTGAGCAAATCACCAGCTTTCAACGGATTTGATTTGTCTTTACCAGGAGCTGTTTGCTTCTTGACTAGCCAACTCTTAGATAAATTATCAATATTATCTTTGGTGAGCTGATTACCAATTATGGTTTTTCCACTGCCTTTACCACAAGCCATAAACTTGCGGGCTAGCCAACTCTTCACTTTTAAGGATATGGTGAGCTGAATACCATACAATTTTGGGCAAATTGTAAGCCGTCAATGGATTTGAGATATCTTTACCAAGAGCCGTTTGCTCCTGGATTAGCCAGTCCTTATGTGGGTTAGACATGGTGGACTGATTACCATTTGTTGTGTTTAGTACATAGTACTTCCACTAAAAAAAAATTTTAAATTTGGCCATTTTGGGGGAAAAAGGGACTAAAAGGGTACATTTATGATCAAAATTCGCCAGAATTTCCCCCCCACACTTAGAAATGAATATTGTCCTCAATATTCAAAGTACCGGCTGTTATGCCGAAACTTAGAACGTAAAAAGATAACATTTACTAGCTAAGTGTGGAAACACAACAATTATTCTCTTTTTTAATATTTACAATTTTCATTCATTTTTTTTTTTTTTTTTTTTTTTTTTTTTTTTTTTTTTTTTTTTTAGATCTATATACAACATGTGGGGCATCTCCCCCACACTAGGGTGGTACACACGGGTGAAAACCCATGTTAAGCTACTGTTTTTGATTACCGAGTCGCTAGCTTGACTCGACCCCGAATTAATTTGTTCATGGGGAAGTAAGTGGAAGAGATAATCTCCATCGGACTTTCATTCAAGATGTTTGGATAAACATTGAAGTATGTGAAAGTTCCACACCGATGAGATACAGACAGACCCGGCTCACAAATGGTACATGGAAATGCCTGGGTCAAAGATAATGTCTTCATTCCCGAAGGAGTGAAGAACAGGAGAAGCTACGGGATAGGTGAAGAAGAGATAGAAAATCATGATAAACATCATGATTAACTCATCTTCATCCATAGGAGGATCCATAATTTCAGGATTATGAATCTCATCATTTAAGCTTAAGTGATCAAGACAAATCTCGGGTGTGTCATGATCAATTTGGGAGTTATCATACTCCGGCGGAGATATGATATGAGTGAGTTCACCGGCGAACTCCTCGTGAAGAGAATCAACCACAAGATGTAAATCTGTGGATTCTTGTTCCACTGTAAATTCATCACTATCCTCAATCTGAGTATCAAAGAGTGGATTCTCAGAAATTAAAGTGAATTCAGAGTCGAATTCAAATAGAGGATTAGTGAAAGTAGTTTTGAATGTTTCAGGAACAAAGTGATTAACATTCTCAATTGGACTGTTGGGATAAGAAGTGAGTGAACGATCATTATCAAGGAGACTTTCAGTCTCTCCCAGATCGTCTTTGAAATCAGAAAGACTATCATTGCTTTCCGATGAAAGTGGATTGATGTGAGTGAGTTCATCGGTGAACTCCTCAAGATGATGATCAGCATCAGACTGTGGAAGTGATGCCTCAACATACTCGATGTTTCCATGAGAAGTACAATCGTCGCTAACATCAGAGAAAGTTTCAAAATGATCTTTTGAACACTCAATAGGGGAGATAGAATCACACACATGATCAGAAGTTCCTTGTGACTCTCTCGGGATTGGGACAAGGTTCTCAACACTAGACTTTATGAATTCGTCCGATTCCTTTTCAGGAACAGTGTCAAGATGCTCGTCCCCCATAGTCAGAGAGTGAGTGGGAGCTTCGGGTGTTATAGCAGTTGTTTGAGATGGAATCTCAACTGCTGGGATATCATCTGATGAACTTGATGAATCAAGTGTATCATCATCATCACTGTCATCATGAATAAAACGAAATTGAGAGCTAGATCTGGCTGCTTTTTCTTTTGCAATCGATTCCCTAACAGATTTTTCAAAGGCAATTTGGGAATTTATTTTAGCAGCCTGATCTTCAGCTAGCAATTCTTCCATGGATTTCTCATGTGAATCTTTAATGACAGGACATTGTGGGAGTGGAGATTTGTCAAAACCGGAAGGTTGACATCGATAATCATCATGAGGATCCCCACAATATACACAAGAAATACTGGGAATATTATGAAGTACAGTTTTATTGAACTCCTCACCTCTTTTCACTAACTCCAGAAGCTCTAGATAAGTGTCTTGTTGGGTTTGTTGAGGAGTTTGATTCATTTGGCACTGTGGAGGTTGGTCGTGATATGGATAGTCGTAATTGTTACAAGGATATGAATTCCCTGTTTGACAATCAGAGCTGAAATGGGGACCTCCACAGTTCTCACAACAAAATGATTGTTGTGGGTGGTTTGGTGAATCATATGGATATTGGTCATAATCAAAGTTCTGAGCATCACCAGAAAACTGTTCATAGACAAACGCGTTTCCGGATTGACACTCAAATCCTTGGTGAGGACCTCCACAATATTCACAGCAGTAATGTTGGTTATATGAAGATGAGTCGGGCTGTGGTGGGTAATTGGAAAAGTTTGAGGGGTCGTTAAATGAGTTCTGATGAGGATCATAATCAAATGAATTCCTCGAACCACAAAACAAACAACTCCCGTTACGGATATCATTACCACATTGTACACACGTACACCAACGACAGGGTGAACCAGAAAGAGGCTCACCACAACCGAAACAAGGAATAAACGATTCTTTTTGAGAATTATGAGAAGGAATCTGATTATTCAAAGAATCAACAAAACCAACATGGTGATTAGAATGACTATCAAGTCTCGAAGAACATTTTGAAAAATCCGGAGGTGGGACAAGTGGTGTGCTCTGAGAGCTAGCAATTTCCATCACTTCCGTTATGGTCTCCGGTTCTGGTTCTTGAGAAACGTGAAGATTAGGCAAGTCATTCTTGCGAGTCACCGGTCTGAATTCTGCATGTTTGCTTTTAACCGTAAATCGTGAAAGTTTAGGATCAATTCTAGACGGCTTAGGAGCAATTGAGGGTTTAGATCTTTGGATAACCGTAGGTTGGACGTATTTAGTACCTCCACTATCAGAGGGAAGTACCTGGTCCTTTGTCACCCCGGTTTCTCTTTCCATTTCCCTACGCAGAATCAATGGATCATCACGAACAACACGAATTCTTGACAGTTGTGATAAAGTCTGAAGCTTTTCAGCTTCGTCCCAGAATTCGTCGTAGTCGAGAGATTCCATGAGAATAGAAGTTTAGAATCAAATGGATAGAGGGTAAAGGGATAAAGAATCAAAAAGGGTAGGAGGATAAAGAGGAATATTTTTGGTATATTTGAAAAACATGATGTAGAAACTAAGAATGAAAAATCTTTTTGGATTTTTGATTATAAAGATGGTATAAACAAGGAGTGATGTCAAATCACTAATCTGCTAAACGTAAGACTATTAGCACTGCTCCCCGGCAGCGGCGACAAAATTTGATGCGTGCCAAACAGTCAAGCTAAATCACTCAAGCCGGCCACTTGTGAATGGCAGACCGTAATCAGCTTAAAACTGCTCAAGCACGAATGCAATGAAGATCAGGAGAGTATAGTGTTTCCCCAGGTCGTTAAGTTCCAACGAGCTGTGCGAGAATAGTCAAACGTAAAGTGATCGAGAGGATTTGAACGTAAAAGGATAGTGGTTGATTTATACCTAAAGAGAAAGCCCATAAACTACAGGGGCTTAAATGCAAATTAAAGAAAGTTAAAAAGATAAAAAATATTAAATAAACGCTATCACTATATTTAAAATGATGTTTTTGTTTTTATGTTTTTATAAAACTGAATTTAAAAACTGCGCGACGTACAATTAAAAACGTGAAACTTACACAATCTTAACCCTAAAAATATGAAAATGACATTTTTACAAACCTAATGATAAAAGAAAATATTTAGAAAAAGAAAATTATTTTTATAACTATTAAATTAATTATTATTAATTAAAAACTAATTTTAACTATTTAATAATTACCTAAAATACAAGAAATTATGAAATAAAGCTAGAAAAATAAAATTAAGACTTGGAAAAGTCTAAAATATCAAAGTAGAATTTTCAAAACTATTTTTGTAATTTTCTGATTATTTTTCTATTTTCTAGGAATTTTAAACTATTAAAAACTACTTAAATTATTTAAAAATACAATTTTAACTAAGAAAAATATGGAAAAATACTTTTTTGGCTTTTTATATTTATCTTAACTTAATAAAAATGAAAAATTATTTTTTTGAGACTTTTCTTAATTTTTTATATTAAATGCTATTTAAAAATACTTAAAAACTAATTTAAATTAAGAAAAATAGCAAAACACCTTAGAAAAATCTGAAAAATTCAGGAAAAGCTTAAAATAATATGAGGAAGCAAGGAAAAATGGAAAAACATGAGCTTGTGTGCAAGATATAGAAACTGAAGACCAAGTGCTTATTGAAATAAGCACTTAATTAAGCAAATGGAGTCCAAAAGCTACCAAACTGATAAGGAAGCTATAATAAGATAAGAGAACTGAAATGGAACAAGAAACAACAAGCTAAACACTCTGATAAGCTAGATACCAAGATCTGATGCTATAAGCTAATAAGCCAAAACAGGTTTCTGGGGCCAACTTGCAGGCAGAAAATAAGCAAATGAATAAGCTAGAAACTACAAACCAAAGATTGGAAACTAATCTAGACCTGGCCAAGAACCTTAAGACCAAAAATTAGACCTAGAGGAGCTCAAGTGAGCCCTGTACAAGCTCTGCAAAAGCTCCATAAACCCTGTGCAGACTTGATGCCCTGCACAGGGGATTTGACACCCTATTGATAAGCTCTTTTGAGCTTTTAGAAAAAATTACAAAATTCCACTAAAATAGACATAAGAGACTAGACCAGAAGCACTTTCTAAAACTACAATTTTCATGGAGATTGACTCAGAAATGAGTGAATGAAAAATCATTCTCAGTTGGCCAAAACTGAGTTTTTTTAACTTTTGACTTTTATATAAAACTAAAAGTTTGACTAATTTGAGGTTTGAAGCTAATTTATGGACTGATATGAAAGTAATAAGGTGAAATAACACTAATGCAAGCTAGACCTATGAATTTCAGACACAAGATGAGCTTTTGACTCTACAAAAACTCAACAGATAAGCTTAGGGACAGATTAAGGCATGACATTGACTTTGGACATGTGCAGGCTTAAGACCAAGACAGATATGAGCTAAGATAAGCTATCCAAACTTAAACCAACAAAAGTTAAACACAAAACAGGCCTTTATGACAGGTTTATCAGCAGAACCAAACACCCTTTTATACCAACTGTTGTGAACTAAAAAGGAGATAACCAATGATTTAGCTAAAACAAACATTCAAACTACTTAGATTATCATTAAATAGACTGGAATAAACAAATGGTAACCACAGATACATGTACAAACCAGGACTGCAATATGACTTGAAATATGGAAACTGATAAACTTACTTACATGTGTCCAGATTGTTTGCAGGCTAAAACAAACCCAAACCTAAACTAACCTAATCTATTACAACCCAAATCACCACTGCATCCACCCAATATTCATCACCATTGTCAAATGCACCCATTTTGACTTTGTTTGACCAAGATACAAAATTTCTTAGAATTGAATTCCCAGCTTAACAAAAGCTTCAATGAGCTTAAGTGAGCTTGTATGAGCTTAACAATAAGCTACTAACACTTGTACTTAGGATTTTGAAACTGAAAACTGTAACAGTAGCATGAACTTTGGAAACTTATATGAAAATTTAGATTGATAGTCAAAAGTAACTTACAATGGTTTGTAAACTTAAAAATGATACATGGAAACTGAAATTACACCATTTTAACTAAAACTAAAACATTCAATTTAAAAACGACATTAAGGTAAATAAAAATAACTAACTACCCTTGTTTCCTCAATCTTCTTCCTCTTTTATACTTCAATTTGCTTCCACGTGTCCTTCTGAGTGTTTCCCACCACCCTTGTGAGCCAATGAATGAGCAGAGGCCATATTGGCTTTTACATGATTTTGGCGGGAAAGGTGCTTTTTGACCTCTGTTGACTTCTGAGCTAGCAACTAGGGGGGGGTGGATTTGTAGGGGTGTGGAGTGAGGGGATAAGGGATAAGGTGTTGGGAGATGGAATTGGAGAGGTTGCAGAGGTGCAGGCCAAGTGGGGAAGAAGCAAAACCACAAGGGAGGGAAAAGGGTTGCTCGTTTGACTTGGTTTGACCAAGGGGTCAAAAGGGGAAAGACAGGGGTCCAAAATGCATAAGTGACAGGGGTCATAATCAGTTTTGACAAGGCTTATGTAAGTAATGATAAGGACTTGTTTGTAATTTTTCCAAACTTGAGGGGCCATTCCTGCCATTTTCTCAAAGTTTACACAAGGATCAAAATTGACAAGCTTCCATAGTACAAGGATTAGTTCTGACAATTTCAAATTTTCCAGGGACCAAACTTGACAATTTTGAAAGTTCAGGGACCTAAGTTGTAAATTTGTAATTTTAAGTTTCAAGGACCAATTTTGACAACTTAGGAATCCCTAGGGACTCAAAAAGATATTTTTCTTTATTTGGATTTACCAGGGACTGTTTTTGACAACTTTTGAAACTTGGGGGACTAAAACTGCCAATTATGCAAATTTTATACGTTTTTCACCAGATTTTGATATTTTTGCATTTAAAACACATAAAACACTTATTTGTGATATTTTTATCATTTTGATGCATTTCTGAGTGTTTTCAGATGTTTTTGCAGTTTAAATGGTACAAAAATTATGAGTATTTAGACACTCATCATGTATGCTTGCATGTTCTCCATGTCCGGCTAATCTACTTGTGTGTTTGCTTAGGGAATATGAAACTTAACTATTGAATATTGATTGGTTGTCTCTTATCTTAATTGTTAATGATCTAGTAATGTGATAGGTCATTCGTTGTCTAGTTAATGCTTGATTAATCTTTGTGAACCTTAGACTATAATACCTAGAGTAGTTGTAGGCTAAACCATCCAAAGAGTACCTTAGAGTTAGAGTTTATAAATCCTAGAGATTTTGTAGACGAGACCCTTTGGTAGTTTCAAAGAGTTAGGGATAAACACATACCCTATGACCTTAGACACACAACGCGATTAAGAATAAGGACGTCACAATTCAACCATCAATAGGAGATAATTAAGGAGTAATAAAAACCTAAGTAAACACATCTTTAAATCATCATACGAGCACACAATAATTAGACATAGACTACCCTCACCTTAGTTAATTAGATAATTAGATAGTAGAAGTAATCTGTAGAAATACCAACCCCCCCCCCCCAAATCCAAACCCCGAGATTCGTACTTTTCCATTTCCTAAAAAACATAAAAAAGATAAAAAAAAAAATAATCTTTCTCAACCATAACCTTAGCGTAGTAACTCCTCACTAGCATTCCTATTCCCCTAGAGAACGCTATCAATTCCCGTGGCTTACCCTAATACTACACTACAATGATTAGGTTCACTGCCTAGGGTGTTGAAAAACTTGCTCGACAAAAAGGAAGTTCCTTTGACCCCGAACGACGCTTGTAGCGTTATCACACATCTACCTTATATTTTATGATCCGGTTTCTTGACTTCAAAGCTTGAACTTTGGGCGGACGGTAAGTGGTGATGACTTGATTATAGATTTAGACTACCTGATTGTTTGTTATTTTACACCAATTATATATCCCATGTCTTATCCTACCCTTTAGTCATGAAGCATGTCTAGGTGATGCAGCGAGCAATCTTTGGTGTCTTGGCCATGGATTTGGTCATGTATCATTGATTTTGTCCATTTCTCCGTGACATGTTAGTAATGACGAGTCACCCCTTAACCTTTGTCGTGTCTACCCATATTGCCTTCGAGAATTGCTTAGCCCTTAACTCTAGTGGTGGAGATTTTTGTAACCGCCAAGCTTATGATAGAATACATGCTATGACTGTGCGATTGAGTGATCACCCCGAAATTGACACTTAGAATAGTTGAGAGATTTGAGTGTTTTGTTCCCCTTTCGTGAGGTGTTCGGCTTTGTTTTATTCTAGCATAAGGGATTTGTAAACTTATATTTTCCAGGTTATGGGAGATATCTTTTTAGGAATCTTTCTAATAAGGTCTACTTGAGGGCAAGTAGAGTTCAAGTGGGGGGATATTTGATAACATCAAATAGTCCTGAATATTAAGTCTCAATTTCCCCCGATAATGCTTGTAATTTATATCATTTATATGGATTTACGCTTGTTTTCCATTGTTTTCCACTTTCAGGTAAATTACGAGCATTGGAGCTAAAGAAACGTGGAACTGGAGAAATATCTAAAGATTTATCACAGTATGCTACTTTGAAGAAGTTACGGCGTAACTCATCTCTCACATTACACCGTAACTATTGCGTGACTCAAAAAACCAACTTATCAGAAGGTTACGGCGTAACTCTTCCCAAAGGTTACGACGTAACTATATTAGGTCAAATGAGGTTTCACGCCGCTGATACTTACGCCGCAACTACTGCATCAACTACGACGTAACCGACTTTATTGAAGACTACGGCGTAACCACTCATTAGGTTACGCCGTAACCAGAAGATCTAGTGCAAAATACGATGAAATAGAAGGTTACGACGTAACTCTCATATTAGTTACGCCATAACCCAGATCTGGCCTATTAATACCCCACGATTTCCAGCATTTCAAATCATCCCATTCCACACACAACACTCAGAGAACGTGGGAAAAAGCTCAAGGCAGGTCTAGAGGAGCATACAGAGCTGTCTTCAAGCGAGAAATCACTCCCCTACGATAAGCATTAGCGTTTTATATTTCTTTTACTTTCAATTCATGTATTTCGTACCCTTGAATATTGAATTGGTTTGCATGATTAATATGAGTGGCTAAGCACCTTTTGGTGCTGGTCTGGTTATGATTCTTTAATTGTTTTGTTTGCGTTTACTTTACTTCCGTACAATTATTTCTAAGTGTATGCATGCATAGTTTATTGGTAGCCACCTTTGGTTCGGTAGTTTTGAAGGGCGATAGAGGCCAATTGCCTAGGAGATATGACCAATTGACCCTAGGTGAGCGGACTGAGACAGGAAGGGTAAGATATGACCAACTGACGACCCTTTCTACTTGTGCGATTTGACCAACTGATCACCTATCGTTTGGATGAACTTAAGAATTAGGGGGTGCGTGTCTAAGTTCCTAACGGCCGGGCATTCACTATTATAAATCTAGCATGTAGCGGTACTTAATGACTTGGCTTAGGAGACCAGGAACAACATGACTTATGATGGGACACCTGACTTCTCCATTGGTGGCATCTTTGCTGATAGGTTAGGGCGAATTGACCAAATGTTGTCCTCTCGACTTTGACCCCACCTGAAGTAATTGAAAGTAAGTAGACGTGGACATAATTAGCTAGGAGGATTAACTAGTTTAGCACCACTCTCCTCTATTGATTTCCCTTTACCATTTATCTGCTTTAGCAGTTTAATTATTCTACTTTAGCAGTTTAATTACTTAAATCCCTATCGAAACCATTATTAATCTGTGACACCTAGACTTAGTAATAATCCATCACACATAGCTCTTGGGACGACCTTGGCTTTACCGATTACTACACTATACACGACCGGGTACACTGCCCGTTAGTGCACTAGGGTAGACAATAGGTATAACGAGACATTATAAATATTAAGACCTGGTCAGTAAAACCTACATCACCATCACCATAACCCCCAAGCCATGAAGAATATTTCAACCGTTGTGAACACACACAAACCTTGGTGCATTCTCTACATGATGAAATACACTTCATGTTCTACCGTCTTCTTGAGTGTTTAGATGACATCAATAAACCAAATCACCCTTAAGAACATTGGAAAGAAGTGCAAGCACAAGCGATCACCATTGTCTTTTATCCTCTTGCTTTAGTTTAGTTTCAGTTCTCTCGTTAGGATTTCTTAAACGTTAGACCATGTTCTTAGTTTTATTGGTTGGTTGTTGTGTACCCATCTTTCTGTTTATTACATGGTTCTAAATGTTTATTCGTTACCTTTAAGTAGTTTGGTATGCTTGTTTCTTATTTTTTGACCGTTCGTAATATATTTGGTAGTTATTTATTTTGTTAGTTGTTGTTCGTTTAAACAGAAAGCCGGATCCCTTGGATTTCAAATGGCGGGATCCCTTTTGAATTGGATCCGGGTGCTCAAAAACTTTTTTGAGAAAAATTAGAGATTATTTTATGCTCTTATCATATTATATGTTTTTATTCTAACCCACTATTTTATAGATTTTCAAAATTCACTTGGAATACTTGACGCCCTCAATAAATGGGAGCTTTCGTCAAGGGAAAGCATTGCTAACAAGCAAACCTATATGTCATTATTTAAAACTTCATTTATCTTAATCTCGTCTCATTCGAGTTAGTTTCCTTTCGATACTCTTTTTGTTTTGACAAAAAGGTGGAGAAAAGAGTAAGAACTTCAAACTTAAAATTTACAATTTTTATTTTTACTTAAAATAAGTTTATGTTTTGTCAACAACAAAAAAGGGGAGGTTTTTAATCCAAATAAACCGTAAAAATGTTTATCTATATTTTACGGTCTTTCTATGTTTTGTTGATTACAATCGTAAAATAATTTTAACAAGAAAAATAAAATACTTAAGTTTTCGAGCCAACAGTTTTCTAACTCATCTTACTAAATAAATAAACCATCAAACACATATAGTAAAATAGTTTACATAAAGCCAAAACCATTTTTATAAAACACTTACAAGTAACTTTTGTTAAATACATTTTATAAGACATAAGTTAAAACTAGACAAATAAATATGTAAATAAATAAATTTGGCATTGTTAACCCATAACCCAAAACCCATGACCCAAAACCCATGGACCATGATCTTTGCATCATGCATGCATCATATTGGGTACCTATAACCCAAAGTCAATGACCCATGACCCAAAGTCCATAACCCATTACCAAATATATGCATTACATCATGCATGGTATCATATTGGGTACCCATGACCCATAGTCCATAACCTATGACGCAAAAACCGAAATGGTAACCTAAAATCCAGACTGCTTAACCCAGTATGTCGGATCCCTTCTGTTACACTGGCCGTATCCATTTTGGGAAGGATCCGGCGGGTCAGAGAATTGTTTAGCCTATAAATAGTGAGCCATTTCTCCATTTCATTTAACCCTTTTTAATACATATATTTCCTCTATACTCTTAACTCTCTAACCTCTGATCAAAGAGTCATTCATGTAGCCTTTCATTTAGTGATTCTCTAGGTTCCTCTTAAAGGCGAGATCATGAAAATTTGCATAGAACACATGCAAGCTCGAAGATATGTGCTGCAAGACTTCGTCATCATCACAAGATCACTGAATTGACTCTTGTAGTTGATTATTCTTAGTATGTTATAGATGTGTTATGTTAGTTGGTTTAGTTGGGTTTTGGTTCCTCCATTATAAAGGAACTCGGTATCTAGCTTTGTACCGGATAAAGTGTAAGCGACGTTAGGTTGGTTCTACCTCGAACTAGAACTCGGTATTTAGCTTTGTACTGGATAAAGTGTAAGCGGTGTTGTGAAGGATTCTTCGCCAAGATAAGGAGCTTATGGTTGTAGTGTTTAAGAACTCTCGAGTTTGGTACTCGGGGAGTGGAGTAGGGCAATGAAGGTGACTTTGTAGCCGAACCACTATAAATACTTGTGTCACGGTTTCATCTCTCTTTAATTTATCTCATACTCAATATTATCATTTATTTATCTATCAATATCCTAATATCAAATAGATTGACATAAGTTAAGCTAAGTGTTTTAAAACGTACTTTTTATTGGTAAAACTATTCAAACCATTTTCTAGTTTTCTACAGAGATCATAGAATGTTTATTGATGAATAAATTATAATTTATGTGGAATAACCATGAATGATGATCCTAGTCATAGTCAAGATATTTTATGAGAATTAGTGATAGTTTATGCATGAGAATTGATATGAAGGAATTAGTAGGATATTGATATCTATACTACCTTATAATGTATTTAGGACTTTTTATAAAAGGAAGTCTTAAAAAATAAGCCTACACACTTACTATAAAAGGAAATATCACATTTCAAAATAAGTCAGACTATAAAAACTGTATTAATTTTGCTATTTATTGTATTAATTTTGTTATTAATTCAATACATAGCTTTAATATTCAGCTTTCTTCTTGGAAATTAAATACACACCACTGTAACAACACCAATTCAAAACATTGTAACATCACACACCAATTCATTCATTCGTACAATTATTTTTAGAAAAAACATTTAACCGAATAACATTTGTTCGCCAAAAAATATAGTCGTATGGTACCCGCCGCCGCATTATGCGGGTACCCTGCTAGTGGATATATAATGATGCTTTGTTCATAGTTGTAAAGTGAGTGTTTGGCATAAGGTTTCAAAGTGGCCAAACTTAGTAGTTCATGATGAAGTTAGATGAATTAGTGAGCTCTAATGATGTTAGTATGGTTATTATGCGTATAGGTGATCGTGGAAAGCAAGAGGAACGCCTAAACAAGTTTAAGGTGAGTAACGTATAACATAGTATGTATACTGGTGTTACTGCATGTCATGTACGGTTACGGTATGATTGCGTTATGATATTGCTCCGGAGGTAACCAGATACTAGTAATATTATTCTTGCTCAGGTATAGCCGATATTGCTTCAGGGGTAGATGGATATTAGTCATGTTAGTTGTGCTTCGGTATAGCCGATATTGCTAAAAAAATATTTGGGTATTAGCCATGGTATTATTTATCGGGTCAGCCAATATTGATCCGGAGTAGCCAGATACTGGCAAAGTTAGTAGTTCCATATATTTAGCCGATATTGCTTTGTAGGTACCGAATACTATTCATGTGCTCGAGGAAGCACCCTCAGTCCTGTGTGGAAACTATGCTTTATGCACTCAGTCCTGTGTGGAAATCGTGTTTTGTGTACTCAGTCTCATGTGAAAACCGTACTTTATGCACTCAGTCCTGTGTGCAAATCATTCTTTACGCACTCTGTTCTATGTTCGTGCTTTATGCACTTAGTCCTATGTGGAATATGAAGAATAATAGGCACATATGAATCGGTCATGTTGCCTTGTAGTAGTGTTAAATACGCGGATTACATATGTGCAAGAGGGTAAAAGCCGCATCCCATAATTGATTGTATGATGCACCTTTTAGTTCCAGTTTAACACAATTTCAGTTCAGTTGAGTATCATATATTAGTAAAGGGTCCGATAAGGAATTGTCCATATACCGTTTATGATTATAACATGTTTAGTATACATTTTAGATTCAGTATCGTATATTCACTAAGTCATTATGACTAGCTTATAGTTTATAGTTATGATTATAACATGTAGGATTGTAGATTAAAGAAGGTAATAAAAGGAATAGTAATGCTCGTGAGCATAGGTGACGAGCATCTCATCCACACTTCTTTGTTAGCAGCTTTATATGCACCAAAATATTGTAGTATTAGTCTTTTGAGTTTAGAGCAATTATAGTTAAAGTTGAGTGTCAAACTCATATGTTATGAATGATGTTATGTAGTTTTGGGTCAAAACAAGGTGTTTGGGTTAACACCCGTACTTCATTTAATTAATGCTTTCGTGCGTCATTTTTATGAAATTTATGTTCAGTTATGATATTCAATATATATGAAGTATGTTTTCTAGGTATCATGAATTTTTTATAAGTAGAAGTATGATTTCTGGAAAATGATTGGTACATCAGAAAGCTTTACGACGTATAGGATCTATATGGGCGTATAGGGTCAGAAATTAAAAAAAATCTTTGGAGTTTCAAGTTGGTATCAGAGCATAGGTTTGAAAGATTTAAGTATCCATCATTAGTGGGGGTACTTAGACTTCAACCATAGCTCGATATTAACCTTAGAACCTAATGTGTTTTATGTTGATATGATTAGTAGCAACGTTATCGCACGAGTATGCAATGAGAATTAGAATGCAAGTAGATATATGTATCGATAGGAAAAGACGAACATACATCAGTATAAATTATGATGCTAGAAATTGTTATGGAAATATTTAGTATAATTATAAATGCCATGACTAGACTAGAGATAACGATGTAGAGTACCATGATAGTAGTATATGATGCAATATGATAGAAATAGATTTGCATGATTTATGATGAAAGAAATAGTATATGTAGTAACGTCGTGATCAGTAGATGTAAGAGTTATATGCTTAGTGTGTGGAGTACTAGTATGAGATGTTAGATGGATTGTTTTAGTTATGACTTGAGATAGATTATGATAGCAAGAAAGACATACTTATATGATGCAATTATTATGACGCCTGATCAACGTGATAATATTTACATGATATAACATGAACTTATTGAAGTCATAGAATGTTTCGAGAAATTTCTAGAACATGAAGGGTAGATGAGATTAAATGTCGGCAAGATTGAATGATATATTAATTAGTAATAAAATTAGAAAGCATATGATTATGTATCTATGAGTAACATGTATAGATAGAAAATAAATTTTTTTATTTATCTTAGTGTTCAGATTTCAGTAAAATAGAATGACAAGATCAGCAAGGAATTCATAATGGCACTTAGAGAATAGACATCATGTGAATAGATAAACAAAAATTGCAGTTATTAGCAAGAATGGAAAGTGTGAAAGAAATTATGATGCATTAGTAGCAATAAAGAACATGAATAGAATCATATTGAGATAACAAGTATAGAAAACTTAGGTAAGCCAAGTAGATTAAGTATGTAGGATAAGTATGCATAGTGCAAATGATGGTAATAAAATAATAAAAGATTGATGAATCTCAAAGAAATCGAAATGAAAAATAGCTTAGAAGTGTTTTTATGATTAAAACAGTGGTAACGGTTAAATGATGCGTATTATTACTAGAAGAGTATGTTATGTACAAAGACGAAGAATATTGTTTTGTCTTAAGCAGAGCATAGTGAAGGGCGATTTAGAATGATATGCAAGATCTTTGTTGTAACATTTCTCAATTCATGAGGTCATTATTTGATTTTTACGTCATTTAATCTTTTTAGATTAAGTAACATACCTTTACGAGCAAGCGTATTAATTTAATCGCGTACATAGATTAACATACATTTAATTCAAACCGAGACTAGATTATGCCCATTCTACACTTTTTATGCATTTTTTGGTTCCTTACAATCTTGTTTTAAAAGTCATAATTTATTATTTCTAATTTTACATAAACCTTACGCGATTTAAGTCTACGTTTTTAGGTTTTAACTACGTTTAAACCCTCCGATTAACTTACCATTCATCTAAAATACTAAATTAGGTTATGATAACAAGTTTTAACATTTTTAGAATTTTTACAATTTTAGGTTACCTGATATTACGTTACGCGTCTTAAAAACCTCATTTTTAAATTACCAGGATCAAATATACACCTTATAACATACTTACTACAAAATTAAATAAAAATCCTCGACTCACCCTCCCCCTTGAAGTGGCCGCCCCTTTAGGGTGTACATCCACATTTGTTACTTAAATGTAACAAGTGTCATACACTTGCTTAATACCTCATATATATATATCTAGTTAACCAAACAAATAGAGCATATTACCACTCTTATTATCACTCAAAATTTCTCTCTCTTGGTCTCCCCTTGCTCTTGTTTCCATGCTTCATCAAGACCAAACACACCCTTGGTGTTTGTTTTTCTATTAAAGATTTGATGCAGGAATGAAGGTCCAAGTGTGCTAGCTTTGATTCTTGATCCTTTTCGACTTCAAAGGCTTTGATTCAAGAGTGTTTTTAAAGATTTCCAAGGTGTCAAGTGGCTGTGATTTTCAAGGTTTTTTTCAAAGTATTTTAGTGGTCAAAGATTGGGTAAAAGAAAAGGTGCAAGTATTGTTGGGAATCTAGGTTTAGTGTCCTTGGTTCTAAATCTTTCTTGTTCATCGTCGATGGTAAGGATACCAAACCCACATTTTTCATTTACTACTGTAATTGCATGTTAAATTTATGTATTTTATATATTTCATAACTATGCTTGGTTATATTTGGTACATATACTAGATCACTAGGAAAACTAATAAGGACTTGTCATGCAAAACTACTTTCTCACCAAGGGTAACTATGAGATTGTTTGAAAATATCAAAAGACTTTAGGCCTCACCTAAAAATACGTGGTTATAGACCAATGTATTATGGTCGTTTTGCCGGGTATTTCATTGAATAACTCATTACGATGATTAAACTAAAAATGTTTTCATGAAACATGTCAAATTCTGAGTAACAAATTTGTAACCTCATAAACATATGGCTGCAAATCTGGTTACACAATAGATTTTTGCATTATTCTTATATCAAAAATTAAGTTTAAGATATCTAATTTATGTTCCAATTGTTTAGAAGTCGTTTGGGATTGATTCGGTCACTCAAATAATTTATAAGAAAACGGTTGTTGAATCTAAATTTCTTTAGGTCTGATTTCAATCTGTTTCTATGATTTTTAGTTTTCAAACTATAACGATTTATAACACCAAATTTTATCAGGATTATATTCCTCATGTTTATTAATTACTATAATTTTGTGGATTTTTTTGTTAGGTCTAAATATGTTTAATAAATGCAAATATTTTGGGTGTTTAATCAGGTCACTTTATGGACAATTTGAGTTAACAAAATATTATACAATACTTACACTAAGAGATAAAATCTATAAAAATTTTGGGAAGTATTAACACATATATGTGTCACTGGTAAAAATTAGGGTTAACAAAATTTTATACAATACTTACGCTAAGAGATAAATCTATAAAAATTATGGGAAGTACTTAACACATATATGTGTCACTGGTAAAAATTTGGGTTAACAAAATGTTATGTTATCATTCAATAAAAATGTTTTAAAAACTTTGTGATGTACTTATTATGTATATGTATGTTTGGGACCTCTTTAAAACGCTGATGTCTTATTGCATCGAATGATAAACCTTTTAAAACGTCTCATGTAGAGTCGTTTTCTATAATTTATGATTGTTGTACTATGAGGTAACACTCATTTTGAATTTCGCTGCTATATCAAAATTGGTGATGTTACATTCGTTATTTCATGATATCATTTAAGGTGTTAAGTTTGACCAGTATTTTTGTCTTGTAATTTCATGATTTATGAGACTAGGAAAATTGTTTGAAGAATATATTATATGATAAGGGTATCTGGCCTAAGGTAAGGATCCACTAAGAAGAAAACTTATAATGAGAATAATGAGAAATAACTATAACCGCATATTTGAGATGCGTCGACTTGAATTAGATGCATCTCTATTATTTAGATGCATCACAATAGTTTCGAAAGTGATTTTGAAATGAAATCGATGTAAAATAGTACTAGTAACAAATTTGACCAGCAGAGGAATGAAAACACATAAGATTCATCTAACTTGATGAGATGTATCTAATATATGTATATGCATATAATCTTTAGCTAGAAAATATATTATGATGAATCTAAAAGATTAGGGATGCATAATTCAAACTGATGCATCTCTAATGTGTAGTAATAGTTATTTTTCATCCTTATTATTTTAAGGATTCTTCTCATTTGATCCTTAATCATCTGGCCTATACATGTTTCAGATGCATCATAATTGCTTATTATTTTTTCATATACACTGTTCTTATTATCTCTCACAATTGTACCTATCGTTTTCGCTATCAAATGGTTCATATAATGCAATGAAAATCTTTTATATGATAAAAGAATTATATCATTTCGGAAATATTTTGTTAAAACAATCATATAGAAAAAAAATGGTCCAATCAGGTTGCTTTATTTTGACAAATGAAAAATCAAGCATTTTTAGTAGCTAATTAAAAGTCAAAATTAAAAAATTAGTCAAACTTTGATAAATTTAATGAAAAAATTTAGAGGAGAAAAAGAAAATAAAAATATAAGTGTCAAATTTGTCAAAGTAAAACTTAAAATAATAAAGGGTAATTAATAAAACTCAAAGGGTTTAGTTTTAAATAAATTATATTAAATTAAATGTGAACTTATAAGTTTTCTTATTTTTTAATAACTTTCAAAAATAAACATATACTAATGTATACCCTCTAAACTTTACATTTTAATAATATAACATATATGTTGTATTTGCACGAGTTATTGTGTTATGTAAATAAATACACGAGGTTATACATATACGAAGAACTCATGTTATTTCTCTTTAAGGATATCCGAAAAAATATTTTTTTTACTAGCTGCGTTGAAATAAGGACTCATATTATTCCTTTTTATAAGTTTAACCCATGCGTACACTGAACATTAAATACGGCTAAATTATTAACAACGGAAACATAAATATTAAATGTAAGTAAGGGTTACTGTGATATGAAAATAAATATACGTGATTGTACTTACGACTCATATAGTTCCTACTTAAAGTTTATATAAGGATATCCGGAAAAACAGTTTTAAAAAACTTTATATTTAACTTCATTAACGGTTATTATGTGATATTAAACTCGCATATTGTGTACAACGTGATATTAATAGTTAAATTAATTAAACGAAACCCATGTCAGTTAAACAGAGTTAAACTTTTTTATCGAATAAAAATCTTTACAAAATATTAATCGATATTAATACATAATGAAAAAGTTTGTGTAAAAACTTGTGAATAATTATTGGTTGTACTTATACAACAATTACAAAACATTAAACATGGACAAATTCTTATATGTCCGTATATTAAACTAAAATTTTAAAATAAATTTGATTCATGTGTAAACCTCGTGCACGAGACTTATAACCACTTCTTAAGCTATATTTGAAAATAAAGATCAATAATTGAACCATGTTCAATCCATGAAGCAACGCATATGGTAATGAGGATGGTGGTATGGGTGTTTGTAGTCCTGAAGAATCATGCCTTGAACATTAGAAAATTCTCTAACATGACAAGGAATGGTAATTGGACCACGATAATGGAAACCGAACTTCTCTTCAGCTTCCTTCAGGAGGTTCATGAACAATGGATGGTTCATGTACAAAACCGGTATTATAAACCTTTTCCGCTCTTTGTCTTCATGTCCCACAATCACTACCACGTACCCTTTCGGTATGTTCATTTTAGAATCATCATTCGTCGTCACTTGGTAATGACAACGACAGAAGGTAAAAAAATGTTTTCCAAAACCCATGATGGATCAAGGTTTAGAAAAAGATAAAAAGAGTTTGTTAAAGATGTTGGGATGTTGCTCATCAAATCATATGCTTATGTAGCAAACTTGTTTTTGTTTTGTGCTAATGAGAAGTTGAGAATGAACAAATGCAAATAAGTATATATAATGCATTAGGAGGCTAAGGGTAAGAATATAATTTTGAAGTGGCTTGGAGATAGTATGACTGTATGACTTAAACACACGTGAAGGAAAACCTTGGGTTTTAATGGGTGGGTAATTTGGTACAGTTTTGTTATAAACAAGAATTATGATGTTCTAAAGTCAAAATGATATGTTTGACTGATTAACAATTTACTTAATCTATCATACAGGAATATTTCCAAATGCAACAAAAAAAGGTGCCTGCTTTTTAGACTTAGTGAAAGGATAGCTATTCAAACTAATGCATGCCAAGTAGTACTTAAGTAACGTATACAAATGGTCTTTTGTGTTATGCTTGAAAAGACTTGGGTCGGGGTCGACTACCACAAACTTAGAGCACCCGCAATGGAGGATATTTTTTCTTGGCTTCGAGTCGCTTGTGGTCATCATGGGAAGTAGTGACCACTGCACATGTGCATGTGCATGGTAAGCTAGTGCTCACGGAGGTCGTGAACTTGTAATGGTGAGGCCGAACAGAAACAAAGTAGTTATATTATTCTTCTTTGTTTGATATTATTATAAAAAGTGGTAAGTTGGTTGTAAGGCTAGTCGGCAAGGGGAGTTAAGAGGCTCACATTGCAACTCAACTCACGCACTTGTTGAGGTTATTAAACTTGACATACAAAATAATAAACAAGACACCACAGAGTACACAGCGGAAGACTTAGAATATAATAACAATTAATTAACTGAAGATATAAACGCGTAACATAAATCTTGCAATTGGTTAGATCTCTTGAACAAAGATGATGAAGTGGTTTAAAGAGTTGTCCCTTACCATTTTACAACTCAAACCAAATTGGTGTAACAATAGTGTGTTACAACCACGTTCTTGTACACATGAATTAACCACGAGTTAAAGCGATTGCTAGATCTAACACAAACCTTTGTTTTAATGGAAAAACAAAAACCAAAACCCTAATAAATTAGGGTGTTCGGCCGATTATGCAAGAGAGAAAAAGAGTAGAGTTTAGGTTAATGTGTGTGCACAAAAGTTAACCCTAAACTCTCACCTTAGGTTTTCTTATATAGTTAATGGAAAACTTTGGGAAAAAGTTAGGGTTTTGGGTTGGAAAACCCTCCCAAAAACGTTAATAGTCCAAGGGGGACACCCAAATCTTTTCCTTTTATAACAATTTCACTATTAGTCATTCTCTTTACATTTAACGATCGTTAGTCATTTTCCGTTAAATACTTAACGATCGTTAGTCAGTTTTGTGTAATATAATTAATCGTAATCATTTTACATTAATTATTTATCTTTAATTCTCATTCGTAATGTGTGCAATCCCGTGGTCAAGAGTTCGAATCCGGATATACGCGTTTTATATATATATACATATAACAACAGCTCCCACTTGGATATGTTTACAAAACGTGTAATGACATTGGTTAGCGTCTAGTAACACGCCAATGCCCCCGGTACAACTCGTGTATGGTTTTCTGGAGAAAAACCGTTTTGATGATTCATCATCATATTTATCCTTTTGTTTCTAATACCATGTTAATAAGAATATGGATCTCACTCATTCCTTAATTAACTATTTTATTTCTCGCTTTATATGATTGATCAAGATTACCAATTCTTCTGAACATATTCCAGAAGACCTTGGGCATGGCCATGCAAACATCTTGACAACCCTACGAGGGGTCTAGTAGTATTATACTTCAAAATAAATTTGAAGGAAACAAATCATGTTTTGACTACGAGCAGAATTCATAAATTTCGCAACACTTCTGAAAACAACCCTTATAACTACCAGTTACGTATAGCGTTAAATTGTTTCACAGAAATGCACTACATCCATGACTTTCTCTGGTATCTCAAGTCAGAGGATAAATATTCATGATGTACTTAATGACTAAGATCCACAAAGTACCATCATGTGGTTGGGATAAGTCCTATACTCAATCCATTGAATATCATCTGAAATCAATCATGCTACGCATCAATATACTTTCAAGTATATTCTAACTAATACTCAGATTTTTCTTAATTTAATATCATTCCCATGTTATTGATCGACAACGGACTATTTAGAATAACTTAAGTTATTCAAGGATTTAAACATGCAAATACATGACACAATATTATCAATGACATTAAACGTATAAAGTAATTTAATTCATTATAAATAATAATTGTTTAACATCCTTTATCCAAAGATCAATGCATAATAATACTAGTTAATGAATTTTGCCACAAGTCGTGAGAATCATACTTGTTGACAAGGCATAATTTCAACTAACTTTGATCTATGGGAATTTTGAGAATACATATTTCAAGAATTCAATAAGTGAATTTCTTGTATGTGTTTACACATATCTTGATATTGTCATAACATACCACAAGGTGCGTGATAACCTGAACCACCCTTTTATAACAATCATCTTTCAAAACTTTAAAGTTTAAAGTATTCTTTATTTTTTAATGTATAATGCAACTATGCTCTTAGTGGAGCATAACTAGTCAACATGTTCATCATCAAGGATACTGTGACTAGAATTGAGTGTCATCTCAATTATACTAGCATCATTGTATACAACAATATGCTCTTTAAATATCCGTAAACTTTAAATATTATTTGTTTGGTGCCATTCAAACTTCAAGTTTGTTGACTATGACAATTACACAACAATTGTTGTATAGAATCTGGGAGCAACTCCAGGCTGAGGAATGCAATTCTAAATCCAAACATAAATATTACAATGTTGTTAAATCATATTGTAATCAAGCATGATACAACAACCTTATACACAACATGATGTACATGATGAATGTAACATATTGGATTTCAAAAACACATCATATCATTAACACAAGAGGCGTACAAGATGAGTTTTAGAGAGAGAAAGTTAGAGGTTTAGGGAACTTTAGTGAGAGAAAGAAAAATCTTATTATGAGCTCCAACTCTCTACCTTGAGAGGTAGAGAGTATTTATAGTCTTACAATAAAACGCCACCTGACGGGCTGTGGATCAGGCATACAGTGGGTAAAGACCCGTCCGTCCTCCACGGTGTTACCAAACTAAATACTACTTAACATTAAATAACTACGACTACGAGCTTTCTAACGGATACATATACTTGAGGTGACCGGCACTTTATTACCTGGATTTTCTAAATCCTAACAATCTCCCCCTAAGGGAGGTCACCTCAAACACACATTACAATTACATAGAATACAAACAGATATTACATTGAAATTGTTCTTGGATTCTTGTTCATGTTCTTTGTTCTGTAGCACGTAGTCTTTGATTCTTTATTTTTGCATGTTTGGGTAATCTGAGTGGAGGTCTTTAACTGATCCACGTGATACTGAGTTTTGAGCCAGCTTTGAGATCATCAGCCACAGTAAATCTCTGACTCATCCATTGTGGTGTTGGTATTATGTGATGTAGTGACGTTTGGACCGACATGCTCACCTTCTGGATCATGATATGTTCTTATCAGAGTAGCGGAAGCTTTCGTTGATTCATGATATTAGCAGCAGCGTAGCAGAAGCATGGAGTGATAATATCAGAGTCATTGATGCACTAATCATGATTTCTTTGGAAATGAATGTGTTGTGTGAGCATGCGGCTATGGATTGACCGATCCATTCTGATCAGCTGCAAACGTAGGGTGTTCCTGCATAAAACAGTTAGCAATAAAGCACACAAGAGTGTCTTTGATCACTTTTGTTAAATTGAGGTACACGGCCCACGGTTCCCCGTTGATCAGTACAAGTACTGCCTGTGATCAGGTATAATTCCGAAGAATTTCCTTGACAGGGTTTCACAGCTGTTCTAGCCATTCTCAAACCGGAACGTATCAAAGAAGACAACACGGAGTGAGTGAACCAACGAATTGAGATTCACCGATTGATAAAAAGAGATTTGAAAAACAATCGTGTACTGCTCAATAGAAATTTGTTTTTGCAATACAACGAAGGTTTTGATGAAAATCAATTATCAATCATAAACACCTTTTATTTTGAAATATAAGTACACAGTCGATGTGCTAAAGAAAAGAGTTTTTAAGCACAATGACCGGTTTTTCAAAGGTATCCGTCAATCCAAAACCTGAACCAGGATTGATTCAAAAGATTGAATCGCCCCATTGTTTCTGTTCAGTTGTCACATGGTTGATCTATTAGGTAGATCTCACATGCCACCCACCAGGACCTTGTTTGATGTTGGCTCTAGAAGGCTTTCCATCTTCATTGTGAATATGTTTGCATATCACTCAGATGTTCTGGCAATACCACAAGGATAATGCGTAGGACTCATAAGATGTAATCTCTCTTTCCACATTGTGTGAAATAGAGAGTCTTCATTGAAAGTGTCCTAATGAGATTTATTGCTGATCTCGTGGCTCTAGACTCAATTGTGAACATTTTGGTTCCTATGCCGGAGACTAGGGAGAGGGTCTCCTTCTTCAATATCAACACACTCTAAGAGAAAGTTGATAGATAATGTCGGTTCCCCGTGAGAATGAAACAAGCCCTTTTAAGAGGAACTTGAGTAGCTTGGGAAGTTTAGTGCAATGCGTCACTGGGTCCATGACGTCTTGTCTTCAATACCAGTGTTACCTTAGTAAACACCAGTAGCATATGTATTGAACCCGGTTTCTGCCCTAAGGTTGAATTATTGGAGGGCTATTTCTTTTCACCCTTTTTCACATTCATTTCTTTTTCATTTTTCAACCCCTTCAGTGCTTACCGAGACTTCATAACTAGAACCTTGTTGGGTTTATTCCAGTTCTAGCTCAATCTCAGTCCGCACTCTTCCCGTATTCTCATTTTTCTCCTTTTATCATCATACCTAAGAACTTCTACACTATCTAGTGGATTGTCCCTGGGTAGATCCCTCCGGTTCTGGCGGATCGTGGGAACTAATACCTAACCTCACCATCCTTATAACACCGTACATAAAGTAAATTTGGTCGGTCTATTTGGTATTGTTCATCTGCCATTGGAACCAATTGAAAATCAATCCAGATACTTGTGATATATTATCAAAGCATTTTGTACTTGAATTGTTTTTGATATTTTTAGAAGAAGAGCTCCCCCTCAACATGTGCATCATGTATTTGAAATTGTTTAAGCACACAGAGGCAAGAGGAAGAATTAACTTCTTTGATTACCACTTTCTAAAAGATATCAACATCACTTCCCTGATCAAAACAAGTAGATAAAGCATATTAGGGAAGGATGAGGTTTTCAGAAATTTGCTCCCCCTCAATATGTGCATTGTTATTTGAGAGTGTTTTGCACATATTAGGAAAAGACTGCACATTGAGATAAATTGATCACGTTTCAGATCTTTGTGGTTTAAGATAGATGCTCCCCCTCAACATATGCATGGAAATTTTGAAATCGTTTGGCACATGTGGGAAGGAGAGCTTGTACATCCTTATAAAACCATTTATCGAATTATCAGTTTAAATCCAATTTAAATCACAAATTATCCCCCGATCACAATTATCAAATCATTTGAGATTTGTGATCTCTGTAGATTTAAATTGATTTTTGAAAGCTTTTAAGGAGAATTGTGACCTGATTATGTAAAAAGTTTTAACTGATAAGGATCGGATTTTGAGACTTTAAACTCCATAGATTAAACATGCATGATTATCTTTTGAAAACAATTGTATGACAAATAACCTTTTGATTTAATTGAAATAATTCTCCCCCTCAATCAATGACATCAGTTGTTGATTGAGAGATATATAGTTTTGACTAACGTGAAGTCCGGATGATTTTCAAAAATAGAGTCCGAGTTATTTTTTCAAACCAATTAGTTTTCATTAGATAGTAAGTGATAGTTTTATAGAATCAGAGCATGAGATTTAAAACATGACATAAAGCATGGCTCTGTTCTTTCTCTGAAAAGCGGGTTACTGCCTGAAATGACAATAAACCATTTTTTCTCTTTCTCTCAAATATATATATATATATATATATATATATATATATATATATATATATATAGACAAGCGTTCAAACGAGAAGTCTATTTTTTGTGAGAACGTGAGAAGAGATCTGGACCGTAGGATCAAGTAAATCTGATTTTGGGCGGAATGGCATTATTGTAAATATTAGACGAAATTTTTAGGGGTCTAAGTGAATTATCTTCATTTGCTTTCATACCCCTAAAGTTTATTCCGGTTTTTTCTCTCTCTCCTTCTATCACACTTAAACACACACACAAAAAAACACACTCAAACTTAACGATCTTGCTATTAACTCTATATCTGACATCTTCTTCATCTCCATCGTCTCCGTCACCGCATCTTCATCATCTCCGTCACCGCATCTCCGTCACCGCCGTCATCTCGTTCTTTATATATCCGGCGTTTATTGCTGTATTTGATCTCTAATTTATATTTTTCTGTTTAAATCTGATTTAGTTTTTAACTGTTTAACAACTTTTTCTCCGGCGTTGACTCCGGCGTTGACTATGTCATGAATATGTTTAATTGATTTATTTGCTACTTCTTTCTGTAATTTAGGTGCATTTGAATAATAGTTTTACGGATTAGGTTTTTGATGTTTAGAGATGAATTAAATTTTATAAATCATAGTTTTTTAGGTGTAATTTAGGTGCATTTGAATAATGTTGAGATTAGCGATTATTTAAGTTTTTAAAATTTATTTTCACGAGCGAAGAATATCAGTAAGCAATGGAATTTTGAGGTTATTATCGGATTTAAGTTTAGTTTAGAGTATATTTGCATATTAATGATGTTGAGATTAGCGATTATTTAAGTTTTTAATATTTATTTTCACGAGTGAAGAATATCAGTAAGCAATGGAATTTTGAGGTTATTATCGGATTTAGGTTTAGTTTAGAGTATTTTTTGCATGTGAATAATGTTGAGATTAGTGATTATTTAAGTTTTTTAAATTTATTTTCACGAGTGAAGAATATCAGTAAGCAATGGAATTTTTAGGTTATTATCGGATTTAAGTTTAGTTTAGAGTATATTTGCATATTAATAATGTTGAGATTAGCGATTATTTAAGTTTTTAATATTTATTTTCACGAGTGAAGAATATCAGTAAGCAATGGAATTTTGATGTTATTATCGGATTTAAGTTTAGTTTAGAGTATCTTCGCATGTGAATTTAAGTTTTTAATATTTATTTTCACGAGTGAAGAATATCAGTAAGCAATGGAATTTTGAGGTTATTATCGGATTTAGGTTTAGTTTAGAGTATCTTTTGCATGTGAATAATGTTGAGATTAGCGATTATTTAAGTTTTTAATATTTATTTTCACGAGTGAAGAATATCAGTAAGCAATGGAATTTTGATGTTATTATCGGATTTAAGTTTAGTTTAGAGTATCTTCGCATGTGAATTTAATTTTTTAAAATTTATTTTCACGAGTGAAGAATATCAGTAAGCAATGGAATTTTGAGGTTATTATCGGATTTAAGTTTAGTTATAGTATCTTCGCATGTGAATAATGTTGAGATTAGCGATTATTTAAGTTTTCAATGTTGTTAGGTCCATGAGGTTTTGTGAGTTGTTGGAATGTATGAACATCAATTTAGCCAAGATGGCATAGTCCCATTGAGTCTGTTTTTTATATCAATTTATCCTGTGTTGTTATGTGTTTTGTGCATGATGGTGAAGGCTCGTTTTGTTTCACTTTGTCTGTTTTGTGAGGTCATTGTTTTTTACAGGCTGAGTTGGTGTATCAGTTTGATGATTTAATGGTTTAGTAGAATCACTATGTTCAACTGATTCAGATGTCTTATCAGTAGGATTTGTTTTTGATTTATGAGCTAAGTAATTTTTGTTAGTATCAGTTGAGGCATACATTCTGCAACTTTTCTGAACTAAAAAACTAACTTTTTTAACTGATTCCTTATGTGATCATTTTAAAGCTGATAGCTTATATAGCTTTGTTTTATTTTTTGAAATAGTTCTGTTTTTTTGAGATTGTTATAATAAAATAGTTGCTTTTTCACTGATATGGTTACTTTAAATTGTTATTATTGTTCCTACAAGTAGGTACATTTATAGAAATCCTTTGTCAATGATCATTGAATTTCCATATTCTCATTTAAGTTTTAGGCAATAACGTTTTTGAAAGTCAATAACTACTATACCAGAAGGAACTATATAGGGCAGTGGCAATAACGTTTTTGAAAGTCAATAACTAATGCTAATGGCAGCCGTCACCTACGATTATATAGCTAATGCTAATAACTTTCAGAGAAGCTTTTTGAAAGTTTATATAGCTAATGCTAATGGCATCCATCACCTACGATTATAAGATAGGGCAGTGAATTTCCACTTCTTCTTTTCACTGGTTTGGCAACCTGTTGCAAATAGATAAACTATCTTTTTTGCAATCGTTGAACTATTGTTAATTATATTCCTTGATGCAGGCCATAGTTTCAAGGTTATAGAGGTTAATGCAAATCTGCAATTGATAACTTTGTTTTTCTAGGACACTATAACCTGGTGATCGTGAAAAACCCTCTCTTTCTTCTGTCATCAATCTGCTGGTAATTATATTCAATGGCGACTTTAAAATTCAAGGGAGACCATAACAAGGTGGCCTATCTGGATAAATCAAAATGAAGTGAGGATTATCATCAAATCCTTGACTTTTTAAACCGTTCTTCACTCAGGTATGCTTTGACTCATTGCCCTGCAATTGTCTATGAGTCGTTAGTCAGGCAATTCTGGAATACGGCCTCTATAAGAAATGTTGAGGGTAGGCCCCAAGAAATTGTAGCAACCATTGATGGTAGTGGATGTGTGATTTCTGAATCATCTGTTCGGACTCATCTTCATTTGAATGATGGAGAGGGATTGTTTGATTTTACACAAACCCAGATTGTTGAGGGTATGGCAACACTTGGTTATCCAACTGATGGCACATTTATCTTTTACAAGAAAAGATTTTCTCCACAATGGAAATTTCTTGTTCACACCCTACTTCAGTGTCTCAGTCCCAAGTCAGGAGGTTGGGATCAATTTTCAAGCTCTCTTGCTTCTGGTATTATTTGCCTATCTGATGGGAGGACCTACAACTTTTCTCGGTATATTTTTAGGGAGATGGTTGGGAACATAGCGTCTAATACTAAAAATAAATTTCTCATGTACCCTAGGTTTCTCCAAATGATATTAGATATTCAGACCATTGATACAAAACCCATGTCCATAGTTAGGCTTACTTCCAAATTATTTGCCACCATGAAGACTAATTTTGATGGGATCCATAAACCCCTGTTGCCAGCTATGTTGACTAATGGCAATAATGGTAATTGTCCAGTTGTTGCTGCTGGTGATAACATACCATCCACACCAGGAAATGATGGTGCTGGTGTAGCTGTTATTGCTGGAAGTAATGTACCAAATCCCACACCTGTCATAGATGGTACTGGTGAAGCAAATGCAGATACTAATAATATACCACCTTCTACGTTTGAGACTGCTGATCCTACTTCAGACAATGGTGCTGCTGCTAATTCAACATCTCCTCCCAGTCATACCACCACCCATGCTTACCCAGGCACCTCTACAAGGCAACCCACTCTTAGTCCAACTAGGCAGCTTTTTGAAGATGATACATTTTCAGATCGTAATTATAATGCTTCTCCTTCAAGATCCGATTATGCTCCACACTCAACGAGTAAAGATACTGGTGGAGCTGAGGATTTTGATACTCTCACGTCTATGTCCTCTTTACTTAAAAGGTGCATGCAGAAGGTTGATACTTTGGAGTCAAAACTCAGGGACACCAGAAAAAAACTTGGTACTGCAGTTCTTAATTTGATTGCTAGAGTTAATAATTTGGAGGTACAACTTAAGAAGCGTAAGAGATATGTTGTGCTTTCTGACTCGGAGGATGAAAATGAAGAACCAAAGGATGATATTGACATGGATGCTCTCCACGAGTTGGCAAGTGTCTCCATAATAGATGCCAATACAAAGGATGCAGAGCCTGAACAAACAGAGGAGTTTAATTCTACTTTCCAGGAAGTTGAGCTTAATGATGATATTCTAGTTTCAGACACATCTTATATGTCCTATAGCAGACGCAGAACTTTGAGACGTCTAAAGAGGTTACCATATGTTTCAGCTTTTGAGAGGTTCAGTTCTCAAGTTTTTGTTGCTCAGACCTCCGTTGCTGCTGCTAGTTGTGTTGCTTCCGCTGGTGTTGCTTCCGGTAGTACTTCTGCTGGTGTTGCTTCTGCTGGTCTTTGTTCGGTTGGTACAGGTATATCTTCTCTGAAAAAAATATACGGATGGGATATCCTTTTCTCTATTAAAAGTTCTAAAAATTCTCATGATTTAATAAAAACAGGTGAAGATGCTGGGAATAATGATGAACATTTTGGGGTAGAAAATGCAAATGATCAGTTTGTTGAAGATGCTGTAAATATCAATGTTGGTGCGACTGATATAGGTAAAGATGCTACTAGTTCAAATAGATACATAATTAAGTAGAAACCTCATATATTTTTATCAGGTTCATTGAACTATGTAAGTTTAACAAACGAGTGGATCACTTGTCTCACTTTGACTGATATGATTCTCATATTATTGATTCTCTGAAAATTTGTTATTTTACATGTGAAAAAAATAAGGAAGGGACATGCTTTTTTGAAAAAACACTATACTTGCACATGTGAAAAAAATCTATACTTGCACATGTGAAAAATTTTAAAATGGTTATATATCTTTTTTATTGATATGAATGATAAAATTTAGTAATATATACAGTTTTTATATTAAAAGTTCTAAAAATTCTCATGATTTAATAAAAACAGGTGAAGATGCTGGGAATAATGATGAACATTTCGGGGTAGAAAATGCAAATGATCAGTTTGTTGAAGATGCTGTAAATATCAATGTTGGTGCGACTGATATAGGTAAAGATGCTACTAGTTCAAATAGATACATAATTAAGTAGAAACCTCATATATTTTTATCAGGTTCATTGAACTATGTAAGTTTAACAAACGAGTGGATCACTTGTCTCACTTTGACTGATATGATTCTCATATTATTGATTCTCTGAAAATTTGTTATTTTACATGTGAAAAAAATAAGGAAGGGACATGCTTTTTTGAAAAAACACTATACTTATCTTTTTATTGATATGAATGATAAAATTTAGTAATATATACAGTTTTTATATTAAAAGTTCTAAAAATTCTCATGATTTAATAAAAACAGGTGAAGATGCTGGGAATAATGATGAACATTTCGGGGTAGAAAATGCAAATGATCAGTTTGTTGAAGATGCTGTAAATATCAATGTTGGTGCGACTGATATAGGTAAAGATGCTACTAGTTCAAATAGATACATAATTAAGTAGAAACCTCATATATTTTATCAGGTTCATTGAACTATGTAAGTTTAACAAACGAGTGGATCACTTGTCTCACTTTGACTGATATGATTCTCATATTATTGATTCTCTGAAAATTTGTTATTTTACATGTGAAAAAAATAAGGAAGGGACATGCTTTTTTGAAAAAACACTATACTTGCACATGTGAAAAAAATCTATACTTGCACATGTGAAAATTTTAAAATGGTTATATATCTTTTTTATTGATATGAATGATAAAATTTAGTAATATATAAAATAAGGAAGGGACATGCTTTTTTGAAAAAACACTATACTTGCACATGTGAAAAAAATCTATACTTGCACATGTGAAAAATTTAAAAATGGTTATATATCTTTTTTATTGATATGAATGATAAAATTTAGTAATATATACAGTTTTTAATATTTTTAAAACTATAGTATATTTCTCTATTAAAAGTTATAAAAATTCTCATGATTTAATAAAAACAGGAGAAGATGCTGGAAATAATGATGATCATTTTGGGATAGAAAATGCAAATGATGAGTTTGCTGATGATGCTGTAAATATCAATGTTGATGCGACTGATATAGGTAAAGATGCTACTATTTCAAATAGATACATTATTAATATAAAGCTAATATATTTTTATAAGCTTCATTATTTAAATGTTCATAAAATTTGTTATTTTATATGTACAAAAAATAGGGATGGGACATGTTTTTTTGAAAAAAATCTATACTTGCACATGTGAAACAAATCTATACTTGCACATGTGAAAATTTTAAAAAATGACAATATCTTGTTTATATTCATAAATAAGTAGTTGCTAATACTTAAGATTTAATGAAACAGGAGAAGATGCTGAAAAAAACAATGTTGTTTCAAATGATATAGATAAAGATTATATTACGTCAAATATATTAATAATTAATTATAATTAATTAATATTGCCATAATCGATTGTGATTAATGAAAATATACATACTCTTCCTGGTGCAGACACAAATGATTTTTCTGGCGTCATTAAGAAAGGGAAAACGAATATGATGGATGATAACAGTTCTTCTGATCAAGAAAAGCTGTTCAAAAATATAGAAAAAGAAAAAATTGCAGAGAATGATGCAGTTTCTCCAACTGATACTACTACGGATGAAAAACTTGGAGAGGGTGATGCAGTTCCTTCAGTTGATACTAGTAATGACAATGATGAAGAATTTGCAAGGAAAATCCATGCTGAGGAACATGCACAATTTGGGAAGAGAATACAAGTTGAGAAAGAAGCACAACTGGCTAGCACCCTAACCACCCAGAGAAAAAAAGAATTGGATGCTCAATCTATGATGTATAGCGACACTGACTGGAATGATATTTTGGCTAATGTTGCAACAAAATCTTCTCTTAAAAAGGAACTATTAGGGGATGATGTGACAGACGATGACTATCCTACTAGGATGGTTGCCTTAATAAAAAAGAGGAAGCAGGCTATTGCTGAACGTAAGGCTAAGGAGAAACGGGACAGGCCAATGTCTCAAGCTCAGCAAAGAGAGTTTATGCAAAATTATGTGAAAAATCAGAGTTGCTTTCTCTATAGCTCTGGATTGACCATGAATCAAGTCAAGCGCTTCCCTGATGAAAAGCTTAGGGCAGAATATGAGAAGCTTCGACAGGCCCTTGAGAAAGCTCATATCGGAAAGTATAGGAATAGTTTGAGCAGCTCTAAACCTCTGTTAGATGAACCTTATCCCAAAAGGCTTAAGACTTCTAATATTTGTGACTCTTTTGATGAGGTTGCTGCTGGTTCTTCTCAACATGATGGGTCTAGTCAACCTACCGCTGATACTACCTTTTCTTATGAGGAGTTGGTTACTGCGCCTTCTGCTTCTTCTGGTGACAAACCCTCCATTCCTGCTGTTGCTTTTGTGGAGACACCTAAAACTCATATACCTTTTGTTTCTACTCCAAATATCTATTCACGTACCTCTTCCAGGAAACGAAGGAAGTCTTTGGCTAAGAAGCCTGTTCCTAAGCCAATTGAGGACTTGGATGATCAGGTTTTTCTTAAGTTTGATTCTGAGAGTGAACCTGATGACGATCCCCCTCTTCTTCGGAATGATATTGCTGCATGGGAAATCGTGTTTACACCTCTGGGAGAAATAAATTCATTAATATGGAATAATGGTGTCACCAAGTACTTTACCTTTCTTAAGGAAATTTTGCATATGGTGAATAAAAAAGACGTAATGTATCTCTATGCAATGGTGGATAATCATTATGCAAGGAAGACTGCTTCAGGGGTTGGTCTCAAGCTTTGGAATGATTTAAAGGTGTTGATGGAATCCCTTGAAGGTGGGGATGCTTGCTCAGTTTGGTCCAACCAACAGTTTTGGCAAGTGAGGAGTTGGAGGTTATACCCCTTCTCGAATATTCACATATTGGAGACTATGACTGGAGAAGTGCTATATATGTTTGTGGATGTGCCATATCCGTTGACGGCCAAGATTATGGAAAGGATGCTTAAGCACAAGTTAGAGATTGGAAAAATGGTTGTTGGTAATGACTTAACTACTGCTGAGAAATTGGTTAGGTTCATTAAAAATCAACTTGTTAATGCTCAGGTTCATGGTAAAATTAAAAAATAAAAAAAAATAAAAAATAAAAAAAAATTAAATAAATAAATAAATAAGTAAAAAAAAATTATTTTTAAAGTAACTTGCATATAATAATTTTTTTTTTTGAAGTGCTATGTTTTCAAACAAACAAATGCTGTGATCATAAATCCATTGACAGTTGCTGACTTACTAAAAATAAGATGGTTCTCAATGTACCATGGACTAATTCCACCAAAGGACTAGCTAGCCCAAGAGTGAGTAGCTAGTTGGTAAAGGCTCATCAAATCTACTCCTGCTGGTGGTTACTACTTATGTTGCTGCTGGTGTGTTATCGTTGCTGCTGCTAAAGTGTAGGATCGTATATTTATTGTGTTTGATGATTCGGGTGGTCTTGGGAGATCAAAATACATGTTTTCCATTTTAGAGAGAGAAAGTAGAGAGAGAGAGAGGGTGTTCTTGCTAGAGGTTTACACAAATGTTGAATATTAGATTGAAAGCACCACCCCTTCCATGGATGGAAGGGGTATTTATAGTTACATGAGAAACGACCTCCTATCGGCCTGTGGATCAGGGATACAGTGGGTAAAGACCCGTCCTTCCTCCACGGTGAAACACTACGCTAAACTAAACTAATAACTAACTAATAAACTGATAAATAACGTAAACAACGACAAATCTACGAGCTAACATATGCTAGACCATCATTGGGGTGACCGACTCTTTAACATGGAATTTTCAATTCCTAACAATCTCCCCCTAAGGGAGGTCACCCCATGAAATACATTCTGCTTCCTAGCATTCTATCTTTGACTTCGTCCTTGAGCTCGTAGACTTGAATTCTTCATTTCTGCAATCTTTGTGCTTTAGTAGCGAATCTTCAAAGTCCGCATTGATTTGTACTTTCAGTGGAGGCCTTTAACTGATCCACATCTTTGATGATCTTTGAGCTTTCTTTGAGATCATCAGCCACAGTAAATCTCTGGATCACCCCTTTTTGTGTTGCCATCATGTGAAGTTGTGACTATTGGACCGACATGCTCACACTTTTGAATCATGACATCTTTCCATCAGAGTAGCGGAAGCCTTACTGGTTCATGATATTTGCAGCAGCGTAGCAGAAGCATAGTATGAAATATCAGAGCCAGGTTATGTAGATATGCACCAGTCATGATTTCTTCAAATTAAGTGTGGATGCTGTGAGCATGCGGCTTTGGATTGACTCTTCAATTCTGATCAGCTGCAATCGTTGGGGTGTACCTGCATACGACAGTTAGCAATAAAGCGCACGAAAGTGTCTTTGATCACTTTCGTTGAATTAAGGTACACGGCCCACGGTTCCCCGTTGATCAGTACAAGTACTGCCTGTGAACAGGTAGGATTCCTAAGAATCTCCTTGACAGGGTTTCGCAGCTATTCTAGCTGTTCTCAAACCGGAACGTCTCAAAGAAGACAACACGGAGTGAGTGAACCAGCAAATTGAGATTCACTGATTGATGAAAAATGATTTGAAAAACAATCGCGTATTGCTTGAAGAAAGAGTTTTGCAATACGATGAAGGTTTTATGAGAAAGATCAATTTTCAAACAAAATACTTTTTGTATTAGAGAATGAGTACACATTCGACATGCTAGCGAAAAGAAGAGATTCGCACATCGAACGGTTTTTCTAAAAGTATTTTTCAATCAGAGATACTTTTTGAATTTGAAAACATAAGTACCCATTCGACGTGCTAGAGAAATGAAGGTTTGCACATCGAACGTGTTTTCCAAAAGTATTCGTCAATTCCATTCCTGGACCAAGGTTGATTCAAGGCTGAATCGCCCCATTGTTTCTATCCAGTTGTCACAAGTTTGATCTTACGAGAAGATCTCACATGTCACCCACCAAGAGCTTGTTTGATGTTGGCTCTAGAAGGATTTCCATCTTCATAGTGAATATTTACATATCACTCAGATGTTCTGGCAATACCACAAGGATAATGCGTAGGACTCTTAATATAAACTTACTTTCCACATTGCGTGAAACAGCAAGTCTTCAAGAATTTAGTGTCCTAACGAGATATTGTGGATGATCTCTTGGCTCTAGACTCAATAGTGCACATTTGGTTCCTGTGACGGAGACTAGGGAGAGGGTCTCCTTCTTCAATATCAACAATCTCTAAGAGAAAGTCGATAGATTATGTCGGTTCCCCGTGAGAATGAAACAAGTCCTTTTCAGAGGAACTTGAGTGGCTTGGGAAGTTGTAGTGCAGTGCGTCACTGGGTCCATGACGTCTTGTCTTCAATACCAGTGTTACCTTAGTAACAACCAGTAGCATATGTATTGAACCCGGTTTCTGCCCTAAGGTTGAATTGATGGAGGGCTATTTCTTTTCACCCTTTTTCACATTCAGTTCTTTTTCATTCTTCAACCCCTTCAGTGCTTACTGAGACTTCATTACTAGAACCTTTTTGGGTTTATTCCAGTACTAGCTCTGTCTCAGTCCGCACTCTTCCCGTATCTCACTTTTCTCCTTTTTTCAATATTCCTAAGGACTCTACACTATCTAGTGGATTGTCCCTGGGAAGATCCCACCGGTTCTGGCGGATCGTGGGAACAAATACCTAACCTAACCATCCTTATAACACCATGCATAAAGTAAATTGGTCGGTCTTTTGGTACAGTTCATTCTTCCTTAAAACCAATTGAAAGATCATTTGGAAAAACAATCAAGGTACTTGTGATACGAGATCAAAGTATTTTGTACCTTAATAGTTTTGATCATTTAGAAAACCTCCCCCTCAACATGTGCATATGATATAAAATTGTTTGGCACATGGAGGCAAGAGTTCTTTGAAATAATTTCTTTGAAATAATTTCTTGATCACAATTTCGTACGAAAAAGCCATTTGATTTTCTTGGTAAAATTCTCCCCCTCAATATGTGCATAGGATTTTTGAAATCATTTTTATCACATAGAGGCAAGAGTTCTTTTGAAGCACATCCACAATCACAAAATCCATTAAGAAAACCATTTGAAAACACAATCAAGGTACTTTATAATCTCTTTTAAAAAACTTTTGTACCTCGATGGTTTTGCTCCCCCTCAATCTGTGCTTCGTGATTCGAAAGCGTTTAGCACATATGAGAGAGCAGCCTGCACAACTGAATCAAAACGATCAACTTTTATCAAATTTCATTATTAAATCACAAATTCTCCCCCGATCAAAATTATCAAATCCTTTGAGATTTTGGATCCCAAGTGATTTAATACGGTTTATAAAACATGGGAGAATATGTGGCCTGGTTTAAATACTCATCATGTTTTTGGATAAATCCTCCTCCTCAACATGTGCATTGTGTATGAAATCGTTTGGCACATGGAGGCAGGAGTGCCTTTAAAGGACTAAAACCAATTCCATTTAAACAGATTTGAGATTTAAATCACGATCTCTCACCCGATCAAAGATTTCAAACCATTTGAGATTAGTGATCCCAAAAGATTTAAATAATTTAGAGAACTTTGGTGAAAGACGTGGCAAGATTTAACTTTGAAAGATGACAGATAAGAACCATTTTAAGACATTAAAGATTGTTAGTGTCAGGTATGATAGTTTTTAAGAGATCTTTTAAGTAAAACAAAATCATTTCACAATCAAACAAGAACATAAAAAATTTCATTTTGAAAGACCTTGATTCTAAAGAAAAAATCATACCATGACATAACATTAAATCTTTAGATCACCACTTATTTACGTACACACGGACTTTTATGAAGCAATGTTGTTTGAAAATAATTTATTTTAAATCACTCTCCCCCTCAATCCATGACAGAAGTCAATAATTGAGTGACTTAGGTTTTGATAACATGAAGTCCGGTGATTTTCAAAAATTAGTCCAATATATTTTCAAAACAATATTTTCCATTTTCAAAACAATTTAATCAAATTATTCAAAATTATTTAAAAATGGTATCCTGCACAAAGATATATTAGTGGTTGAGAAGCTTCTGTTGTTGTTGATGTAGGGTTTGGAAGAAAAACCGTCTGCTGATGCAGTGAGACTTCTTCTTACGTTGCATTTTGAATGCCAACTGAGGTCAAATTAAGCTCCGTTTCTTCAATCACTTAGAAGAAAACCACCTGCTGATGCAGTGAGACCTCTTACGTTGCATTTATGCCAACTCTCCATAGAAGTCCAATTAAGCTCCGTTTCTTCATTTGTCAACCCAAGAAATAGTTACCCTTTCCTTTCGGCATCCAATCATCTTCAATTGTGGGATCCGGATCGGGAACATTCTTATAACCAATATACCTGCATACATTAGTGAACACACACACAGATATATGGTGGTCGACATCACCCAAACATCAATCGACTAATTCAAGTCAATTCAACATATCAATCAGATCATATATGGCATGGGAATAATGTGTTTATCAAACTCTAATCATCTAATCCTAATAATCATATCCTAGGCACCTAGTCCTTCAACGTAGGTTAACTTCATTTTCAATTAAGCATACAGGATAATTAGATAATCTCGTTAGATGATATAGATTTGAAAACATTCTCCCCCTCAATCAATGACTCAATTTCTGAAAAGTTTATAAGCGCTGAGGTCATTGATTGAGTTTGCAAATTTCATAAAGACTCTGAATCTGATTGTTTTGAAAGCAACTCATTTTCCACCAATTTTTTGAATACAACAAATATTTTTCTGAAGAATTTTTAGACGGAAAAACATTTGTGTGGGAACAGCAGTCCTTCGACATACTTTCCTCAAAGTGTTTTTAGGATAAGCGCATGATATTTTTGAAAATATGTTTAGTGCAGCACTTTCCTTCTTTTGAAGAGCGGGTTGCTATCAGAAATAATAGCAAGCCATAGTTTAAAGCACGGGTTACAGTCTGAAGTAACTGCAAGCCATTAGATTTGTGACATGTTTAGAAAGAAATATTTACACCTCCTGCTCGAACTTCATCTAAAGTCCCGTGCCATTATTGAATGACATTTCTAAGACCGTAGATGTTATCGATACCAGAAGACATGTCTTGGAAAACATATTTTTGGTATTTTTTGAATTTTTCTGATTTTTATGGGATTTTTGAAGGTTTTATATTTTTCTATTTTCTTTTTGAGGTTTTCTATTTTTGTATTTGGGTTTTTTTTTTGGTTTTATATTTTTGTATTTTGTTTTCTGAAAAATATATAGAAAGATAGATTAGATGATATAGTTAAAGAAGATGATGATACGAGTACCGAGATAAGGATATCGAGCAGCACGTCGTAGAAGATAAAATTCGTCATCTCTTAAACATCCACCACCAAAGCTTCCAAGGGCTCCAGAATAGAAGATAGAACATGAGCCTTTGAGAAAGAGAGACTTTGGCAGCTTCCCCCAAACCGAAAATCCTTTAGCTGAGCAGATTCAAAGCTTTCTTTCAAGCTTCTCTTAGCCAGGCGCACAAAGAAGCACACCATTATCATCGAACTTGCTGCTCCTTTTAAGAATAATCACCGTGATTCTTCGTTCGAGGTTATATCATCCAATAGAATACCAGCAACATTTCATCCCACACTTAAATAATCTTCTCAAATTTCTTTTCCACTGAAGTCTGAAGCAATCCTTTCCAAAAAGGTGTCAAGAGACCACTTCCCCCGAGTAGTTAAAATGATGTAGCCCGTCTTTTAGTATAATGCTCAAGAACTCTCCCAAATACACATCATGAGGGTAATGAAGAACAACTCCCCAATGTTCACATCTTTCGTCCCTGATGAATGTGTATGAAGCTCAAGAACCTGAAGTACACCAATATCCACGAACTCTCCCGAATACACATCATGCCCGGAAGGAAAACACCTCCCCAATGTTTGTGGTAAACAATGGCTTTCTTCCCTGATGATCGTGTATGAAGCTCAAGGACCCGAAGTACACACATTCCCCAAAGAGAGAACAACCGATAACATTGAAGAAGCAGGCCGAATCACTGATTATCTCTGCGGGTGACAATCTCTGCGGATGTCAACACCGGAATAAGTGATTATATCTCTGAATCACAGATTAAGCCCTCAAGTAAAACAGCTGAGCATCCCCAATGTACACAATCTCTCTCCCCTGATGATTGCGATAACATCGAGATCATCACACACCAGTGTACCTCATTCATCTTCAGAAACTAACTCTAACATCACTTCCCCCACGTAGTTGGAATAAGAGCACTAAACGCCTTGATGAGTAAAACCTTGAGTTTCTCTGCGGTCATGACATTTGTTTTCCCGGGATATCTTCAATCACTTTGAAGAGTTAAGTTCATCAAGTTTACTCGCCATGAGTCAAACCTTGAGTTTCTCTGCGGTAATAACATTTGTCTTCCCGGGATATCTTCAATTACTTAGAAGTATTAAGTTCATCAAGTTTACTCGCGTTTAGATGCTTGTCTCCTTCCCCCTTGCTGGTTTTGATACTTCAGAATCAGCAACTCATTGTAAGCCCGTGTACTAGAAATCATTTGAGAAGAACATCATTAGCTCATATGTATCTGTGAGAATCAACTTGCTGCAGAATGTGAGCAAGTCTAATTGGGGATTAAATTCGACATATCACTCTCCCCCAATTAGTGCTCTCCCCTAAACTGACAATCTGTATGATGAATGACCAGATTAAGAAGAAGTCTTTTGATAATCAACTGCAACTCGTCTTTTAGTCTTCTAACATGTAGCAGAAAATGTAGAATAGACTGTAGACTCGACCTTCTTCAAGATTGTCCAGTTGGGGAATAGATAGAACATCTTCAACTCACCAAAACAAGAACATCACCAAAAAGCATCCCAATCAACTTACATCTTGCAAATCCCCTTAACTAAAATCCCTCCCAATCAAACAAGAACAGAAAGATGTTCATCAAGGAAATCAGCAATCAGGCCGCAACGAACACACGAAATGGTAATACCAAGCAAACAATCACATCAAACAAGAACAGAAGGTTGTTCGGAATCATCATGTTGATGTGCACGTGAAGCATTAACCGGAAGCACTTTGTCAATAAACTCATATCAGCTTGTGAAGATGTCAACTAACGGCTCATAGAAGAAACTCCATGTAACGATGACCCGATAAGAAGAAGATCGGTTCTTACATGAGTTTGTAGCCGTTTGACCATTTATTCTCAGAAATCAATCAACCATGCAGTAATTTCACACTTCTTCTCCCCCTCAAGAATTGCATACGGAGTTGCCATTCTTGATTAAATAAGTGAAAGTCATCCGAATGTTCTATTCACACTTCTCTCCCACAAAATCAGCACATGATGTCGCCATCTTCATTATAATCGAGCAAGTGGAATGAGAAAACAATCAGTGATAGCCCGGTTCACTTGATGACTTAAGCGCATGGAAAAAGTATGAAGCATGTTGATGAGAATGGTCATTAGTGAGAAGATTTCTCTTCTTTTGAAGATAAAGCGCACTGAAACGTACACTTTTCTTTTCTTTAGAGTACGAGGCCTGAACTGATGTGAATAGACGTCATAATCTCTCTCTTTTCAGATCTCTTAGCAAAACATGTAATTAACCCCATTATCATTCAGTAGGCTCTTTGTAGTGACAACTGATGGAGAAAAACCCAATATGATGAATTTGACCCTGAAGTAAACTAACCCGAACTCGTGACTTAAACTTGCACATATGTAACAAAGAGCGGTGTCGAGAATTCATGCCCATTTGAATCTCTAAGTACTCTATACTCTTCAACCAACCAACCATCAAGTAATAGACGTACATTACCTCTTGAAAATCCACAATTGAATGTGACACTGAGCACTACAATGTAACTCCTTAAAGTGATAGTTATTTTGTAGTGGTATGAGCCCAATTCCCCCAAGTGGTAAAAGAAAAGGTAAAAGACACCCAATAATAACTAGATTTCCAAGTCTTTGTTTTTGAAGATAAGCTCGAACAAGGATCATGAAGAATCTTCATCCAACCATCCCCTGATATCTTCAGATACTAAGTACACTCGCCCATGATATTTCACTTCAACCTCAAATAAATAATATTGAATTAACGCCGTTGTCACATCTTCTGAACTGCTCAAATCTAGCCTTCTTTGACATTTAAATGAACTTTGATAATGGTTTAATCCCGACCATGGTTTAATGAGCATAACCCCGTAAAACCATGTAGTAACCAAACTGCCATGACGAATATCCAAACACACACCCAATTCATGAAGTACACCCTTTTATCCCTTCTTCGAAGCAGAAACCGTGGCACCAACATCAAAAGATCCAGAATTACACTTTCTCTTCTCCAAGATGGTTTTATCAATACGGGATTTTACAACTCTATGGTTTAAACCGAAAAATAGTTTCTTTCGCGGGATTTTACAAAACCAAGAATAAACCGTAAGATAGATCCGGAAATGCACTTTACTAATACCAGGATGTTTCCATTGTCACGGGTTTTACAAGTCTATGATTTAAACCGAGAAATAGGTTCTTTCGCGGGATTTTACAAAATCAAGACAAAACCGTAAACAATGTCAGCTTGAATATGTTATGACAACTTTTGTTTCGGTGAATATCTGTTTTAGGGGAACATGCAGCGGTTCATCAAGGGTTTACTATCCAACATCAACACCATCATCAACCATCCAATCACTACTTTGGTAAACACATCATTCACGCAATCTGTCGGCTATTGTAGTGACCACATGGAGAAGTAAGCCCGATATACCAAACTTGATCATGAAGTGAAATTCCCCAGATTAGTTACTTAAACTCGTACTAATCCTTGTGAAAAAGAAACGGTGTACCCGATGTACAAAACCTCTTGACATTCTCAACTGAGTGAGACACCGAAGTGATAACTACGTTGTGGGTTAAGTGAGAAAGAATCACAAACGCAACTAAATAGCCAAGTCTTAATCACCCTCCATAAACGCCCAAACAAGTCATCTTCGCGGAAGGGTAGGAAAAAAGAAGACGAAAATAAGTAAACGTGCTCGGAAAAACCTCACTTCACATCCAAATAAGAAATACCGTCCAAACAACCCCGCAGTCAACTTTGTACTAATCATCAATTCAAGCCGAGACATAATATTTTCCGTGAAGATGCATACACCAAAGTATCAAACTTCATTACCCAACAGATCTCATCATCACACCAACTCTCATCATCACAACTCATTATCACAAGTCTAGTTATTTTGACAAATCTCATAAAACAATCCAATATTGAGTAGCCCAAATATCCATTATCCAAGTGCAAAACTTAAATTACTCAAGCTCAGTCCAGATAACTTAAAGATATTTAGCCCATGAGATACATTAATCCCCCCGTCAAACTCTTTAGATCTTACTCATAGCAAAACAAACAAATCCGCTCTGGCTCATTCAAATATCAACTCAATACATTGAAACATGTTAACCAACTACGCAACTGGAACACAGCTCAGGTCTAATCCCACGTCAAATCTCAAATCTCAAAAATGTCGGCAAGAAGCATGTCGATCCGAGATTAACATCAACCATCTTATAAACCATTTGATGTATAAAGTCCAAAGTTAATATCAAAAATTACTAACCCACGTCAAACACTATAGATCCAAAATTAATATCAAAGTTAATATCATTATGCATGGTGATATAAATTCTTGGTCCAGCAAGTGATGCACAAAGCCATATTAGTCCACAACACGACCCAACTCCCATATAACACAATACGGCCCAAGAAAAAATCAGATCAAGGCACAAGCAAACCCTAAAATTTCGGGTATTTAAGAGTAACACTTCATAACCCTAATCCCTTCCAAATACTCACAAACTCACGCCCCCATATCTACCATCATCTCAGCCACTTACGAAACCCTAATACAATAGCTATACGCCTCCCACTCTTCTATTATCTCCTGAAGGCAGTAAAAAAAAACCTCTTCATCTCATCAATATTAGTAAAACCCTAGAGACTCATTGTTTCTCTTCGAATGCCACAGGGATGGCTTGGGGTTCGCTGATTCGCCACAGGGATGGCAGAGGTTTTGAGCGGCTTCAAGATCTTTAGATGAAGGTCTCGGGTAGGTTATCATTTGGTTCATTTTGTTAGCTTATCATTTAACGAACGACAGATTTGAAATAACAATATTGTTAATTTCACTTCTTTGTTATTCGGATATCATAAAACAAAGCTAGATCGATGAAGATACTTACTTTCGATAAATGGACCTCTACAAGTCCTGATGTTCTTGTGAATGTATCGAAAAGTAAACCCTGAGATTATTTATCCTTTTGTTCATTCATTAATTTATACTTTGATTTAAAGAACGAATTTAAGACTTAAGAAATAACATGTTTGTTAATTTCTTTTTCTTATAATGATTCGGAAATAATAAAGTAGAATCAATGAGGATAAGGGTTCGTGTGATAGATCATGGTTGGTGTTGATGTCTCGATACCATTTAAGATCACGAGCTTGAATCTGAGATTTGATAATTGTATTTTAGAAGCAATGAGTCTTGGTTGAAGTTGTTTTATTTGAATAACAACGACTTAGGATCTGTGATGGAATGTTTCGTGTCTTTAGACCCATGATGGTCTTGACGTTTTTCATTTTTTGACACGACCAAAACTGAGATCTTGGGTTAGAATCTATAGTTGATTTGATAATGTTGATAGTTGATTATTGGTAAAAGGGCAAGTCGCTAGGTCTTTCTTCATCTTTGTCACAAGTCGCTAACCAAAATCATTTTTTAAGTCGCTAGCCACTTTTCCAAACCAAGTCGATAGCTTAATTTTATAAACCAAGTCGCCACCTTATGTAGTCACAACTCGCTAGGTCAAGTCGCTATTGACTTGAGTTGACTAAATAGTCAACTCGCTACATAACCCAACTCGCTAACCCAACTCGCTAGGTCAAGTCGCTAAGAAAAATACATTGAATCTGGACAGGTTAGTGACAAGTCGCTAGCAAGAATTATGATAGTTTCCGATGAGTTTTTCCGACCAGCTAATAGAAACCCAGAAAACGTTCATAAAAATGTATCCTTTTTGACCATTTGACACAAATCATTCACGTACATTCATGCACTTAACATCAAAACCAGATTAAAGACCATCAATATTGTTATAAAAGCTGTTTAAAAACTGTGTAAACTTGATAAGACAAATCATTTAACCATATCAGTTTTAAAAACAGTACATGAACAAGGTTTTGGACATGGCAATCATGAAACAAGAAATGACTTTTCAAACATCACATATCAAAACAGATTCAAACATCAAAGTCCACTCGAAAAACATCAAAAACAGATTCAAACCGCACCATGAAATCATATGAAAAACCGCTTATAAACAATAAAATAAACCACGAGAATCAACACAAACACAATAACCTTGGCTCTGGTACCAATTGTAGGATCGTATATTTATTGTGTTTGATGATTCGGGTGGTCTTGGGAGATCAAAATACATGTTTTCCATTTTAGAGAGAGAAAGTAGAGAGAGAGAGGGTGTTCTTGCTAGAGGTTTACACAAATGTTGAATATTAGATTGAAAGCACCACCCCTTCCATGGATGGAAGGGGTATTTATAGTTACACGAGAAACGACCTCCTATCGGCCTGTGGATCAGGGATACAGTGGGTAAAGACCCGTCCTTCCTCCACGGTGAAACACTACGCTAAACTAAACTAATAACTAACTAATAAACTGATAAATAACGTAAACAACGACAAATCTACGAGCTAACATATGCTAGACCATCATTGGGGTGACCGACTCTTTAACATGGAATTTTCAATTCCTAACATAAAGTCTATTGTTGTTGTCTTATTGTTGCTTCTAAACATCATATATAAATCAACAATCTTTGGAAGTCGACATCTATGTGAATGCAGACTGGTTCTTGCTGGTATAGTACTTATATTGTTATAATAATATTCAAATCAGTTTATGTTTATAAGTTTGTTAGAGAAAGGGATATGCATGAAATATATTAGTAAGTGAAAATGCATATCTTCTCTACAAAGTTTTATAGTAAATGTCGTTTAGGGATTCTTGTAGTTTATATTAGGAAGAGATAATTATTTTAGTGAAATTATATTCACATGTGTAGTATCTTCAATTAGGCGATTTAAGGTTTTATTAAGATTTCTTCACTTGTGAAGAAAATCAGAATGCATTGGATAATTGAGGTATATAAGTTCGAAATAAGTGTAGTTGTAATATCTTCAATTAGGTGATCTAAACTTTTATTAAGTTTTCTTCACTTGTGAAGAAAATCAAAATGCACTGTATAATTGAGGTGTATAAGTGTAAATAACTATTATGGTATGACTGAAACATGTTGCTGCTTCTTTTTAATTGTCATTAAGATATCTTTTACTGTGTTATAATTTACTATGATTCAACATGTGTGGTTTACTATTTGCAGATGCTTTCGCAGTTCAGTTATTGAAAGATATGATATGACTGAAACTTAATGTGTGAATGATGCTGATAACTTGAATGGTCATGTTGATTCACTTAATCCTGCATGTGGTCAGTTTTAATTCTTTGCTTTATAATGATCACTTATGAGAAAATACATCTTTGAAATGTCTTTTGAACGTTTGGAAGTGATTTGTAATGTTAAATTGATTGGTGACAGGAAAAAGAACATACGTAAGTTGCTGCTGGTGTCTTATCATTGCTGTCGCTAAAGTATGTTTTTGGCGCCAAAGATCATGTATCAATCCACAAGTTTTTTGAAAGCCGAGATTTATGTAGAAACTTGAAATTAACCTTGAAAAATTAAAGTTTAGGGGAGGCTTGTTAGAAATTATTAAAATTGTAATAGTACATTGCTGCTGGCGTATGTGGTTCCTGAATTGATAATGCATATCTCGTCTACACGTTATCCAGTATAAAAGAAACTGCTAATCTAATCACTTGAAAAAACACTTTTAATAGTTAAAAAAACACTTTTAGTTATTCTTCCTTAACTCTTTTGTTTATATCATTTAATAGGTAATTTCTTGAAATTAATGGGTTAACATCTAAAGAAAATGTAAACGATATAAACTTTTCTAATATTAAAAAAAATAATTGGTTATAAACGTTACTTAGGATGTTTAGTGGACTTGGATTGTGGGCATTAGAATTGTTTGAAAGCCTTTTTAGGCCCAAAACTTAATCCAAATATAAAGTTGCAGTCAAAAAACGATTAAAAATATAGTCAACCACACACTCCTATGTAAGTCGTATCTTACTCAGTTAAACACAACACAGATAAAATCAACCACACACTCCTACCTAACTCAGTTAAAAGATAGAAAAATAATCATCGGCTTGGATTTTTAAGATAATCAATCAAAAACAGGAAGCATATTATAATCATCAGATTTAACAAAAAGGTAGAATTCAAAATCTTATTTAATTGCTTATATCTATGAAAATATGCTGATTGATTGGAATATGTTATTAATTTGAATATTAGGAAGTTCGGTAAGATTGCTTATTTTGTTTATTAATAGGGAAAATGTGATTGATTGGAATATTAGGACTAGGGCACGAGCTATTTGATAAAATACCCCACTAATTTAGTAGAAAAAGTTTAAAGTTTTCACATGTGAAAAGTTTAAAATACCCCACTAATTTAGGGCAAGTATGATGGTCCTAATGATGATCCTACATGTATTTCGTGTATATCTCACCGGTGGATTTAAAAAACCTCGTGAATTAACTTGGGTTAAAGGTGTGGTTCTAGCTGTATTGACTGCATTTTTTGTTGTAACTGGTTATTCTTTACCTCGGGACCAAATTTGTTATTGGGCAGTTAAAATTGTAACAGGTGTACCTAACGCTATTCCTGTAATAGGATCACCTTTGATAGAATTATTGCGCGGAAAGTGCTAGTTTACAGACTTTTGTATAGTTTACAGACTTTTGTATTGCCGCTTCTTACTGCCGTATTTATATTAATGCTAATGTGATTGACTGGAATATTATGAATAGGACACAAGCTATTAGGGTTAAATGCAGTACTTTTGTTTGATACTCAAGAGATTACTTGTATTAAGAAACTAAACTCTAACACTGATATCTCGGAATACATAAACTATATATACTGAATAGGACACTGATTGCATTATTCATTCCGAGATATTTACCTGCAATATGACATGTGATTGAGGCATTATTCTATAGTCCAGTTTAATTTCATTATATGCCAAATACTATTATGTATATATAGTTTATGTATTCCGAGATAAAATACCCCACTAATTTAGTAGAAAAGTTTAAAGTTTTCACATGTGAAAAGATTTAGATATTTGTTAAACCTTTTATATGACGAAATGAAACTAATAGTTACATATGTAATTGTTTGTATATCTTAACAGAAATTAAATATGAAGAACTCAAAAAGAATTACAAGAAGCGAAATTGTTGAGAAGAAACATACAGAAAAAAGAATAACAAGAAGCCAAAAAGTAATAGATGATGAAGGAACAAGTAAAAGAAAAGGAAGAAAGACAAAGGAAAGTACTGAAGCTTCTACTTCTTCAGGCCCCAGACATGTAACTTCTAAGAAGTTAAAAACAAAAAAGGGAAAAATGACCAAAAAACAAAAAAATGCTAAAAAGAAAGTTACTATTAGAACAAAGACGGCAGCAACAGCTCTTTTTTCAACTATGAACGTTTTAAATGCCGAGAGAAAAAAATGTTTGATTGAAATGGGGTTTGGAAGTTTGATTGGTATGAAGATACATGATATTCCAGGTGCTTTAGGGTATTATGTTATCTCAAAGTTTGACATTGAAAAAATGAGTTTACCGTTAAGTAATGGTTCTATTGATGTTACTGAAGATAAAGTTCATCAAATTTTGGGTATACCTGTTGGAGGAATTTCGATAGAGTGTTTGCAAGAAAGAAATGCAGATGATCCGTTCATCAAACAATGGTTCCAACAGTTTCAATCAAAATCTGCAAAAAATAGCATCCGACCAAATGATATAATGGATGTTATAATTACAACAAATGATTGTGGCAACCTATTTAAAATGAACTTTCTAATGCTCTTTGCGAACACGATGGGTATGTGTGAATCTTCAGGAGCATGTAACTTATCTATTTTGACAAAAATAAATGATGCTATCCTGGAGAAAGCAGAAACTGTGAATTGGAGCAAGTTCATAATTGATTGTTTAGAACCAAGCATAAGAAAATGGAATTACAAAGTTTCAAACTACTTTGTTGGTCCGATCACTTTTATGACTGTAAGTAAATCATTCATTATATATAAATACATATATTGCTTATATAATTTGTATGAATTCAATATTAACATAATAATTTAACATGTAGCTTTTATATCTTGACTCAACAAGATGTGTCCGTTTTCCAATTCCTAGAAATAGGCCAGCTATAACAGAGTGGAAATCAGTTTTCATGAAGTTCCGAGAAAAAATAGAACTTCAGGAAGGAGGTTTTGGTTTATTACCAAAACAAGAGGATATTATTGGGAGTGACTTAGAATCAAAGGTACTTTTACTCTAAAATTTTGTATAATTTTTTACAAGTGAAAAAATCATTAAAAATATTATATGCTACCATAAATTTTAATTTACTTCTTTTTCTTAAACAGCTTGCTGAAGAAAAGATTGAATCAGATCTTTTGATGCTGATTGATGATAAAGAAAAGTTAAATGAGTTGTTAAATAGATCAATGAGAAAATTTCCAGAGAATCAAAAGATAAATGATTTGAAAAGAAAATTTGATGGTATCTTTTCTAATGATATAAATGATAATGGTTAGTAATATATACAGTTTTCAAATATTTATAAAACTACAGTGTATTTCTCTATTAAAAGTTATAAATGTTCTCATGATTTAATGAAAAACAGTTGAAGATACTGGAAATAATGTTGATCATTTCGAGGAAGAGAATCAAAATGATGAATTTTTTGAAGATGCTGTAAATAACAATGTTGTTACAACTGATACAGGTAAAGATGCTACTACTTCAAGTTTAACCAAAAAGTAGATCACTTGGCTCTCTTTGACTGATATGATTCTGATCTTATTGATTCTGTAACAATTTGTTATTTTACATTAGCAAAAAATATGCATGGGACATCCTTTTTGAAAAATAATCTATACTTGCACATGTGAAAATACTCTATAGTTGCACATGTGAAAAAATCTATATTTGCACATGTAAAAAATTTAAATGATTAGATATCTTTTTTAATGATATGAATGATAAAGGTTAGTAATATATAAGATTTTGAATATTTATAAAACTCGAGTATATTTCTTTATTAAAAGTTTAAAATATTCTCATGATTTAATTAAACAGGGGAAAACAATGCAAATGAAGAGTTTGTTGAAGATCATACGGGAAACAATACAGGTAAAGATGCTACTACTTCTGGTATATTCTTAATTAAGTAGTTGCTAATCTATAAGATTTAATGAAACACGTGAAGATGCTGAAAATAAGAATGTTGATGAACTCTAAACTTACACAACGAGTATATAAGCTGATACACTTTGACTCATATGCATCAGTCTACTTCCTTTAGTATTGCAAACATGGATCATGACTAATCCATAGGTTATGCAAAACCGTCCCCTTCACACAACACATGGAAAATCCACTTATCAAAACATGGAAAAATCTCCTGAACACAAACTACACATTAGAATGCTCCTACGTGGAACTGAACTACAAAATAAGATGTAATAGCAATTTGCCCTATAATTTTTTAATGTTGATACTTTAAAACAATAAAAAACAGTAGTGTACGTGCTGTTTTTTCATGTCCAAAATCATAGGAATATGACATCCTTTTTTTTACATATTGCATCTTATCAAGAAGTTAGTTGTAACAAAATTGTTGATTTGGATGTTTTGATCAACTTAGCCAAAGCATCTGTTGTTGCTGGCACAGAAATTCCTCCTGGTTTGATTCAAGATATTGCTGCTGGTCCTAATGAAGGTCCTGATTCTACTGATGGGGATGCTATTCATGAAGAAAATGTTGACAAATTTCAAAATAATATTCCAATTCCTGAAGTTGTTTCACCAACAAAAACAAAAATGAGCCGATCATCAATTAGAAAAGAAAAAGGCATAGCAATATATAAAAAACCTGAATCGTCAAGTGATGCCGATGACGAAAACATTGATGTTGATGAAACAGTGAATATTGATAAGAATGCTTTGACTGAAACACTGGTTGGAGCAAACAATGATAGTGGTTTAGATAAAATGGTGAATTCTGGTAATAATGCTGGAGGACAAAAAAATGTTAGGGAGAATAAAAGAGGTAGGGGGAAAATGCTAGGGGGAAGAAAAGAGGTAGAGAACATAGTGTTAAAGATTCTGCTGCTTCAGGTACATTCATTCTATACTCAAATATAGAAACTTTTATTGAAGATAATGTTGATTGTATAAATACTAGTATATCCTCTCTTGGAATGAATCGTCTCTTTGTTGTTTGATGATATAGAACAAAAACAGAATGCTGCTGAACCAAGCGAAGTACAAAAAAAAGAGAGGAAGACCGAGAAAAAATCTGGTTAACGATTCTCCAGATCCATTACGAACTATATTACCAGATCAGGTAAATATTATTTTTTACTTGTTCATACAAGTTAATTTAAGTTTAATTCATAAACAATAAATTTGTTCTTAATGAAATGCAACATTTTTCAGGTATTCTAATTGCATTCTGTAAAAGAAATGAAAGAAAAATGTGCAGCAGCAAAAGTTGTTATTTGATAATTTTGGCACAATCTTTATGCAATGTTATCCTAGGTCTTGTTCCTTAGTAGTATTTAATTTTCAATACTTTGTTATGGTGTTGGTACAATCTTTATGTTGGTTGTTGTAAGACAGTTGGGGTGTATGGATGGTGATGTGTTGTACAGACTATGAATTGATCTCCAAATTAGTGTTAGCGTTAGAATGATGATGTGTAAAATGATGATGGTTTTTGTCTTTGTCATTGTTCTTTGTTAGTAATTGATGTTGTTTGGATCTGTTGTATAAGCTTAGCTTGTAAAATTCCCATTTTCCAAGTTAAATATAACTTGTTCGAGCCTTAGAGTCGGATGGATGATTCTTTCCAAGGTAAAAATGTTACTTCTATAGAATTATGAGTAACATTTGGGCTTTGCTTTTTGTTTAGAAAAATATGAACAATGGTTCATGAATATTGAACATATAAAAATCACTTTTCACTTATGAAAAACAAACTTAAAACAATCATAGATAGAAAAACATCATAAACTTGTTAACACCTTATGCATTTTCCGGTTCACGTTGATTTGTTGAAACATATCTTCAAGTTGACTAATCCTGTTTTCCTACGCATAAACATTTGCTAAGCTGAACTTATTTCCACGTGGGTTCTCCTATTCAGCTTGACGCTCCTCATCATCAAGTTGCTCATCCCTTATCTCTTCAACATAATCCTCCTGCTCAGCATCTTGATTCAACTGATTCTCCACATCTTCACCCTGATCATCTTCCTCTTACTCGCCATCAGCTCAATTAATCTCATCGCAATAAAAATCTTTTGTCCGCAACCAATTAAGAATCCTTGTCCACTTGTGCACTTGTCTATACGATCTTTATTCAACAATGGGTTCATCGCCAAATTCATATATGATTGCATCAAAAAGGAAAATAGCTATTTAAGACATATTCATACTTTTCTTGTTGATTTCGAAAATTCATTGGATCAAGTTTATTACTGTATGTGATTAACAGGCATTAGCGCATCTGTATAAATAGACAAAATATACTATCTCTACATATTATTAAATTCATTTATATGTGATTTAACTAGACACGGATTTACTTTATGGAACAAAAAGCAACTGAGAAAGTTATATTTTAACCAGGTGAAAACAAAAATAGCTAAGTGCTAGAGTTCAAAAAATACTTACTTTTTTAATGGACAATTTCTTGAATCATGATTAACATATTCTCTACAACTTGAACACTTCCTTTTTCCATCATTAGCCATATGATTTATTTAGAAACAACCCACTATTTCAAAAATTACCCTACAAATATTAATAAAAACGTTTTATGCGGAAAAAAGTATAATAATAAAAATATATGAAATGACCGTTATGCCTTTAACTAAAAACAAAACAAAACAGCAAATAATGGTGTTGACCAATAGCTATATCTTGTAATCGGCCTCAAAAATCCAAGTTTTTGACTCACGGTGACTAAAATCCCAACTTTGAGTCCCCTGACCTGCGATACTTTTGGACAAGTTTTAAGGACCAACGGTGTATTTTTATCCTTTATAAGCTTATAAGCAAGGGACACATTGTACTCATTTGGGATTATAACTTAATTACAATCATCTCATTTCTTTTCACCACTTTTTTATGCTTGATTTTCATTGAAGGGCGGCGAATTCACGGATCAAATTATCTTACATATACTATTAATCACAGCCATTTTTTACGTACACATTTTTTAAATTTATTTAAATATAATTACTTTATTAATATTAATTGCACACATTTGCTCTTCAAGACCATCAAATTTATTAATATTCACCGCACACATTTGCGACCTAAAGAAATAACTTTATAAACAAATGAAATGGCAAAACATAAAATAAAATCCAAAAAGAAATACATTAAATTTAAATTCTGTCGAATTTGTAGCTAACAATTTTTTTACTTTCCTGCCTACTAAGGTTTTTTATAATCATAGTATATAAACTTGATTTTTTTTTGTGGCTACAAATTTTAAAAGTTTTTTCTATTATTTAAATTTTTAGCCCAATAGTAACATCTTTTGTTACCAATAGCGTGACTATTCAAAATCCAATAATAAAGCCCAACATAAAAGGGTTGCCGTTATACATTAGTAAAGTCCAACAATAAAGCCCATTATTAACATTTCTATCAATTTTTCTTTCAGTTGTGAAAAAGTTAAAAAAATCAACATATTCTCAAACAAATGTCAACAAAAAATACTAGTAAAATTGAAATTTAAAAAACATAAAAACTAAAAAATATTATTATAAATATTATAAAATTAAAAACAAAAATAAAAAAGTAAAAAATTAAAAATCTATAAAAACTTCACATATGTTATCCGCTCCATAATAAGTATTTCATTCGTCTAACTAGTAGCATTTACAAACGACAAACAATTATACTTAATAATTACATCTATATGTTCTCCGCTCCATAATAAGTATTTACATTGTTGTTTTAAGATCTCTCAAAATATATGTTTAATTTATATTCCAACCTAGTGTTTAGCAAATGACCCGAACGGACCGAACCGACCGACGGACCGACCGAGACCGGTCTGGTCCTCAATCTCGGATTTTGAGCTAATTCGGTCTCTGTCCTGTCCGGATCACAAACCGACTAATTTGGGCTAATTTGGCCATGTTTGACTGGACCAACCACATTCGGTCCGGTTTCGGTCTTAAATTTTTGCCGAAATCGGTCTCGGTTAAAGGTACATATAAAGATGAATGAGAAACTACAATTGTGAAAAACTAGAATAAAGTATATAATAAAGTTATAAGAGTGTATGTGATGAATGAAAAATTGGAATGGTTGTATGAGAATTTAAATGTGAGAAAAACATAAGAAAATGAGGTTTACGGATTTAAAGATAAGAAAAAGATAAGAATCTTTTTAATGTGCATTGAAAATTGAAATGTATGACAGTATTTGAAGATAAGAAAGAAATGCTACTGGTCACCACTGTAGCAGTTTAGTTCAAAGGAAATGTGTGCGGTTAGTGGTTATAAATAGCAGCTTAGGTTTTCTAGGTTTTACATCTTCTATTAGCCGCTCATTTCACATATTACCATTGCTGATAAGCCATGTCCAATCGTCCAAACTTGAATGAGCTCAAGCGGCTGTCCGGATCTGATGAGCTCCAAAAATGTTTCAAGTTTTATTTCACTCAAGAAACGACTGAACAAGAATGCTATATTCAAAAGCTTGAACAGGACTGCAACAATTTACATATGAAGATCGAGAAGGATGAGGAAATAGTGCTTGAGCTTGAAACTTTTGGTGCATCTCACGATCTTGCTAATGACATCATTGAATGCATTTATGATACTCTACAAAGGGAGCGCGAGATGCTTGACAACTTGGAAAATGCGTTGGCAGAGGCTAGGGAGGCTATGGAAGAGAAGGAGAGGCACATCAGTATCATGGATTTTTATGATGATGACAGTGATTAGATGTCGAATGGGTTTTTATGCTTTTTTTTTGGAAAAAGCTGGGCATGTTCATGTAGTTGTTTGTCTTAGTTGGTTATGTAGAATAAAGTCTGCGTTTGGTAGGGTTGCTGGTGTAGGTTGTGTATCAAGTATGTAATTGTTTTGTGTTTATGTACTTTCAGTCTTTCTACGTGTACTATGTTAATATAAGTGTTGGATAATATGTATGTTTAAATTGTTGTTGTGATTATTTGTTTTCTTTGAATCTTGTGCGGTAGACTAAATGTTAAATTTTTGTTGTGGTTATTTGTTTTTGTTTGAATCTTGTTTTGAAACTAAATGTACTCTGCGAATTAATTTATTAAGGTATGGTTATTTGTTAATGATTTAGGTGTATTTGAGCTGTTAAATAAATCTAGTCAGCTTGAGGTTTTGTCTTTTAAAAGGTTATTTAACTATCCTGATACCGAATTTCCGTTTATAAAACTTAGTAGCGGTTCTAAGAATTTGAAAAGTTTGAAGTTCATTTGATGTGGTCGAAAGTGGGACAGGATGTTGGAGATGATTCGAGATGATAACTGCTTATTTGAGGTTCATTTGAAAATGTTTATGCGACTGGTGTGAGTATTTTGCTGTTATCTAAATGTCGTGATTTAAATGCTTTTATGTGTTGTTGCGATGCACGAATATTGGATTGATTAGTGTTTCTGAGAACTGTAAGAGGTTAAAGAAGCTTTGTGTTGCTCAATGGGAACCATAGTGTGAAGGCTTGATTGCTGTTGGTTGTTTATGAACTAAAATTTTGAACTAATTTTCATATTTTCTTTTAAGCATTGACACATATCATTAGTAAGAATGATTATGCTTTTAACTTACTTACTTTGTTACTAAAAATAGTATGTAAATTCAGTATCAAAATGGTTTAAAGTGTGAAAAACAGAAATGTAAAAACATACTGTAGATATTAGCAATTTATACTACTGATCTTGTTGAGCTTGTTTTGACCCAGATAAGATCTGAGTCATTAAACAGACAATATGAAGACCAATTTTCTAACAAAATAAAGTTGGTAGGTAACCAAATTGTAAGCAACATATTCAATATCATTAATAACTCTCAGATATGTTCATTAAAACAACTCAGCTAAAATAGATGAAAGTCGATACTTTGACTCAAAAAGTCAAATGGGTTAGATTTTGATAAGATCAACCCACTATTTACATTGTTAAGTTAACATTTAGTTTCCTTTTCTTCTTTTCTGTGTTTTTGGTCCTCTTTTTTCTGCAGTTGCATGATCCATTGCCACTGCATAAACATAATAAAAGTAAGAACATTAGAAACAAAACATTTGTAAAGTTGCTGTAACAAAAAAAAAATTAGCATTTGATGATTAGGTACAAACTTTTTTAAGTAAATGGAATTTGTTGAAAACTTTTTCAAGTATTAGGTACAAACTGTTTTCAATTGTCTTCATAAATTGTAACTCTTGTGAATATCTCCAAGAGGAAAAAGCAAATCTACTGACAATTTAAAGTGGCTGAACAAATAGTAAATTACTTTGGCTATTTTATGCTCTTTTGATATTGAATTACAGTAAAAGACAGAATGATAAGGACAAAAATTCTAAATGTGGAATGCAACCACTAATAATACCATGTGATATCAGACAAATAGTGGATGGTCTGTGCATCATGTGAAACATTCAATTATGAGAACAGGATCACTTATTTTAAAAAGAAGGTTGTCTTTACTAAAAAAAAATAAATTCCCATGTTAATTTTTTGACAAACCAACTGGTTAGTTGTATAAAATAACTAAGAAAACACAATGGCTAGTTATCCTAAGTTTACTAAGCTAAGAAACTATCCTAATTCTAGCAATTGTCCAGACATGTTAGATACCTATTGTCACTAAGTTTCCTGCTGTTAACATTAAGTTTCCTGCTGTTAGTTTTGTTTCAAACTGGTTATAGCCATAGATAAACCTGTTGTTAAAACTTAATTGGCATCGTTAGTGAAATTATTTAAGATATTGTAATGAATAAAAATAAAAATTAATATTTTAAAAATTAAATATGAATAAACTTAAGTGAAAACAAATTACAAAACAGTTATGTATCTATGCTTCTTTTTTATTTATCTGACGTTTGTCTATATAAGGCAGTTTATGCTGCTTGTTATTGTAAAAATATATTTTTTAATTTTTCATAAAGAAGCAAGAAAAGCAGATGTCTAGACATCCTAAATGTGACCAAGTTAGAGCTGAGGCCAATTCTAACAATTATTTGTGTGAAAGCCATCAAACATGATTGTTAAATATTTCATTCAATAAAACTGCCTTGTTAGTCTGTAAGACTAACCTTTATGTTTTCTTGCATCTTCATGATCATCTTTGTAACTAATTCCCTCTTTGCAACAAACACATATCTTTTTGTTTGGTCTGTCATTGTGATATGTATCAGTGGTGTTTCTAGTTATCCACAAACAAAGTGTCAGTATTAAAACTTGCAAATGCTATCTTTTTTAAAGTAACAAAAGCTTATAAAAACATTAATTCAATGAAAATAAAACAGCTTACCTACAAACAAAAACACTGAGACCTAAAAAAAAAATTAATAAATAAAATATTCAAACCGTAACACTCTTAAAGCCATAGGTGAATTGAAAATCATCTACTCATCCTGTCTTTATATTTCTAGTTCTCGGCGTCTGACTCTGATGCCTAGAGTTCCATTTGCTATTATATCAGAGGCAAAACGCCGAGAACTAGAAATAGAAACTGATATGGATGCAAATAACCTGTACAAGTAAAAGTCAACCAAAGATAAGAAACTGATAAGATTCTTGTTACTGCAACACAATGTAAAGATAAGAAAAAAGATAAGATTATTTGTGACAGAATTTAAAGATAAGATTGTTGTTACTGATTATATAATTTACTTTTTTACAGTATACTCACTAATGTACAGCAAAGTGTAAAAAACACTTTATTTTATGTAGTATATACTCCATATTGTACTACATAAATCTACTCTCTTATTATGACACACACTCACTTTCTTCTCTCTTATTCTCACTCAAGAATAATGGCAGCACCAAATGGAAACTTTCAAAATGATGAAGAAGAGTATGAGTTTGTCTTAAACAGTTATTTTCTTTTTGATGCAGTGTTAGATGCCTTTGGGGAAGAACCGATTTCAGAATATGGTTCATATAGGCAAGTGAATGTGTGGATGAGGACAAATATCCTTACTTGGCTGCGTCGCCAAGACTTCTACTGGAATGAGATTTATGGAATTAATGAGGAAGAGGAGGAAGAAGATGAAGATGACGAAGATATAGAGAATGAGCAGGAGGCTGTAAGTGAGGTGGTGCAACAAGGTGAAATTATGCAGGAAGGTCACATAGTGCAGCAAAATCAGGTGGAGGAAGAGTTTCAAAGTGAGGTGATGCAGCAAAGCGAGGTGGTGCAACAAACTGAGGAAGATGATAAAAACGAAGTGGAGCAACAAGTGAACAATGCTACAAGATTTGAAAATCTTTATAATTTGGAAAATAGGATTAGTAGACTTGAAAATCTGTTTCAACAACTCAAAACAAATAAGAAGAGCAAGGGAGAGAGCTCTAGAACTAAAAAGTAGTTTATGATGATAGTCTTTTTATGTTTTTAGTATCATATTAGCTTTTTAGATTGTCGAAAATGTTTTAATGTTTGTTTATGTGGTATCAATATTTCCTATGTTTTTTTACAAATCTAGTATAAATAGAATGTGAGTAAGATCAAAGATCAATCTTGATGAATATCTTCACACGTGAAGATATACTTACAAATCAAATAATCGTGTATATAAAATCCATTAATTACGTAGACCATCATATAACATATTCACATTTCACAAGTTCTAACAATTACAGTACATAAAAATGAGGTAGGTTCAACCGCCATAAGTTTCTCTTTATTTATAATTAATATAAAAAACGTTGAAGCTCAGGAGGTTTTATTACATGAAGTAAGCTAATAATGGACGCCAACTTTCTAATTACTAGAGTTCTACTTTCTAATTACTAAACATATCTAATTTCTAAACATATAGAAATAAAAAAATATTTTATCTATAATCATGAATCAAAATCTTAATCCACTTACTGATGATGATGATGATGATGATAATCAATGGAAGATGGTCCTGATATTGGCAGTTGTTGGTGTTGATGAAAAATTTAAAAAATGATTTGATGTTTTTTTGAAAGAAAGAGGAAAACCACTTAAAAACCCTAGCTTTGAGAATGAGATTTTTGTTTGTAATTGTGTTGTACTTAAAGTCCAGTTAGAGTTTTTTTCTTTTATGGACTTCAATCTTTTTGGGCCTCTTTATGTTTTGTGAATCCAGTTAGTTGTTATCTTCACATGTGAAATATTTTGATTTTTATAAAACTAATTTTTATTTTTTGGGTTTCTTTATCTTTTGGACTTCAATCTTTTGGGCTTCTTTATCTTTTGGGCCTCTTTATGTTTTATCAAACTAATTTTGATTTTTAAAGTTTTTATCTTCACATGTGAAAAATATTATAAGTGTGTATAATGCAGATAAGAGGCTGGCTTCAATCTGCTGTTGGACTTTACATGCTGATCATGATGATGAAGAGAATGTTTTTTATACTCCTCTATGTGCGTACGTCAGTGACTCATTCAAACTAGTAACAATTTTTTAAATTGTTGTTGTGTTGTTTTTTAAATTGTTGTGTTGTAATGAAAGGAAATTGGAGGGGTTTTGGCGAAATTTGTGGGTTTGTTCAGCCAAAGATGATACGTTTTAAGATGGTTCAAATCATTAATATCCGATGGGTCTACGTGGATCACTCCCAAAATAGGCCAATGTAAACATTTTACGTGTAGGGTATGTACAGTAATAACTGCAGATTAGTAATCTCTAGCTAAATCACAAGGCTGTAAAAAGGAAGGATAATCGTTAGTACATAATGCCATGAATTATATATCATAAACCAAAAACTAACCAAGCACCACACCAGGCTAAACTATCACTAACTAAACAGGCGATAAAAGTACCTACCCTTTTATCTTCACATTATGCTTGAAACTCATGATCGTTGATCTCACACAAACAAACACTTGACAAAGACAATAAACCATTACACTGCACGAATACTGATGATGTAGCCTCACGAAGCATTCGCTGAAATGTAACCTGTTTTCACAAGGATCATGCCATTTTTGAAAAACTTCCTTGATCAAGTCATCCAGGTACCTGATACGTGCAGCAATCTCAAAGCAAGCAGATACACTATAGTATCCCATTCACGAGTAGCAATAACTTCCCTTTTGAAAAAAAGGCACATATGATCCTGGAGTAAATCACTATCACACGCAAAACCAAGTTCGGTAAGACGACCAGGACGAGACATAGCAGCCAAAACAACTATATCGTTCAACAAGAGCAAACACAACTAAACACAAGCTACAGGTAACATTTATACAACTAAACAAGGGACAATCCGCAGACATCTTCCAACAGTATAAGCCTCTACAAAGTCCTATCCCAAAAAGCATCATAGAAAAGTTTATACGCACAGAGTCGTGAACAATATAATAGAAAAACTGAAACCTGGAAACACAGTCTAAACCACTACAAACACCTTACTACACAAAAAATAGATAAAAGAATAAAACATATTTAGGATAAAGATACTGATTTTCCATTACCATAGACAAACTTACAATAGTTTCCTTACATCAGATGGATTATCCTACAGAAAACAAAATGGTACCCTACTAAAGGGTACATCCATCAAGACACAGTACATAACTTTATAAAAGCATTACTAATAATACTAACCAACCATGCCTAATCCAACTAATAAAAGATGCAAACAACCCACCAACAAAAGCCACAGTCAACTAAACTAATCAGACATCCCCTCATTCTGCTCCATTAGCACAATTTGCCTCTCCTTGACTGCTATGCCATCACGCACCGCATCCAGAAGGGCCAACAAAGCAACCAACGTGTCCCTATCAACACGTTGCAATTCCAACAAACCTTTTAAACCATCTACAGATTCTCCAATGAAAGGCCCATACCCATGGGTTTCCATAACGGTTCTCTCCCTTTTGTGAACCTTGCGCTCCAGCTGGTCACGCTCCTCTTCCAAACGATTAAGCAAACTCCGATCTTCAGTCACCTCACAGCTAAAGAGGTACTTAAAAGCAGTGGCAAGGTCAGTGGAACCACAAGCCGCCAAGAGTTCTTGAATGTTTGGCTTCCCTGCCATGGTTATATACTTATATGATCGACAATTGAGAGAGCAGTAATAAAAAATTAGGTAGGTCAAAAACGAATGGACCAAATACTATTAGTCAACAAATTAATATGAAAGTCCCAAAAAAATCCATATAGTTTAAAAAAATACAAAAAAAGCCATAATTTAAAAAAAAACACAAACAACAACGTAGCACGAAAAAAAAAACGGTATCAAACACTTATGATGCCCGTGCAATTTATATTCAATAATTAATAAATTATAATTTACTAGAAGGGTATCAATATATACAAATTTTAATACTAGGCGAGGACCATGCTTCACAACGGAAGTTTCTAGCAACATACAATTAACAATATGCAATATATTGTTTGTATGTGTTTTTGTGTAACGTTAAAAATATGACGTGAAAATATGATAATGTAATTGCAAAAGGTTGTAATATGCGATAGTTCAACTCAAATAAAAATTCTTAACATGTATCGAAGAATATATAAAAACATTTTATTGAAACTTAACCTTGATAAATGACCACTTGCAAAAATTCATTTTTATAAATTATTTTGTAAAAGAGGTAATGAAAAAGTTTGAACATGAGACTAATAAGTATATCAGTTGGCTTCGAGTGTAGTCGATGTACTATTCTCAAGTATTAAACTTATTTTATTATTTTAAATGATGGTAAGTACACGCTGATTATCATCACTGTATACTATCTATTTAGTTTTAAAGACATTTTCAAGATTCAAACAATATAATCAGATACATTTGTTTAGTTCCTGGACTGTCTCGTTTTGTCAAAATTGCAGTTCCTATCATCTTGCTAAATATTCATATACAACAACAAAACCAACAAAACAAAATACAATAAAATATGTTATGTTTTCATCTGCCTCAACACCCACAAAGCAAAAAATCATTTATCAAAAAAAGATCATCTACTTATTAATTATATATTCAATAATTTATTTCAAATAAGAAATAAGAAACAAATTATAGAGATTGCAAAGATGTGTAGCACAAAACGGTTACTCACCTGAAGACTAACCACCGCCTCTTGCGGTATCTTTTTTAAACTCAGGATCATCATCAAATCTCCTCTTTGACGCCGGGAACCAAGTACAGAGCATGATTTTAATATGTCATATATTTGCTGGAAGGTTTCGCATGATGACCTACATATTAGAACGAACCATATTAATAGTTTTAAGACTTCATAAACAGTTCACATACAAAAAAAAAAGAGAAAATTCAAGAAAATTAAATAAACACATTACAGATGTAGTTAAGATATTTGCACTTTGTCCACTTTAATTATTGGATAGGCAATAGGCAATCAATTTGAGTTTTCCATTTTCCAGCCTTGAAATATATGTGTTTGATTTCTTGTAATGAAAGGGCCATTTCTTTGTCCAACAATGTTCCAAGGTTATTCTCCTTTGCACCAATAAGGAATGTAATGAATACATTCCAAAGGCCATTTCTTACCAAACGCCCAGCTTGTTTCCAAGCGAATAGCTTTTGTCAATGTTTGTCACTTTCAATATTTGATATTTTAAAAGGTTTAAAAAATATTGACTTTCAATATTCAATATTCTAAGTTTTCATTTTTCTTCTTTGACTATTTTTCCATTTTAGATAGTAAAGATATTATTTGGAAATATGAAATTATTAGGTACAAAAGTATAAATATGATATTATGGCTACTCTTTGTTTAAGTGATTTTGGATCAAGCCAAAAAGACACTTTCTACAAAGTGACTTAAATAAAACCACACGTGTTAACAAATATCCAAATCACTTACGCTCCCTAGACTTGTATATCACATATCTTCACTTGTACATTTCCCTCACTTTAGTGAATCCAAATCTGAATTAAAGGGAATTCACACAAATTAATCAGATATTTTAATCCATCCTAGAGATTTTATTATCCAGATACACCAATATTTAATCACCATTTCCAAAACCACCATCATTTCCAAAACCACCATCATCATCGGTTTTTGACAAAAACCCCAAATCTATTTTTGAACCCTAATTTTATGGATGAAAAACAACATTCGTCGGTTCCAAGTTAGTTTCCTCTTACACATTATTTCTATTGTTATTAATCATCTATTGTTATTAATCATATATTGTTGTTCAGAATTTCTATGTTACGAGAGAAGAAGAAGAAAGAGTATCGCTAGAAAGAAGAAATATACACCAACTGTTAATGGTAATTTTTTTTAATAATTATAATTTTATTTATTGTTTAATGATTATTGTAAAAGTATAGAAATAACAATTTATTTATTTATTTATTTTTTATAGTTTTTTGAATATATTAGTATCCATACAAGGGTGTTTGGCAATAAGTTTTTAGTATAGCTAAGTATTTGAATTCTCAAAACAACATATGAGTACAATAATGTTAGTTGTTTGGCAATAAGTTTTTAGATTAAGATAAGTTTTGACCTTTTGTTGTGTTAAATTCGGGGATAAGTGTATTTTGTTTTAATGTTTGTTTTTTGAGATTGGATTATGTTTGTTTGAGATTGTTAAGCTGATGAAATTGAGGTGTATGCCTAAATGTTTACTGTGGTTTACTGTGTTTTATATGTTAGTATTTGGTACTAGTACAGTTTTGAACAAACGCCGCCTGCATTATTGATTTTTTTTGTTTTTTTTTGATGAAATTCACGAATACTTATTATAAGCTTATAATTTGTATTTATTTTATAGATAACGAAAAAAAATGAACTTATTCAACAAGAAAGTCTACTAGTGGTGATTTTGGTAAATATGAAGAATCATATTTAGATTTGGATAATGCTACTAGTACAGATTCCACTAGTGATCATTCTGGTACATAAATTTAGTCTATAACTTTATTTTAATTTTATATATATATATTTTTTTTAAATTTGCATTATTATGATTTAAATTTTGTTTTTGTTTTTTTGTTTTTTTTTTTGTTTTGTTTTTTTTTCAGATGAAGATTCGGATTTCAATATGGACAATGTCATTAAAGGTAATATAAATTTTATTCACATGTGATAAACATAAAAGTGAAACTTAAAATCAGCACAAACATAAACAGTTTTTGAAAAGTTTTATCAAATTTTTTTCATCACTTGTGAAGATTCTATTTTACAAAAAATTTCCATACTACAATAACATTTTTTTAGCATAGTTTTCACATGTGAAAATAGTATAACTCATATTTTTTAGTATGCATATTGTTAATTTTTCACAAGTGAAAAATATATTTTATTATTAGTTTTTATTTTATTTTATAGATAAGGCAAAAAAAGCAACTGTTGGTAAGAGAGGAAGACCTAGAAAGACTACTGGTGACAATTCTGGTAAAAAACTTTTAATCTAATTCCATGATTCTGCTTTTAATATTGTCATCATTTCATTTTATCATACACTTTTCAATACATTATGTCCTTTGTAATACTTGACATTTAAAAATAAAATAATTTTATTTCAGATAAAGATTCAGATTTACATTTGGATAATGTTGTTAAAGGTAATTTAACATAAACTAATTTTGTTATTTTAAAGTATTTTTTTTATTGAATTCAAATTAGTTATAATAACATTTTATTAAACGTATTTAATATTTACATGATACTTAAAATTATATATCCTTTTTAATGCAGTTGCTTGTTCTACACCAAAAAAAACCAGTGATTATACAGAAGACCGAAATTGTCCATCAGTTGTTAGTACACATTCTGCTACTGATGATTCCGCTAATGACGATTCAAAAAAATGTACTCATTTGTCAACTACTGGTAAGAGAGGAAGACCAAAAAAGTCTGCTGGTGATAATACTGGTAAATAACTTTAACATCTTTAATATCATTTTACAATACATTTTCCCATACATCCTTATTAATATCTTTCGTTATTGAAAAAGAACTATTTCCTTTCTACAATAACACTTTTTTTAGATTATTTTGTGTTGACAGCCTAGTTTTCACATGTGAAAATAGTAAAACTAATATTTTTTAGTATGCATATTGTTAATTTTTCACAAGTGAAAAATATATTTTATTAATATTTTTTATTTTATTTTATAGATAAGGCAAGAAAAGGAACTGCTGGTAAGAGGGGAAGACCTAGAAAGACTACTGGTGATGATTTTGGTAAGAGAAAGAGGAAAAATAAGGACAATGATGATCATTTTAAATCAAAGACAAAAAAAAGGAAAGTAATAGATAATGATAAAATTCCTTCTATTAGAACAAGGACAGCACCAACTACTCTGTTTTCTGCAATAAGCATTTTAAATGCTAAAAGGCAAGAGGTTTTGATAGAAATGGGTTTTGGAGGTTTTGTTGAGATGATGATTCACGATATCCCCGGATGTTTAGGATATTATGTTATTTCTAAGTTAGATCTGGAAGTAATGAAATTACCATTAAGTAATGGTTATATTGATGTTACAGAAAGTAAGGTACATGAAGTTCTTGGTATTCCTATAGGAAGAATGTCATTAGATTCCTTGAATGAAAGAAAGGCAGATGATCCTTTTATCCAAGAATGGTTAAATCAATTTTCTTTTAAGTCTAGGAAGAATGAAATCAGACCGAATGATATAACGGATGTTATAGTTTCAACAAATGATTGTGGGAAGTTGTTTAAAATGAATTTTTTGATACTCTTTGCAAATACAATGGGGATGTGTGATACACAAGGAGCATGTAATTTGAATATTTTGAAGAGTATAAATGATGATGTCCTTGAGAAAGTTGAAAGTGTAAATTGGTGTAAATATATAATAGATTGTTTGGCTCCAAGCATAAAAAAGTGGAATTACAGGTCCAATCACTACTTCACAGGTCCAATTACATTTATGACTGTAAGTAATCACTCATTACATATAAATTCATTTATAGCTTATTTCACTTATTTGAATTTATTATTTACGTAAATTTTTTAATTTGTAGCTCTTATATCTTGATTCAACAAGATGTGATCGTTTTCCTGTTTCTCGTCAAAGGCCAGTAATAAAAGAATGGAAGACATTTCAAATGAAGTATAGAAAGAAATTAGAAATCGAGGCTGGAGGTTTTGGATTACTACCGAAACAAGACGATTTTTGTGGATTAGAGTCAAAGGTATTTTTTTCTTTAATATATTTTATAATGTCGTCAAAGAAAAACAATACTTTTAAATCACCTCAAAAAGAATTAGACCAACCCTAGTTGAGTAGAAACCTAAGGTGTCTCTAAAGAAGTAACTTTATATGCAAACATTTTAACTTTTTATGCATCTTATCACTACCAGCAGCAAAGGAAGTTCTATCAGCAGAAACTTGGGAACTGAATTTCTAAAAATCTATGACATCTGATAACTTATGTTATATTTCCTTCAGTTAGAAGTTAGAAGTTAGAACCTTTAAGTAATCAAATTAGTATCTTCCAAACCTTCATGGTTAACAAACACAATCTTTGATTTTTCAGGATTTTGCTGATTTGGCAGAGGAAGATGATGATTTGGTAGAGAAAGGGAAAGGGAAAGGGATTATGGGAGATCATGATATTTCAATGAATGAAACATCAGTCAATTTAGATGATGAAAGTCAGGTAAAATTTAAATCCATCTGATGTAAGGAAAGTAAATTCTGTCACATGTGAAAAATATTTTTTCTTGATTTATTTTTTTAATAACTTATATTTTTCACATGTGAAACTATCTTTAAATTTTTAATTACTGAACATCTATATAACACATGTGGATTATAGGAGATCATGATATTTCAAGAGATATCTTGAGCAGAAACCTCAGGTGTCTCTAAAGAAGTAACTGTATATGCAAACATTTTAACTTTTTATGCATCTTATCACTACCAGCAGCAAAGGAAGTTCTATCAGCAGAAACTTGGGAACTAAATCTCTAAAAAACTATGACATCTGATAACCTATATTATATTTCCTTCAGTTAGAAGTTAGAAGTTAGAAACTTTAAGTAATCAAATTAGTATATTCCATACCTTCATGGTTAACAAACACAATCTTTGATTTTTCAGGATTTTGCTGATTTGGCAGAGGAAGATGATGATTTGGTAGAGAAAGGGAAAGGGAAAGGGATTATGGGAGATCATGATATTTCAATGAATGAAACATCAGTCAATTCAGATGATGAAAGTCAGGTAAAATTTAAATCCATCTGATGTAAGGAAACTAAATTCTGTCACATGTGAAAACTATTTTTTCTTGATTTATTTTTTTAATAACTTATATTTTTCACATGTGAAACTATCTTTAAATTTTTAATTACTGAACATCTATATAACACATGTGGATTATAGGAGATCATGATATTTCAAGAGATATCTTGAGCAGAAACCTCAGGTGTCTCTAAAGAAGTAACTGTATATGCAAACATTTTAACTTTTTATGCATCTTATCACTACCAGCAGCAAAGGAAGTTCTATCAGCAGAAACTTGGGAACTGAATCTCTAAAAAACTATGACATCTGATAACCTATATTATATTTCCTTCAGTTAGAAGTTAGAAGTTAGAAACTTTAAGTAATCAAATTAGTATATTCCATACCTTCATGGTTAATAAACACAATCTTTGATTTTTCAGGATTTTGCTGATTTGGCAGAGGAAGATGATGATTTGGTAGAGAAAGGGAAAGGGAAAGGGATTATGGGAGATCATGATATTTCAATGAATGAAACATCAGTCAATTTAGATGATGAAAGTCAGGTAAAATTTAAATCCATCTGATGTAAGGAAACTAAATTCTGTCACATGTGAAAACTATTTTTTCTTGATTTATTTTTTTAATAACTTATATTTTTCACATGTGAAACTATCTTAAAATTTTTAATTACTGAACATCTATATAACATATGTGGATTATGGGAGATCATGATATTTCAAGAGATATCTTGAGTAGAAACCTCACGTGTCTCTAAAGAAGTAACTGTATATGCAAACATTTTAACTTTTAATGCATCTTATCACTTCCAGCAGCAAAGGAAGTTCTATCAGCAGAAACTTGGGAACTGAATCTCTAAAAAACTATGACATCTGATAATCTATGTTATATTTCCTTCAGTTAGAAGTTAGAAGTTGCAACCTTTAAGTAATTAAATTAGTATCTTCCATACCTTCATGGTTAACAAACACAATCTTTGATTTTTCAGGATTTTGCTGATTTGGCAAAGGAAGATGCTGATTTGGTAGAGAAAGGGAAAGGGAAAGGGATTATGGGAGATCATGATATTTCAATGAATGAAACATCAGTCAATTCAGATGATGAAAGTCAGGTAAAATTTAAATCCATCTGATGTAAGGAAATTAAATTCTGTAACATGTGAAAAATATTTTTTCTTGATTTATTTTTTTAATAACTTATATTTTTCACATATGAAACTATCTTTAAATTTTTATTAATGTTAATTTTTTAATTATTAGGGAGATGATCACTGCTTTGAGATATTCCATCATAAAAAAATCCAAGAAGACACACAAGCTGGACCTGAACCTGAACAAGCAAAAGAACCTGAACCTGAACCTGAACCTGAAGAATATCCGCCAAAAAGCAGTAAAACTGAATGTGAAAAAGTTTTAGAATCTGTTGTTGAGCAAGATTTACCAGTGATTGATTGTGTAGAAGAAATGACAGATGTTAATGTTGATAATGTTCCTGAAAAACAACTTAATAAAGATTTGAAGATTCATGAACCTGAACCTGAACCTGAACCTGAACCTGAACAAGCAAAAGATTCTGATCCTGTACCTGAGCCTGAACCTGAACCTGAAGAATATCCGCCAAAAAGAAGTAAAACTGAATGTGAAAAAGTTTTAGAATCTGTTGTTGAGCAAGATTTACCGGGGATTGATTGTGTAGAAGAAATGACAGCTGTTAATGTTGAAAATGTTCCTGAAAAACAACCTAATAAGGATTTGAAGATTCATGATTATCAAAGAGGTGCAGAAACTGAATGTGCAGAAATTTTGGGAATGATTGAAGACTTGGGAGTGATTCAATCTAAAACTGTAGATTTTCAACATTCATCAAAAGAAGCAGAAGATAAAGATGAAATTAGCACTGAAAACATTCAAGTTGAACCTCAAAATAATTCTACTACTTCCAAAGAAGATCCCTCAAAAAAGAGTAAAGCTGAAAGAGAAGAAGTTTTAGATGTATTTGAAAACAAAGAACAACCGGATGAAGATTTAAATTCTCAAATACAAGTTTCAGATTTTCTGGTAGATGATCAAGGTTTAGTTTATTCTAAAACTTGATGATTTTGTGAATTATTATGGTTTGTAATAATATTTATTATTAAAACTTTTTTTTTTTTTTTTAATTTTCAATTATTATTTTTTTGCATATTTCAATTATATTATTTTTACAATTTTCAATTATATTATTTTTACAATTTTTATTTTTCACATGTGAAAAAACATAGAATTTTTTAATTTTATCACAATTTATAGTATTTTTCACATGTGAAAAAATATCAATTTAAGTTTATTTATATTTTTTTTATTTTTTTTACATTAATCATGTTTATAGCAATTAATATTATTTTTTATTATATATTTTTTGGCAGATTTTGCATTTTCTGTGGATGATTTAAGTTATGTTGATGTTGATATATATGATAGACCAGATCGTCTTTCTCCTTTTGAGTATAAACCTGTAAACCCTAAAAAGCCTCTTTCAGAAGATGAGCAAATTGTTGCTAATACATTATTTGCAATGACAGCGCCTAAATGGTAACTTTATTTTAAAAAAACATTAATATTTCAAATTTCTTTTTATATATTATATATTGACTATATGCTAATCTTATTTATTTATTTTTTTCAAATATTACAGGGAACCAATATTTAAAAGTGAAAGTGGCCATTGTTTAAATCATATTGATATGGAAACATTAACCCCAAGTTTGGAATTGTCAACGAATGTCATCGATATATGGTCAGAGATTCTCAACGTTTTGGAATTATATAAAGAAGATGATACGTTACCATCCAGATTTTTCTTTAAAATCTCTGTAATTGTAAGTAATTTTGTTATATATTACTATATATATATTTATAGTATTTATCATATTTAAAAACAATAATTTCATTATTTATTATGCAGAATCCATCATACTTTATTGAAAAGCATACTGATCTGGAGAAATTACAAATGTTCACAAAAGGAATTAAAGAAAGTTTTAGAAATGATGAAAAGCATCTTATGTCATTGAAAACTTTTGATATGGTATGTTTTTAAATTTTTTTAAAATTCAGTAACTAATGTATAGTTGATATGTAAATTTAACAAATTTTTTAAGCTGCTTTTATTTTTACTGCAGCTTTTCTTCCCTGTTTGTCATAAAGGACACATGTATCTTATATGTGTTGATTTCAGAAATGGTTCGTTTAAAGTTATTGACAATAGTGCCAATGGACCTACTTTCAGTAAAAGATATTATGGCATTCCTGAAGAAATTGTAAGTATATTTCTCCTTTTTATTCACATGGTAAATTTTAGATGGAAACATTAGCCGTTTGTTTACACCAATCCTTATCACTAGCGTTATACTACCATCGTCCCATCTGTTATTATATATGTTCTTATAATAATTCGTATTAAATTTTTTTTTTCTTTTCTTATTAATTTGTTTTGTAGAAAAAAGTTGTTGTTGCCTATTTAGATCACGTTAAACATCCAAAGTCTGAAGATATTAGAAATACAAACCCATCAAGGATGCAAATGAAATGGAGGACGAAGAATAATCATGTGGATTGTGGTGTTTTTTTAATGCTTCATATGGAAATTTATAACGGTTTAAAAAATTGGGATTGTGGTCTTTCTTTGGAGTCTCAAAAACAAAGTACACAACTGAATTTATTGCGATCAAGATTTGCTGCGAAGATTTTATTGTCTGACCTGAATTTGTTAAAGAATAAGTTTTTGAAGTTGGTTCAAGAATTTGAGGATAAATCAGAAGATGAAAGGAGGAAGATGATTCTATATGCTATTGCTAATAGGGATGTACGAGAAAAAAATGATTGAAGCTTAGAGGAAAAATGATTTCGATATATTTGCCAAAATGTTTCAAATTACATTTATAGATTACAGCATATAATTTTTTTACATAAGCTTATATTTTTATTGTTTTATAGTTAACAGCAGCATATATTTTTATAGCTTATAAAGATTATGCAGAAAATGCTAGAACTGAAGTTGAAATATTATGAAATGTCAAGTAACCTCTATCTGTAAAGTATGCTCTATATGTAAAGATTATGCAGAAAATGCTAAAACTGAAGTTTGCTCATAATCACCAACATCATATAGGCATTGGTGTAGACATTGTTAAAGCTTAGGAGATGGCTATGTACAATACTTTTTATTGCTGATAAAGCTATGTAGCAATCTTTTTAATTTGATCTATATTTTTATATAACAAATAGTAATGCTTAGATAATAAAAAAAAATTATATTTTTATCTATAATGAACTTTTCACATGTGAAAATTATCTCAAACTTTGAAATATTTAATATTTATCAAACTTTGAAATATTTAAAATATTCAAAAAGTTGAAATATTATGAAATATTTTTATAAAAATATAATAAATTATAAATAAAAATGTAAAATATTTTCATGAAATGATAGTATTAATTTTGAAAGTTAAAATTAATCTATGATGGACTTAAGTAGTGTGTTTTTATAATAAATACCTTTTTCAGCCCATCAAAGCCCAGCCCGTAAATTTTTTTTTATTATATTGGCATTATAACATACGATGAAACCCTAGTTTGTTTCTTCTTCATTTTCATTTTCATTTTTAACTGTAAAGCCGCCTCTATAGTTATATATTTTTATTTATTTATTTAGACTATACTTTGTTTGTTTATTATATTACATCTATCATTAATATTTTAATTATTTGTTTTGTTATCATCAGGTGATCGTTTAGATAAAAGTTGGTTGTTAATGGCTTCAAAAGGTTTGTTTTTTTGTGTTTTTTCTTGTTCGTTGTTCTATGATAGTTTAGTATTTTTATTTGTTTTTTCTTTATGATTATCAATATATTTTTTTATTATTTGACTTGGGTTTTATTTAGTCTGTTGATTAAAATGATGTATTTTTTTTCAGTACATAATTTGTTGTTTAATATGTACCTCTTTAGTTAATTTTAAAAACTTAATGATACTTCATTTTTTAGTGTAATTTTTTTTTTCACATGTGAAAAATTCATTGCAAATCTTTGAATGATTAAATAATATTTATTTTTTAATCAAAAAACAATATAATTAACACTATATATTATTTGTTTATTGTAGATGTTACTACTAAAACTAATCAATCCAGTGATTATGGTATGTTATTTTTACTTTAATTTATATATATTTTTTTATATTATTCTTCTGAAATTGAATTTGTTTTTATAGTTAAACCTGATAGTCAAATGGCAAGGAGGTGTAAGACAAAAATGGCAAGGATATGTAAGGGTAAAATTCAAATTTGAAAAGCTAGTATTGTGTTTTTTTGAAACGTTTTATTTATTTTTCTAAATACATTCTAATATTTTGTATTTAAATTTGGTTTATTGGACTTAGCTTTTATCAAATCTATTTATTATAATTTTTTTTTTCTTTCATTTTTTTTAGAACATAATTTGTAGTTTAATATATAGTTCTTTAGTTAGTTTGAAAAATTAAAGATACTTAAGTTTTGATTTTTAAATACTTTTTTTTCACATGTGAAAAAGTCATTCAAATCTTTGTATATTAAATAATATTCATATTTAAATCAAAAAAAAAATTATAATTGACATTATATATTATTGTTATTGTAGATGCTACTTCTAAAGCCATTGAATGCAGTGATAATGGTATTTTATCTTTACTTTAATTTATATATTTTTATTATATTATTATACTAAAGTTATATTTGTTTTTATAGTTAAACCTGAAAGACAAATGGCATGGACCTCATCTTTTTTTTATTTAAATAAATGGGAAACAATTGAGTGTGATGTTTCAAAGTATGTTGAAGCTTCTAAACAACACTTCCGTAAAGGTAAGAAAATATTTCAAATCAATAGATTATTATATTATCTGATGAAAGCCACTATTATCATTCTATTTAATTTCCCAAAAATGTTTGAATTTTTCAGTCACTGAATACACTCTTCCAGGTTTTCGATATTGTAATAATGTAGAAGAAACAGGTAAATTAATATACATTTTTTTTAATTCTTAAGCATTTATAATGATAAAAGGTCAATTAACTTATACTTTAATTAAACAGTTGAAATAACTGATGATGATAAGGACGTCAATGAAACCTAAAAGTTTGTAAGCAATTTCAGTTGAAGATTGTTCAGATCATTCCTGATCATGAAGAAGGAAGGCAATTTCAGGTCCCCATATTGCATGTTTGTAAGCATGATATGGATAACCAAAGTTTTATGTGTTGAAATTATGTAATGTTGTGGATAATTAGGTGAACATCATGTGCTATTCTATGTAGTATATTCTGGTGTATGTTTTAGGTGAACATTTTATGTTTTTAATTATGTTATGTTGATGGTATTCATATATTAGGTTTTTATTAATACAGTACGGCATATGATATCTTCAAACAATCTGTAAAAACCAATGTAAAAAGTTTTGTAGCAGTCAAGTTCACATTTTACAATCTATTAAACACTTTCATGATATACTACCAACAGACATTTTACTATCTATTAAAAGAAACACGAAAACAACTATTTCAAACTCCACCAAATAAGGGCGAGAATCCTTAAAAGGGCCAGGACTGACTGAAGACGGCGTTGAATATTCATCAAATAAAACTGAAAGTAATTCACCACTTACAACCACAATTCTTGAAACTGAATTGCTATTTTTTGAAATTGAAGAGTAAATACCATATTATATGTTTTTCTATAAGTCTAATTTTCAAGGTATTTTCACTTCTAAAATTTCTAACATCGGACTTGAAAATTCAAATGGAAACAAAATATGATATTCAGTTCGGTTCACGGGTCCTAAAATATGACTTTATTTCAACCGTGTATAACATTCAAATATATTTTGGGCTTTAGTTTTGTTGGACAAATAATTTTATATCTTATTACCAGTCCTAAATGAGCCCATGGCCCAAAATGACAAAGTTTGTTGACGTTGAATTAGTATTTAGATAAATATCTTCTATACACTCACTCTCTCTCTTATTTTATTCCATATTTTATATTTCACAATAACCACCTTTCAAACTCTCTCTCTCTTATTTTATTCAGATGAATTAGGATTTAGATAAATATCTTCTACACACTCTCTCTCTCTTATTTTACACACTCTCTTCTACACACTCTTCCAAACTCGAAGACGATAAATCTATCATAGGTATGTTATATTGTTATGATAATAAATATATCAATTTCTTATTAAAATCAGTCTATATATAAGATTAACAATTAATATATTTTTGTTTTCCTAAATCAGATTGTGTGCTCGAAGAGAAATTCAACAGACGTTTATAATCTCTGGAACAAGATGAAACCTAAAAGTGTTAAAGGTAATTTTATAATATTTATTACCTTAATATTTTTTACCTGTTTATGTATAAACATTTAACTGATTATTTCATGTATTTTATTTTTAGATCTGACTGAATTAGTATTTTATTTTGAGATCTGACTGTATTTTGTGTTCGAATATCTTTTATTAGTTGTGTGATTGTAAAATATAAATATTATTTAGATCTGACTGAATTATGTTTGTGTATGTTAGATATTAATTGTGTGATTGTAATTTGTGTTGTTAATATTTAGATATTAGTACTATTAGAATGATTTTATTGAATATGACGGAATTATGTTAGATTTACATTTTGTGTTGATCTGGTGCTGGTTTAGGTTTCTATGAATATATAAATCGACGATATTATGATATGGATGCAAATTGGCGTTAATTAGTTTTTATTGCTTTTTTGATTACATTATGATATTTTAAAATTGTTTAATATAGTTAACTATATCTAGCAATTACTTAGTTTCATAAAGAGCAGTTTAAAAAATTCTTCTGTGTGTGTAGTTTTGGAGACTTGGACTCTGACTTCTGTGTTTCTGCTGATTGTTTAAAAAATTTCACATGTGAAAAAAAATCATTTGTACATTTTTATTAATCATTTATTATACTAGAGACTAAACTGTTGAATTTTTTTTATCTATCAGCTAAGGATTTTATTTTCCGAAGTAGTGTGTGTAGTTTTGGAGACTTGGAATGTGACTTCTGTGTTTATGTTGATAGTTTATATATAGAGTCTATTATTGAATAATAGACTCTAACGATTATTTAATCAACTAATATTTTTAGAAAAATGATAGTTTTCACAAGTGCAAAAAATTTTAATCAAAGCTTTTAAAAATTTTCACATGTGAAAAAACATTTTTTTGTACATTTTTATGAATCATTTATTATACTAGAGACTGATTATCTATCAGCTAAGGATTTGATTTTCCGATAATGAGATTATTTTTATTACTATTTGTTGTATATTAGTTGATTAAATAATCGTTTATATGTTTAGTATACTAAACTGTTGAATTATTTATTATACTAGAGACTAAACTGTTGAATTTTGTTTATCTATCAGCTAAGGATTTGATTTTCCAAAGTAGTATTAGAAGAAAGGGAAAGACTAAAACATCTAATTCTAAAGCAAGCAGAAAATTATTTTCAGAAGATTATGGAAAAAAGAAGGAAAACAACTCTGATTTAGTGGGATCTGGAAGAAAACCACTCCAAGCATTTGATTTAAAAGATCTGTTTAGTAATGAGAAATTAAAAGATGCTAGGATTGTTTCATACAGGAGAATTTCTTGTAATTCAGAGGAGGAAGATGAAGATGATAAAAAAAATGATAAATCTAAAAAGAGAAAAAGGAGGAACAATGTTTCTAAAAAATACAAAGTTCTTGATGAAGATTTTCTTGAGCAGATTGAGCTGCAAGTTGAAGTTAACAAGGTTAAGAAGAAGATTAAAGTTTGTGGTGAAGAAAATTGTTTGGATGAAGATGAATGGTTGTCTATTAGAACTAGGGGTTCTCCAAAAGTTATGTACAATTTGATGAAGAAACTTACATTATCTCAAAGAAAAGAATTGATAGATATGGGGTTTGGATCACTTTACGAAATGGCGATGGAAGAAATCCCGGTTAAAATAGGTCATTTTGTTGTTGACAACTTTATTCCTAGCGAGATGAAGCTTAAGCTTAAGAATAATGATATTCTAATAACACCTGACTTAATTCACGCTGTTTTGGGTGTTCCTGTTGGAGGTATAGATATTCATGACTTGCCTAAGGAAAGGGGAGGAGATTTAAGTGAAAGATGGTTTAGGCAATATGCTGTTAGGAATCCAACACCTAAGAAGGTTGCTGAAGTGGTTGAGACGTCTAAAGTTGAAGGAATTTTATTCCGTTTGAACATGCTGGTTTTATTCTCAAATTTTTTTGGATTAGGAGGAATGGGTGGGCAATGCAGACCTCAACAAATTTTGAATTATATACATGAAGATACAAAAATCGAATGTATTGATTGGTGCAAATATGTTTTTGACTGCTTGAATGTCAGCAAAGAAACTTGGGTGAGGGATGATCCTAGTATCTACTATTGTGGACCTCTGACAGCACTTACTGTAAGTGTTCATATCAATACATTTTAATTTTTTTATAATTTAATTTATACTTTACATCAGTTTTTCACATGTGAAAAATATAAATAGAATCTATTTTATACTTTATATCAATTTTTCACATGTTATTTATTTTATTATTATTTTTTTTAAACTAATTATTTTTGTTCTATTTTTGCAGCTTATTTATGTGCATTCAACAAAATGTGATTCAGTACATGTACCTCATGAAATTCCAGCAATCAAATTTTGGAGTACTGATTTGATTAAAAAGAGGCAAATTTTTGAAATTCAGAATGGCGGATTTGGGATTGTTGATATAAATCAAGATGATTTCAATGACAGCGATTCTACAAAAAGAAAGGTATTATTTTATAATTGAAAAAATAAAATTGTAATAGCATACATTGATGTTAAGATCACATATAAACATGAGTTGATCGTATAGAAAATATTTTGTTTTTTTGGTATTTTTATAATCAATGTAGTAGTAGCTAATATTCACATGTGAAGTTACATATTCTTTCTTCACATGTGAAGGATGTTTGACATCCTTTCTTCACATGTGAAGATACATATTCTTTTATTCAAATGTGAAGGGTATTTGAGAAACATTAAATTTTAATTAATATTTTTCTAGATTAAATGCCAAAATATTTTCTAATATCAGAAGAAAGAAAACTAACAATAGGAACCAGCCTGCATTAACAGCAGAAACCATATAAGTACTATACTAGCAGCAACTATAAACCTGACAGCAGGAACAAAAGCTACTACATCAGCATCAATGTTCTATTACAATTTAGTTTAATTTTATTTGTACTATCTTAATTAGTAGAATTTATTTTGTTATTCGTTATATATATTTTTTTAATTTTTTAAACAGTTGGACTCAGAATTGGATAAACTTGATCATAAAGTTGATTTGCTCGAAACAGTTGTTTCTGATTTGGAATACCAGTTTACCTCATGGTTTTATGAAAATCCAGATAATGAAAGGTTGAAAAAGATAAAAGCTAAGTTCAACCTTTGTATTAGAAATATTGATCTATATGGAGAAGATATGTCAAGAAGTATAGTTAAATATGCTAATCGATCTGGTAAGGAAAAAGATATTGATGGGTTTGAAGTTGATGATGATAACTGGATAGATGACTTAAGAAATTATGGAACAAATGGTGATGATTGCTGGACAAATGAAATAGAGTATTATGAAACTGGAGAGTGCAGTCATCAAAATGAAGAACCAGTTGAAGACATAGTAAATGATGTGGAAAGAGATGATAACACTGGAGAGTGCAATCACCAAAATAAAGAACCAGTTGAAGACATGGTCAATGATTTGGAAATAGATGATAACAGTTGTTTTCAAACGTTTCAAGTTCCTTTAATAGAAACTGGTGATAAGCAACTGACTGATTGTTTGCAAACATTAAATAATGAAGTAGATAAACTGTTAAATCAAGATGAGTTGAAGCAACCTACTGAAGAAAGTCATATTGATTCTGAGATATTTGGGATTTCGGATATTTTAAAAGAAGTGGAAAAGAAGATTATTTTTTCTCCAGATAAAAGTCCAAAGAAGGTTACATTTGCTAAAGACATTGACATTAGGATTTTTGGGACTCCAAAAACATTTAATCTAAATGAGAATAATTTTGAAGAAGAAAAGAAAGTAAAACTTTTGCCATGGTCGTCATCTTTTAGAAATCCGTTTTTTGTTTCATCCCCTTATCCACAACATAGTTTGGTCGACAAACCATCTTTTTCTTTGGGTCCTGAATTTGAGTTCGATAAAGATGAAATTGAAGATAGAAAGCCAGTGATCAATGAAACACCTATTAGGCAAAATCCAAGACGAGATGTTGGTGTTCCTGTTCATGCAAGATCACCGTACAAAATCAGGAAGATTTGTCCAATTATTCCAATAAAAGCTTCAGAAGAAAGAGTGGCTGATACGCTTTTTATGGCGCTTGATGAGACTAATCCAGTGTAATTTTTAAATTTATATCTTTTTACTTGTGAAATTTGTTAAAAATTTTAAAAAATGATATATATATATATATATATATATATATATATATATATGTATGTTTTTTTTGCAGTGATTTGGTATATGATTCTAGTTCATCCAAGACTTTGTTACTTCGATTTTCACTAGAATCATTATCTCCTGGGCTGAAAGTAGAAGAAAGTGTTATTGAAGGATGGTCGGATATGTTGAATTTCATGGAGCGTTACAAATCTCGCGATAGTCCATTTAGATACTTTTTCAAACCAATTGTTGTAAGTGCTTTTTAATTTTGATTACTTGTTCTTCAATACTTTTCACTTGTGAAGAAAATAATATAGGAATGACTAACTTGCCTAAATCATAGATTATAAGAATCAATAGATTATGAGAATCAATATTTTCACTTGTGCAGAAAATAATATAGGAATGAGTTAGTTGTGAAAATAATAGATTATGAGAATATTTGTACCTCAGTTTTGATTATTTGTTATTTAGTGTTGATTTAGAGTTGATTTTTTAAGTTTAGAAACAATATTTTCACTTGTGAAGAAAATCATCTAAGAATAAGTTAGTTGTGTAAATCATACTTTATGAGAATATTTGTATATCAGTTTTGATTATTTGTTATCAGTGTTGATTTATAGCTGATTATTTAAGTTTAGAATAAATATTTTCACTTGTGAAGAAAATTATCTAGTTATGAGTTAGTTGCATAAATCAATATTTTTCATTGTTGATTTAAGTGTTGATTTTTTTTTCACTTGTGAAAGAAATAAAATATGAATGATTTTTGTTTTTTTTAAAAGACTAATTATGAGAATATTGTTGTTCAGTCTTATCTATAAAGTGCAATTATTGAGTATTATCTTTAATTTGTTATTCAGACGAAGGGAATAGTTGATATTTCTACATCATATTTTGAGAAGTATAAGTTTTTTGAAGATACTGTTCTTAGGACTGATTACCAAGTAAAAAGGACTTTAGCAGCTGAAAACTTCAATCTGGTAATGGCTATTTAATTTTCTATTAGTTTTTATTAAATATGCATTTTCTAATATTATATGTATTTTTAATTGATATATATATATATTTTTTTTTGAATCAGATATTCTTTCCTATATGCTGTGTAGACCACTTCTTTTTGATTTGCTTTGATATAAAGAAACGAAAAGTTGTAATTATCGACAATTCAATGGTGGATGAAGAAAATGAGAGCAGATATTGTTCAGTTCCAGAACTTTTGGTGAGAAAAAATTTAAATATGTATAATTTTTTTTTTCTTATATTTTTTAAAAATTTATGTTTATTTTATTTATTTTTTATTTTGCAGATAAAAATGTTTGAAAAATTTCACAGCATATACAATACACCAAATATTGGATTTTCATTTCAAAAAGTTACTGCTGAAAGACTAAAAATGAAGTGGAGAACTGTGGATAATTTTTTTGATGATGGAGTTTTTTTGATGTCGCATATGAATATGTATTTCGGAGAATCTGAGAGTAAATGGGAATACGGTCTTTTTAAAGAAAGTAAGGAATAGACCAAGCAACTTCACATGCTCAGGTTAGTCAGTTCATACGTAATAAAAAATGATTGAATGATATTTTTATTTTTTATAAGATTAAAAAGTGTTCATACAGCTTTTTTAATGATATTTTCACTTTTTTAATTATTGTTTTAATTTTTCACATGTGAAATTCTTTTTGATTTTAGCTATTGCTATTTCCTTTTTAACAGATCAAAGTTTGCTGCAAGGATAATTTTGGCAGATAATAATAAATGCAGGAATAATTTCCTTAAAGAAGTTGCAAAGTATTCTACAATTGAAAAATCAGTAAGGAAACAACTTATTGAAGCAGCCGTTGAAAATAGAGGAAAAAGATTAGGTTGCTGAGTTGCTCTGAAAATTAGATTTCTGGGTTCAAAAAGTTTTGAAAGTTACATTATCTGAACTTAAACAGATTGTTCAAGGTTTCATCATGCTTTAGATGTTATTATTATTGTTGTTGACATTTGTTTGACAATATGTTTATCGTTTTAACTTTTTAAAAATTTAATGTTGCATGTTATTTTTTATTATTATTTTTTTTAAAGTTATAGTAAATTTATTGTTTGAAATAAAATTATACCAAAGAAGACCAGTAAATGCATATTTGAAAGCAAATTGACAGAGATAAGATTAAATGCATATTTACATCAGCAGCAAATATGTAAAACCGTATACCTACTATATAACGCATAGCAGAAACCAAAACTAGTACATCAGAAGAAAATATGTAAAACCGTATAACTACTATACCAGGAAGAATTATTTACCTGTCTCCTGTAACAGCAGAAACAAAAACTACTACATTAGCAACAATATACTTTTTAAACATGAATTTGACGTGCTTAACTTCAAGTTTCTATATAGAAGCAGCAACGAAAATACAACAGCAGCAACATGAATTGTACCCAGCAGGATAAGGAGTAGATTTGATAAACCTTTAGCAACTAACTACTCACTCTACATTGAGCTAGTCCTTTTTGGTGGACTCATTGTTGTTTTTGAAAACATTAATTTTGCTTTTCACAAGTGAAAATAAATATAGAGTAATAGTAATTGCCTCAAATAATATCTTTATTAATTCTCAAATCTATACATTGACACAGTATCTTCAAAGTATCATATTAAAAATGTAAAAAAAATGTACTAACATATCCATTTCCTAATGTCGTGTAATCTGCAAATCATATTTTATTATCAATCACTGTGCACTGTTGAATCACTATCTGTCACAACTTCATTCTCTTTTCTTTTGCAGTTCCTACTGTCATGTCTTCTCATCTTTTGACATTTTCTACAATATCTTCTCCTCTTCTTCATATATTCTCTTACTTTCTCCAAATTACCCTTCATTCTTTGTCCAGCTGGAGGATCTCCTTTGTTTTTACATTTTGTTGGATTCTGAACATCATTGGTTGCTGGCTTTTCTACACCAAGCTGAATGTTAAACATTTCCTTCTTAGTCAAGGGTTTAGCATTTGGATTTGCTTCTTCAACTTCACTCTTCAGAATTTTAATTTTTTCCACATATTCAGTCAGCTTTGGTAAATCTTTCGCCAATATATTAAGGCAATAGTCTACTGAAGAATAAGCTGTAGTTGAAAGATCCATAATTTTTTCAGCATCTGAACCCTACAAATGTTTCTTTTTCCGAATATCTGGTGGCAATATGTCTCTCTTCCATCGCCGTAATATGTATTTATCAGGAACAACTTCAATTCCTTTTCCTTTCATTACACAAAATACATGTCTGCACAAGAATCCAAATCTTGCAAAGTTCATGCATGAACATTCCGTCGTCCCATCTGACATATTAGTTGACACCTACAGAATCATAAAATAGATTAAAAAATTAGGTGTATATAGAATTTTCACATGTGAAAAATATAATTTATTAACTAAATCAAATTATTTATATACAAAACTCAAATCAATATCATCAGCAAATATAATCAAAAATCAACAATTAGTTATTCAAACTAAGCAAGCTATAACCTACTAAACAACTAATAATATCTGTTGATAGATTTTTCACATGTGAAACATATAAGTCAATATGTTGTAATTCATAGAACTTTTCACATGTGAAAAATATTATTTTATTAACTTTATTTATAAATTAGAATTTTAAGAAGAGAAAATACCTTGAAACGTAGCTCTTTTTTTGTCCCATCCCTTCTGTTTTGAACTTCAGTTTCTTCAAAATCATATTTCTTCTTTGATTTTCTAGGCATTATTTCTCTAAGTTCTTTTATTGTCAGAACTTCTATGCCATCTTGAATAACTTCTGACACTTGATGACAATTATAAACAGCAGAATTTATTTCATCTTGAATCAGCAAGAAAATTGTCCTTGTATAGATCTTTGCAGCATGACGTTCTATTGCCAATTTAGTCTTGTATCTTGGAACTTTTTGAATTGTTTCATCATCTAAAACTTCTTGTTTATGCCTTTGTCTTTCCATAGCAGATTCAAAGCCCATCATGAAGTTTAACAGTGTTGATCCACTGGTAGTAAAGTTTGAGAAAAACGAATTCTCACTCTCTGATCTTGATGTAGTTCTCATAAGCCCGCACAATTCAACATCTTTGAAGTAAGCTGGAATCCATCTGTCTCTTATTTCAAACATATCTGATAACCATTTGTTTTCTTGCAGGTTAAATTCATTAATCAACGACAACCATTTTTCCACAAATTCTTCTGGATCTACATACAGACTCCAAACTAAGCGGTGCAACCTTCTTCTAAAAGTACCATTGTCTAGAATGGTTTTGCAAATCTGAAAATTACAGTTTTTTTTTTTTATAACTTATGTTAAAAACAAAGCACAATAATCTATAAAAAATAAAATTTATTTTGTGATAACAAAAACAAAAATCGTCTAATTGTATCAAAATATAATTCAAAATACTTTATAGATTATTGTGAAAATATCATTAAAAAATATTTTTCACATGTGAAAATTGCATTTGAAACCTTAAAAAAGTAATATTTTTTTCTGATTGTTTTCACATGTGAAAATTCCATAATCAATAAATTCCTAAAATAATTATAGCCAGTCTTACTTCACTTATAACTTTAAAAATAATTTTCACATTTGAATTTAATGTCTTACCTTAAATGGAAGCTTGTTTGTTATGTGCCACATACAAAGCCTATGTTTTGACTCTTTAAACACCGTAGCAACAACTTTTCTCATAACAGGATCTTGATCAGTTACTACTAATCTTGGTTGCTTTGAAAAGGCCTTTAGAAAACATCTGAGCAACCAAATGTATGACTTTGTCGTTTCATTAGATAGCATTCCAGCACGAAATGTGACACACTTTCTGTGGTTGTCAATGCCCGTAAAAGGTACAAATACCATTTTATATCTACAAAAAATAAATTTATCAGTACTTTTTTCACAAGTGAAATATATATTTTATAAATTAGTTTAATTTTTCCAACACATGTGAATATTATCTACTACAACTAAAATAGAACAAAAACTTGAATTAGATACTTATTTTTTTTCACATGTGAAAATTACTTTAGCTTCAGCTACTAAAGCCATTTAAACATATTTTTCACATGTGAAAGTTTCATTAAAAAAAAATTAATAAATTAAACTGAAAGAGAACATACTTATTTGTTCTGAAAGTTGCGTCAAAAGATATAGTGTCTCCAAATTCTTTGTAATTATACTTTGCCATCTCATCTGCCCAAAACAGTGCAGTCAACTCGCTGTCTTCAACAGCATATTCAAAAGAGAAATTTGCAACATGTTTTTTTCCTGTTTTCCATCTTTGTAATCAACATCTGTGCATCACTATCCCCAATATGACTGTTCAAATCCCTTTTATTATTCCTAAACTCGGTCTCTGTTGCATCAACTGAATCGTATCCTCCATTTGTAGCTGCATAAAGATGATGAGCTCTTGTTGCACCGATATTTGTTCCTCCAAGTTGTTGCATATATATTTGTTGTTTGTGACTCATTTTTTTCCTCTTCTTTGACAGATTTCTATAGACTACGGGAATGAATGTATGATTATGGTTTTCTTCAAAATCGTACAATTCATATTTTGTATGATCCGAATTGAGCTTGAATTTAACCCTTGCCATACATCCAGTCCTTGATATACTTGACGTTCTAATCTGCGTTTCACTAGTCTCTTCACTCATAGTATCCTTATTAACACCTTTTGGCAATCCCTCTTTGTTGCAAACCAAATACTTCCTTTCTACAATACCGCTTTTCAGAGTATTTTGTGTTGACAGCCTAACACTGAATCCTGCTTTCTCAGCATAGTTTTCATACATTTTTATACACTCTTCAATTGTTGTATACTCTCTTCCTATTTTCGGTTTCAAAGATTCATCAACAATTGGCTTGTAATGAAAATCTCCTCCTTCTACTTCAACTTCTTCACATATATCTGAATCGTCTTGTTTTATATAATGTATACCTTCAAAAAAATTCAATTTCATATAATAAACAATAAATTAATTATTACCAAACATAATCAAAAATGATTTTTTTCAAATGTGTATATTTTATAACTATACTTAATGGCATCAAAGCTTTTAAATTACAAAATTAACAGCATGATTCAACTGATAGTAGGAACCAAAAGATTGAATCATCTAATTGAACTTATAACTAATAACTAGACTTATTTGAAATTATAAACTCCAAATTCCTAATGTAATCAAAGCTTATACCTCATAGAAACCATATATCTGTGATACATGAGAGCAGCAAAAATCCTACATCAGCAGCAAAAACTACTACATACCTGTCAGCAGGAACTATATATCTTACAGCAGGAACCAAAACTATTAAATCAACAGCAAAACAAATACATCAAACTACATCAAAGGTTGAATCACCTAATTGCAACAAAAAATGATTGCTAAATGCTTATCTTCACATGTGAAGATTCTAATAACTAGGATGTTTACTTATAAACTTAAAAATGCTAATGTAATCAAAGTTTAAATCGCATAATTGCATAAAATAAATGATTATATTCACCACGTTACAACAACTACTAATATAATCAAGACTTAAATCACCTATTTTAAACAAAAACTTATTGATAAATGCTTATATTCACAATATTGGATACTAATAACTAGACTTATTTGAAATTATAACCTTTTAAAATTCCTAATGTTATGAAAGCTTAAATCGCCTAATTTCATAAAATAAATGATTATCTTCACATGTGAAAATTTTAATAACTAAACTTATTTTTACTTATAAACTCAAAAATGCTAATGTAATCAAAGCTTAAATCACCTAAATTTGTATTTAAAATTAATTTCTAAATGATTATCTTCACATGTGAAGATACAAATAACTAGACTTATTTGAAATTATAACCTTTAAAATTCCTAATGTTATCAAAGCTTAAATCGCCTAATTGCATAAAATAAATGATTATATTCACATGTGAAAATTTTAATAACTAGACTTATTTGAACTTATAATATCAAAACTGCTAATATAATCAAAGCTTAAATCGCCTAATTGCATCAAAATCTCATTCCTAAAGATACTAACAACTGGACTTATTTGATCTTATAATCTCAAAACTGCTAATCTAATAAAAGCTTAAATCGCGTAATTGAATCAAAAACTCATTCCTAAATGATTATCTTCACATTTGAATATACTAACAACTGGACTTATTTGAACTTATAACCTCAAAACTGCTAATCTAATCAAAGCTTAAATCGCGTAATTGAATCAAAAACTCATTCCTAAATGATTATCTTCACATGTGAAGAAACTAACAACTGTACTTATTTGAACTTATAATATCAAAACTGCTAATCTAATCAAAGCTTAAATCGCCTAATTGCATCAAAAACTTATTCCTAAATGATTATCTTCACGTGTGAAGATACTAACAACTGGATTTATTTGAACTTATAACCTCAAAACTGCTAATCTAATCATAGCTTAAATCGCCTAATTGCATCAAAAACTTATTCATAAATGATTATCTTCACATGTGAAGATTCTAACAACTGGACTTATTTAAACTTATAACCTCAAAACTGCTAATCTAATCAAAACTTAAATGATTATTTTCACATGTGAAGATAATTTATCAAAAATTAATTACAGTAAATCTTAAAATTAAACAAGCTAATAATATTAACAATTCTAAACAATTATTAATAAAAATTATTTAAATTATAATAAAATATGAATTTTACTTGATATCTCTGAGTTTTCCGGTGATGATCCGGTAATATCGGTAATTTCATCTCCGTCAGATTCTGATTCAGATTCAATTACATTCCGTTGATTGCTTTGACTGAAAGACGGTGTCATTGAGCGTGTTAACGGCGGTGGCATAATGACTTGAACGGCGGTTTAACGGAGAATTAACAGCGTTTAACGTCGGTGATATAATGGCGGTTTAACGGCGACTTTACAGCGGTTAACGACGGTAGAAGAAGGATTTTAATGGCGGTAGTTGAGACGGTTAACGACGGTTGAAGAAGAATTTTAATGGCGGTAATTGTGAACGGAAAATATCTAGGTCGAGAGAGAAAATATCTAATTTTTCACCTTCGGTTTTTAGTTAAAGTGTGTGTTTTTTTTTATATATTAGATATTTGTTTGTAATTTACATATTTGCCCTTGGTTAGTGTAAATGTTTGGCTAATCTTAGCCATTAGATCTAAAAAAAGGAGGGACTAGATGGAGGGCTAGGATCTCTTCTCGCGTTCTCACCAAAATTTGACTTCTCACAAGAAACACCCCCTATATATATATATATATATATATATATATATATATATATATATATATATATATATATATATATATATATATATATATATATATATATATATATATATAGATTTGCGTTCATGTGGTGACCAGCCTTAAAATAAAAACAATAAGAACCAATCAAATTTCACCAAGTGTACTTTTCATTAAAAAATAATCAAAATTAATATTAATGTGTTTAAGGGCATTTTAGTAATCTTAATATTTCCTATAATCTTTTTCTTTAAAAAATAATCCCACAATAATAGCAACTACTCCTAATAATTAGTTAATATACGTTATTTTTTTATGCATTAACCATAGTTATGGCAGTTCTCTCTCAAGCATCAGACACAAACACAATGCGAGACTAATATCGTTTCAACATCGGGATTAATAGCCAACATCTATATATCGTGATTCACAATATATAACCAACATCGTGATTCATAACGGTATGTATACCACAAGCGAGTCTAATTTCATGCAAGGCAAGACCCTGATTTCTTTGTTTTTGTTCGTTGTCTTCTTGATAATTTCCGGATCCTATACGTTATGTTTCTATGAAGGTTATGGATTTTTATATCCACGAAAAAGATTCTAAATTGTTGGGTTATATGACGGGTGTTTGTAGTTCTCCTTATCGTTACTTTTTTTTTTTATATATATTTTTTTTATTATTCTTTTTTTGACATTAAGAATCTTAAGGTTTTGATGATAGAGTAACTATATCAGTTGGATGTTTATAAACTAACATTGTGCATGTTCCTATTTGTAAATTGTCAAAACTATTTTTTTTTCATCGATTTTTTTAATTTGTTGTTCGTGTATATATGCATCACAATGTTTGAAGAGAAGAATATTCACATTCCATATTGGACTTATTGTAATTTTGGCTGTTCAAGTTTGGGCTTGAAGTTAATGTGGATCTCAGTCACATTCCATTGAACTTATTGTAATTTTGGGTTTAATATATTTTATCGGGGAAGTGTCCCCTTTACCCAAAAAAAAATAGAAGAATATTCGATAAATCAAATACAGCAAATGTTACGAATCTAGCCGACAAACCGATGAGGAAGTGCGAGTATTGTGGCAGATACGCAAACAATGATGCAAGGACCCGCCCATTCAAGAAGATGAATCTCGTTCAGTTTGTGTTGCAGGACGTGATCAATGTTACGGAAAATTTGTCACTTAAAATATGTCATAATAATTAGTGGGCCACTAGAAACGTATTAAAAAAATTATGTATCACTATATATGTGTCAAGGAAATTTGTGTGATAAACTTAGTTTGTTACTACGAATGTACTAATATTTTAATGAGTCACCATAAATGTATCAAAAAATTTAGTGTCACATATATACTAAAATTTTAGTATGTCATTGATCGGTCCCAAACGGTCAGGTTTATTACACAAGTCAACCACTTGTGAATGGTCAACCGTAATAAAAGCAAAACAGCTTGAGAACGCAATGCAATTAAGTCCAGAGGAGTTTAGTGTTTCCCCGGGTCGTTAAGTCCCAACGAGGTGTGAAAACTGTAATACAACGAATCTGTGATCGGGTGATATTGAACAGGAAAGAGGTTATGATTGATTACACTAAGGAAATTAAATCTAATAAAGACTTTGAAGACATTTTAATTCTATTCTAAAAAAAACGTTTAACGATTAAAACCTAAAAACGTAAAACTTAAACTAAAACAAACGTAAACGTGTAAAATAAAAATGTGAAATCAGAAAACTAAAAGACTTATGAAAATGAAAATTACTTTTTAACAATTCTAATAATAAAAGAAAATTTTAAGAAAAAGAAAATTATTTTTAAAACTATTTATCTAATTATTATTAATTAAAAACTATTTTTAACTATTTAAAAATACATTAAAATACAAGAAAATAGGAAATTAACCTAAAAAATGAAATTATAAATTGGAAAAATCTAAAATATTATAAAACTAATGTTAAAACTGAAAATATATTTTTTAGACTTTTTAAATAATTATTATTAATTAAAAACTAATTTAAACTAATTAAAATTAAGAAAAATAACAAATGAACAGTAAAAATTATGAGACTTTACAGGAAAATCTAAAATAATATTCTAAGCCTGGGAAAAATATAAAAAGTTAGATAAGCCCACTAATAAGCTGAATTGGGCAAATAAGCAGTTTGAATAAGCACTTGAAATAAGCTAAAAGCTAACTATAAGCTACCATAAGCTACTAAAGCCTAAATCTAACCTAAAATGAGCTAATGCAACTGATTGGGAAGTAAAAAGCACAAGCTACAGAAAAAAAACTCGTGACCAGATTTTAATAACTATATAAAACGGCCTCTAAGGCCCTACTTTAAGAACTATATTAAGCTATCTAGAAAAATCACAAAAATAAACTAAAAATACTTAGCTGTAGATCACCAACCAAAGATCTTGTATCCCAAATTTCAGCTCAAATGGACTTATAATGAATCTGTGAAAATTCCACAAAGTTTTGTAAAAACCTGTTATACACTCGGTATAGATCACTCAGCATATGCTGAGTGAACAGGGCAAAAGTAGGCTGTTTGGACAGCTTATTTAGTGCTTATAGAGATTTTCTAAAATTCCAAAAAAATCATTTTTCAAAAATAGACCAACTGAACTTGTTTATCCCAAAATTTCACTTAATTTGAACCAAAAACGAATCAATGAAAAATTCCACAAAGTTTTGTAAAAACTGACTTTTCCAACTTTTTTGACTTTTAACATATAGAACTGAATTTTGATTAAACTGAGATTGAAGCTTAATTTATGAACTGAGATCAATGTTATAAGATGTAATAAGACCCAAATAAGCTAAACCAATAGAATCTAAACTTGTTTTAAGCTAAAATTAAGGGAAATAAGCACTAAGCAGGTAAGAAATAAGCGCCTAATAAACAATATTATTAACTAACCTAATCTAAATACATGACAAGAACTTAATCAGACCAAAACTAAGCTGGAACAGGAACCTGATAAGCACTTCAAGAATCAAAACAAGCTGCTGAAGGGGGTTGCAGCAGAACAGGCCAATGGGTCCACTTTAGAGCTTATTATGGATAAGCTAGAGTGTGAGATGGCTTCTGAGCTTATGGGCACTTGAGGTCCACCCAGCTGGCTTCCTTTTGCCCCACTATCTGGTGTATGAAGATCTTAACACAGCTTATAAATAAGCTGTGTAAGATGGTGGTGTGGCCTGGGCACTGCTGTTGCTGCAGTCGTGAGACAGATTACACAAAGAAAACTATCAAATCCTTTTCATCATCCAAATTTGTGCTTGAAACTTTGACAAATAAACTTGCAAAAGACTTTACGACTAATTTTAGAATCAAAATGGGTCAAATAGTGGCTTTTGACCCACGAACAAGGCTAATCCAAACACTTTTTACGGGTAGGAATGGTGAAAACAATTTTGGAAAACTGATTTGTAAATTGAGCAAAAGCTAACAGAGCTTATACAAGCTTATAACAACAACTTAATCGGAATAATAACAAGGATTTCAGTCAAATAGAAAACCAATAAACATAAAAGAAACCAAGATTTCAACAGGAAAGTTGCATAAAATTGAAATTGCATTAACTGAAATTTAAAAATTACAAGTAAAGGAAAATGACAAAAGTATGATTGAGCTAGAACACTAATTCTAGACTAAAAATAAAAACTAAGACTGCCTTCTAACATTCGGCATACAAATATTTATACTAAAAAGCTAGGTCTTCCTTTCATTTCCTTGTTATGCTTCTGCTGTGAGATAAAACAGCCAAGTACATCTTTTGTGCTTTCTTTCAGTCAAATCCAAGCCGTTGATCAGTTAGGTACCATTTTAGAATTCATCTGAGCCATCTGTTGGGACTTTGAGAAAGTGATGGGGGGAGACAAAGCTTGCAGGGGTTGAGTGTGTCAGGAGAAGGAAGAAAAGAGGAAGGAAAAAGGAGGGAAAGGGGGGAAAAGGGGTGGTTGAGTGTCTGGTGGTTTTTTTATTTGTATTCCTGGTTTGGATTTGGAAGTAATACACAAGGACCATATTTGCCATTTGACCAAACTTGAAGGACCAAAACTGTAATTTTCCAAATTTCATCATAAGGACTAATTGTGACAAGATTAATTTTCCCAAGGACCAAAAATGATAATTTTCAAATTAAAAATGTCCCGGGGTAATTTCTGTCGATCTTTAAAATTCCAAGGACTCAAGTTGTCATTTTGCAAAACTAGACTTTATAAGGCTAAATTTGACAACTTAAAAATTCCTGAGGGCCTTTTATGAAAAATTACATGTTTTGAATAACCAGGGACTAGATTTTTACAATTATTGAATAAAACACAGTCTAAATATTTTTTCTGTCTTTTTGAGACTTTTTAAAGTGTTTTTGACTGGTTTTGCAGTGCAGAAGGAACAAAAATGATGAGTAATTACACCCTCATCAATCCCCCACACTAAACTATTGCTAGTCCCTAGCAATCTTTTGTGAAAACTTAATGGATTTAAGTCTCTTTACCAAAAGCCATTACTTCTGGAGTAGCCAAATGTTTCAGTTCAAGTAAGAACTATGGTACACTGATAACCATATGATTTTGAGCAAACCACCAGCTTCCAACGGATTTGATTTGTCTTTACAAGAAGCCGTTTTCTTCTGGACTAGCCAACTCTTAGATAAAATATCTTTGGTGAGTCGATTACCAATTATGGTTTTCCAACTGCCTTTACCACAAGCCATAAACTTGCGGGCTAGCCAACTCTTCACTAATTAAAGATATGGTGAGCTGAACACCATACAATTTTGGGCAAATTGCAAGCCGTCAACAGATTTGAGATATCTTTACCAAGAGCCGTTTGCTCCTGGATTAGCCAATCCTTTTGTTTATTAGACATGGCGGACTGATAACCGTAAGCTGAGTAAGTGCAAAACACTTACTCCAAAAAAAAAATTTTGGCCAAAAATGGGGGAATAGGGTGGTATAATTACATGATAAAATACGTGAGAATTCCCCCCACACTAGAAATGAATATTGCCCTCAATATTCAAAGTACCGGCGGTTATGCCGAAACATAGAACGCAAAAGGGAAATATTACGGCCATTATTTGAATTTTTTTTTTTTTTTTTGAAAACTTATATACAACAGCGGGGGCAACTCCCCCACACTAGGGTGGTAGAAAGTAGAAAGAAATCAGAAATATGGGTGAAAACCCATATAGTGTGCTACTGTTTTTGTTCCTCGAGTCGCTAGCTTGACTCGACCCCGCATTCATTGGTTCATGGGGAAGCAAAGTGGAAGAAACAATCTACATCGGACTTTCATTCAAAATGTTTGTATAAACATTTGAAGCACGCGAAAGTTCCACACCGACGAGATATACATAGACAGACTCGGCTCACAAATGGTACATGGAAATGCCGGGGTCAAAGATGGTATCTTCACTCCCGAATGAGTGAAGAAGAGAAGAAGTCACGAGATAGGTGAAGAAAAGAAAGAAAGTCATGATGAAAATAATGACTAACTCATCTTCATCCATAGGAGAATCCATAATTTCAGTATTATGAATCTCATCATTTAAGCTCAATTGGTCTAGACATATCCCGGGTGTGTCATGATCAAAGTGGAAGTTATCATACTCCGGCGGAGATATGATATGAGTGAGTTCACCGGCGAACTCCTCGTGAAGAGAATCAATCACAAGATGTAAATATGTGAATTCTTGTTCCACTGTAGACTCATCACTATCCTCAATCTGAGTATCAAAGAGTGGATTCTCAGAAATTAAAGTGACTTCAGAGTCGAATTCAAATAGAGGATTAGTGAGAGTTGTTTTGAACGCTTCAGGAACAAAGTGATCAACATTCTCTATTGGACTGTTGGGATAAGAAGTGAGTGAACGATCATTATAAGGGAGACTTTCAATCTCTCCCAGATCGGCTTCGAAATCAAAGAGACCATCGTCACTTTCTGATGAAAGTGGACTGATGTGAGTGAGTTCATCGGTGAACTCCTCAAGAAGAGGATCAGACTGTGGGAGTGATGCCTCAACATACTCGATGTTTCCATAAGAAGCACATTCGTCGCTAAGATCAGAGAAAGTTTCAAAATGATCTTTTGAACACTCAAGAGGGGAAAGAGAATCACACATATGCTCAGAAGTTCCCTGTGACTCTCTCAGGATTGGGACAAGGTTCTCAACACTAGACTTTATGAATTCGTCCGATTCCTTTTCAGGAACAGTGTCAAGATGCTCATCCCCCATGTTTAGAGAGTGAGTGGGAATATCGGGTGTGATAACAACAGACTGAGGGAGTTGAGAAGGACTAGCATACATATGTTTTATACTTTCCATTTGTTCTTCTGCTAGTAATTCCATCATAGTCTTTTCTCCCTGATTTTTCATGGAAGGAATTTCAACTGATGAACTTGATGAACCCGCACAAAATTGACGAATATCAAGGGTAACTTCATCATCATCTTCATCGAGAAGAGCAGCATTGCGAAATATAGCACGTGTTTTAGCTGCTTGTTCTTCGACAAGTAATTCCTCCATGCTCTTTTCGTTTCTAGCATCTCGTTCTTTTGCAAGTAATTCTGCCATAGATTCCTCACGAGAGTTTTGAAACGACATAGCCGATTCCTCCTTAAGTTCTTTTAATAACTCCAGACTCTTCAGTAGAAGGTCTGTCGTAGTTTCATGAGGAGTTGCTTGAATCATTTGGTACTGTGGAGGTTGGTCTTGAAATGATGTGTCAAAATTGTCACAAGGAAATGTATTCCCCGTTTGACAATCCGAGCCGACGTGTGGACCTCCACAGTACTCACAACAAAATGATTGTTGTGGCTGGACATGTGAATAATATGGAATTTGGTAATTTCCAAAGTCCTGAGTGTTACCAGAAAACTGTTCATAGACAAACGCGTTTCCGGATTGACACTCAAATCCTTGGTGAGGACCTCCACAAAACTCACACAGATATCTCAATATCTCATGATGTGGTGGCTGGTAGAATGAATCAGATGTGTCATGGTAAGGATAGGGAGCTTGGTTATAGACAGACCCATCTCCTGATTCTACCATGCTACAGCTGGGACAATTCCCACCATTATGAGGACCACCACACCATTGGCAACCAAAATGGTGTGGATATGACATAGGAAAGAATCAAAGGTTTACAGAGGGGTTGGGATGAAGAATCAAAGATGTGAGAGGGTAAAGATGGATATTTTTGGATTTTTGGATAAACATTTTGTAAAAATAAGAAAGAAAATCTTTTTGGGTTTTTTGTTCGTTGAAAACTGATTTTAAAATGTTTTCGGGAACCGTTTTGTTTTTATATAATAATAATAAGAAAATATGAACAAGGATGGTAAATATACAATGGATGTATATTCAACAACACTGATGCTTCAAATTCGTAGTATGCAGCACACCTCCCCGGCAGCGGCGCCAAAATTGTATTTGTCAGTGGTTCTGATAGCTTGGACAGGGAAAGGAGCATTTAATGCATTTGGCTTGGGGTGTTTGGAGGGTAGGAATAAGGTGGGTGTGATGATGATGGAGTGTGGGAAGTGTTGCAGGCATAGGTGATGATGAGGGGGGAGGGAAACCCGTGAGCGGTTTTATTATTTTAAACGTGGGTGAGGATAACGGGTAAAAGGGATTGGGTTGGATGGGTAACGGGTCGGATTTGGGTAATGGGCTTGGGCTAGTAGTTGGGTAATGGACCGTGGGTTTAATAATTTGGATTTAGGATTAAGATTTAATCCAATAGGTAGCTTAGGGACCAAAACTGCCAAGTCTGATTTTCCAGGGACCAATAATGTACATTCTGAAATTATAATCCAAGGGCTAAACTTGAAAATCTCCAATATTCCAAGGACCAAACTTGTCAGTTTTGAAACACAAAGGACTAAACTTGTAATTTCACAAAACTTTTGATATTTTTCACCAAAGGACTAATTATGACAACTTATGATTTCAAAAGGGCATTTGGTGACTTTTCTTTTAAAATAAGTGCTCAGGGACTATTTCTGCCCATTTTTGAAAGTCGGGGGGGGACTGAAACTACCAATTATGCAAACTTTGTTCGTTTTTCATCTGATTTTAAGCATTTTGCATCTGAAACATATAAAATACACTTTTGGGATATTTTCAGTATTTTGATGCATTTCTGAGCTTTTTTAAATGTTTTGCAGTTCAGATTTGACCAAAAATGATGAGTATTTACACACTCATCAATCCCCCACACTAAACTATTGCTAGTCCCTAGCAATCTTTTGAGAAAAACTTAATGGATTTGAATCTCTTTACCAAAATTCATTACTTCTGGAGTAGCCAAATGTTTCAGTTCAAGTAAGAACCTTGGTACACTGATAACCAAATGATTTTGAGCAAATCACCAGCTTCCAACGGATTTGATTTGTCTTTACCAGAAGCCGTTTGCTTCTGGACTAGCCAACTCTTAGATAAAATATCTTTGGTGAGTCGATTACCAATTATGGTTTTCCAACTACTTTTACCACAAGCCATAAACTTGCGGGCTAGCCAACTCTTCACTAATTAAAGATATGGTGTGCTGAACACCATACAATTTTGGGCAAATTGCAAGCCGTCAACGGATTTGAGATATCTTTACCAAGAGCCGTTTGCTCCTGGATTAGCCAATCCTTTTGTTTATTAGACATGGCGGACTGATAACCATAATCTGAGTAAGTGCAACACACTTACTCCAAAAAAAAAAAATTTGGCCAAAAACGGGGGAATTGGGTGGAATAAATACATGATAAAATTCGTGAGAATTCCCCCTACACTAGAAATGAAGTCCAGAGGAGTGGTTGACTTGTGTAATAAACCTGACCGTTTGGGACCGATCAAAATTTGGCGCCGCTGCCGGGGAACGAACCCGGGTCACCCGCGTGACAGGCGGGAATACTTACCACTATACTACAACGAATTTTATCGTGTATTTATCATGTATTTATTCCACCCAATTCAAAATAATGGCCAGGAATTCATTTCTAGTGTGGGGGGAATTGGCCAAAAAAAAAATCTCTCTTTCAAAATAATGGCCAGGAATTCTCACGAATTTTATCATGTAATTATACCACCCTATTCCCCCATTTTTGGCCAATTTTTTTTTTTTTTTTTTTGAATAAGTGTTTTGCACTTACTCAGCTTACGGTTATCAGTCCGCCATGTCTAATAAACAAAAGGATTGGCTAATCCAGGAGCAAACGGCTCTTGGTAAAGATATCTCAAATCTGTTGACGGCTTGCAATTTTAGTCATTTAGAATGTAGGAAAATTAGTTTTGCACTCATAGGACTTAAATTTCATCTTTTTCACTTTCAGGGCTCGGTGAGTTCCCGGTTTTTCGCGTTTTTGCATTTTAACACCCTAGGATGTAATTTAGCATCGTTTAATTGTTTCTTAGGATTGTATTTTCCATATCCGTAGGTATTTTACTTCTTTATTTTCACGTTTTATCTTTACAGTTTACACACCTTTTCAGCTCACCATATCTTTAATTAGTGAAGAGTTGGCTAGCCCGCAAGTTTATGGCTTGTGGTAAAGGCAGTTGGAAAATCATAATTGGTAATCGACTCACCAAAGATATTTTATCTAAGAGTTGGCTAGTCCAGAAGCAAACGGCTTCTGGTAAAGACAAATCAAATCCGTTGGAAGCTGGTGGTTTGCTCAAAATCATATGGTTATCAGTGTACCATAGTTCTTACTTGAACTGAAACATTTGGCTACTCCAGAAGTAATGGCTTTTGGTAAAGAGACTTAAATCCATTAAGTTTTCACAAAAGATTGCTAGGGACTAGCAATAGTTTAGTGTGGGGGATTGATGAGTGTGTAAATACTCATCATTTTTGTTCCTTCTGCACTGCAAAACCAGTCAAAAACACTTTAAAAAGTCTCAAAAAGACAGAAAAAATATTTAGACTGTGTTTTATTCAATAATTGTAAAAATCTAGTCCCTGGTTATTCAAAACATGTAATTTTTCATAAAAGGCCCTCAGGAATTTTTAAGTTGTCAAATTTAGCCTTATAAAGTCTAGTTTTGCAAAATGACAACTTGAGTCCTTGGAATTTTAAAGATTGACATAAATTTCCCCGGGACATTTTTAATTTGAAAATTATCATTTTTGGTCCTTGGGAAAATTAATCTTGTCATAATTAGTCCTTATGATGAAATTTGGAAAATTACAGTTTTGGTCCTTCAGATTTTTCCAAATTAGTTTAGTATTTTTAATTATTACCAATTATGGTTTTCCAACTGCCTTTACTACAAGCCATAAACTTGCGGGCTAGCCAACTCTTCACTAATTAAAGATATGGTGAGCTGAACACCATACAATTTTGGGCAAATTGCAAGCCGTCAACGGATTTGAGATATCTTTACCAAGAGCCGTTTGCTCCTGGATTAGCCAATCCTTTTGTTTATTAGACATTTGGCTACTCCAGAAGTAATGGCTTTTGGTCAACTCAAATTAACCAGGTCAACAAGAGTCAATCACTTGAGAACGCAATGCAATTAAGTCCAGAGGAGTTTAGTGTTTCCCCGGGTCGTTAAGTCCCAACGAGGTGTGAAAACTGTAATACAACGAATCTGTGATCGGGTGATATTGAACAGGAAAGGGGTTATGATTGATTACACTAAGGAAATTAAATCTAATAAAGACTTTGAAGTCATTTTAATTCTATTCTAAAAAAAAACGTTTAACGATTAAAACCTAAAAACGTAAAACTTAAACTAAAACAAACGTAAACGTGTAAAATAAAAATGTGAAATCACAAAACTAAAAGACTTATGAAAATGAAAATTACTTTTTAACAATTCTAATAATAAAAGAAAATTTTAAGAAAAAGAAAATTATTTTTAAAACTATTTATCTAATTATTATTAATTAAAAACTATTTTTAACTATTTAAAAATACATTAAAATACAAGAAAATAGGAAATTAACCTAAAAAATGAAATTATAAATTAGAAAAATCTAAAATATTATAAAACTAATGTTAAAACTGAAAATATATTTTTTAGACTTTTTAAATAATTATTATTAATTAAAAACTAATTTAAACTAATTAAAATTAAGAAAAATAACAAATGAACAGTAAAAATTATGAGACATTACAGGAAAATCTAAAATATTATTCTAAGCCTGGGAAAAATATAAAAAGTTAGATAAGCCCACTAATAAGCTGAATTGGGCAAATAAGCAGTTTGAATAAGCACTTGAAATAAGCTAAAAGCTAACTATAAGCTACTAAAGCCTAAATCTAACCTAAAATGAGCTAATGCAACTGATTGGGAAGTAAAAAGCACAAGCTACAGAAAAAAAAATCGCGACAAGATTTTAATAACTTTATGCCAAACGGCCTCTAAGGCCCTACTTTAAGAACTATATTAAGCTATCTAGAAAAATCACAAAAATAAACTAAAAATACCTAGCTGTAGATCACCAACCAAAGATCTTGTATCCCAAATTTCAGCTCAAATGGACTTATAATGAATCTGTGAAAATTCCACAAAGTTTTGTAAAAACCTGTTATACACTCGGTATACACTGATCACTCAGCATATGCCGAGTGAACAGGGCAAAAGTAGGCTGTTTGGACAGCTTATTTAGTGCTTATAGAGGTTTTCTAAAATTCCAAAAAAAATTATTTTTCAAAAATAGACCAACTGAACTTGTTTATCCCAAAATTTCATTTAATTTGAACCAAAAACGAATCAATGAAAATTCCACAAAGTTTTGTAAAAACTGACTTTTCCAACTTTTTTGACTTTTAACATAGAACTGAATTTTGATTAAACTGAGATTGAAGCTTAATTTATGAACTGAGATCAATGTTATAAGATGTAATAAGACCCAAATAAGCTAAACCAATAGAATCTAAACTTGTTCTAAGCTAAAATTAAGGGAAATAAGCACTAAGCAGGTAAGAAATAAGCGCCTAATAAACAATATTATTAACTAACCTAATCTAAATACATGACAAGAACTTAATCAGACCAAAACTAAGCTGGAACAGGAACCTGATAAGCACTTCAAGAATCAAAACAAGCTGCTGAAGGGGGTTGCAGCAGAACAGGCCAATGGGTCCACTTTAGAGCTTATTATGGATAAGCTAGAGTGTGAGATGGCTTCTGAGCTTATGGGCACTTGAGGTCCACCCAGCTGGCTTCCTTTTGCCCCACTATCTGGTGTATGAAGATCTTAACACAGCTTATAAATAAGCTGTGTAAGATGGTGGTGTGGCCTGGGCACTGCTGTTGCTGCAGTCGTGAGACAGATTACACAAAGAAAACTATCAAATCCTTTTCATCATCCAAATTTGTGCTTGAAACTTTGACAAATAAACTTGCAAAAGACTTTACGACTAATTTTAGAATCAAAATGGGTCAAATAGTGGCTTTTGACCAACGAACAAGGCCAATCCAAACACTTTTTACGGGTAGGAATGGTGAAAACAATTTTGGAAAACTGATTTGTAAATTGAGCAAAAGCTAACAGAGCTTATACAAGCTTATAACAACAACTTAATCGGAATAATAACAAGGATTTCAGTCAAATAGAAAACCAATAAACATAAAAGAAACCAAGATTTCAACAGGAAAGTTGCATAAAATTGAAATTGCATTAACTGAAATTTAAAAATTACAAGTAAAGGAAAATGACAAAAGTAAGATTGAGCTAGAACACTAATTCTAGACTAAAAATAAAAACTAAGACTGCCTTCTAACATTCGGCATACAAATATTTATACTAAAAAGCTAGGTCTTCCTTTCATTTCCTTGTTATGCTTCTGCTGTGAGATAAAACAGCCAAGTACATCTTTTGTGCTTTCTTTCAGTCAAATCCAGGCCGTTGATCAGTTAGGTACCATTTTAGAATTCATCTGAGCCATCTGTTGGGACTTTGAGAAAGTGATGGGGGGAGACAAAGCTTGCAGGGGTTGAGTGTGTCAGGAGAAGGAAGAAAAGAGGAAGGAAAAATGAGGGAAAGGGGGGAAAAGGGGTGGTTGAATGTCTGGTGGTTTTTTTATTTGTATTCCTGGTTTGGATTTGGAAGTAATACACAAGGACCATATTTGCCATTTGACCAAACTTGAAGGACCAAAACTGTAATTTTCCAAATTTCATCATAAGGACTAATTATGACAAGATTAATTTTCCCAAGGACCAAAAATGATAATTTTCAAATTAAAAATGTCCCGGGGTAATTTCTGTCAATCTTTAAAATTCCAAGGACTCAAGTTGTCATTTTGCAAAACTAGACTTTATAAGGCTAAATTTGACAACTTAAAAATTCCTGAGGGCCTTTTATGAAAGATTACATGTTTTGAATAACCAGGGACTAGATTTTTACAATTATTGAATAAAACACAGTCTAAATATTTTTTCTGTCTTTTTGAGACTTTTTAAAGTGTTTTTTACTGGTTTTGCAGTGCAGAAGGAACAAAAATGATGAGTATTTACACACTCATCAATCATTATAAATGTATTTAAGAAATTTAGTGTTACAATACAAATTTGTTAAAAATCTAATGTGTCACTATATATGTATCAATATATTTATGTATATATGTATCAAACAAATTGATGTGTCAATGTATACGTATAAAAAATTGGCGTGTCAATGTATACGTATCAAAATGGTGTCATCGTAAACTTAATATTATATTTGCATGTGTATCATTCGTGGGTTGGTGTTTATATTATATCTGTCGTGTATCAAAATGTATTAATTTTGTGCATTAGTTTTATTTTTTTGTTTTTTAATTTATTGTCCCTAAATTTGTGTATCAAAAAGTAAAATGTATAAATTATTCCGCTCTTAAACGCTTGTGAGTGAGTAAATTAATAGCGAAATCGACGTAAAAAATCCGACAGCTTATGGTTTTGTTCACATTTGAAGTTGGTTTTATTAAAATGCCATAATATTCAACTTATTTACAATGATACCATTAATCTAATTAGAATCAAATCTCATATAAAATGGTACATCTAACGGTCCAAATTGGTTCTTATTGTTTTATTTTAAGGGTGGTCACCACAAGAACGGCCCCCTATATATATATATATATATATATATATATATATATATATATATATATATATATATATATATATATATATATATATATAGAGAGAGAGAGAGAGAGAGAGAGAGAGAGAGAAAGAGAGAGAGAGAGATTGGATCATTTAAAAATTTGATCTCAAGAGAAAAGTGAGAAAAATAATCTTAACCATTGGATCACCCCCTCTTCCCCTCCCTTTTTTCACACCAAACTACAGGGACCTAATTGTATTTTCATTCATTCTTTAAGAAAGTTTTGTAAATTCGCACCCTACCCCCCACCCACCCACCTACCCCCCCCCCACCAAAAAAAAAAATTTCCTGCCAAATTTTTTTTTTCTGGGGGCCAATTTTTTTTTTTTTTTTTTGGGCCAAAATTTTCCCGCCAAATTTTTATAACTGTGATGCACCTTTTTATTTTGGTGCATCACAGTTATAAAAATTTGTCGAGGGGCCTTTTTGATACTCCCTTCTTTTTTCAGGGGGGATCTTTGTAAATCCATACTCCCTTCATCCTTATTTTTCAACTGTGAATGTTTTTCAACTATCATATCATTCTTTTATATTTTAGACACCAGTATTGTAACGCTTTGTTGCATTCAAAACACAAATATCATTTAAAACATGCATTATATGTGTTATAAAATGTTTGGTAGGGTCAAAATCCAATATATACATACAAGTAATCATCTTATTATCTATTTTGTTTTCGTAGTTGCGATCCTGGACATGATATGTTGGGAACACAAAATGAGAAACTTATGGTAGGATGACTAATTGTTTCAGCTTCATTGAACCAATGTTTTTTCAGCTTCATTGAATCTCGTCCTTTGATGCAGCATCAGCAATGATGGTTGTTGAGTCTTTGCTGATAGTTATCTTCCTGGCTGTACCAAGCTGCTCAACAGAGGCATTTTCGACAAGCAGACCCAAGTCACTGGCTTGATACTCGGCTCCTGTAGGTTAAGAAAGCGGAAAATAAATTACGAGTAATCTGAGCTCGATCCATAAAAAGGTGGCACTTTTGACATATTTAAATATGAATGCGTCGATCTTGGATACATTTAATATCTATGAGGTAAACTTTCCAAAAATTGTTTTATGATAAAAAGTTAAATGAATCGAGAGTGTATAAAATCTTATAAATCATTGTATTTAGCATTCTTTTGCTATTTGATGAAATGACACTTTCTGGTAATCATAAGTTAAACTAACTATAAGAAAAAAAGGCGAACTTAAGATTAGAGAAAAATGATATAACTTTGGTAATCGGAAGTCACGCCAATTATATATAGAAAACTAAAACTATTGCTGGTCAAGAAGAAGTGTTTTATATCAAAAGCCACGGAAATCGTTTTGAATAAAACCAGCAAATTACCAATTTTTTGACTTGAACCTGCTTTCTACATTAATCAAGCAGCACATTTCCGCCACCTCTATCTAATGCGATGGAATAAAAATGAAACCAAATGTACCTGTCACGATGGCAATATATTGAAGCAAATCTAAAGGATGGTAAAAGGTCTGCCGAAGGTGCAATAACTGAAGAATAGCATCACGAGCAGCAAAGCACCTGGAGCTAGTTCATGCTAAAATTTGTGCTCCTGTGAGAACAAAAATTAATGTTGGTAACAAGGATCAGAAGTAGCAAGTGCTGAGGATCAGGCTTATAAGCTTAATAAAGTGGATGACTGAGTAAGACTGACAAGTTTGTTAAATTAACTGGATTTCTATGAAGTCCTAATGAGTCTACATAGTACACTGAGCATCAAACGGATGCACTAACGTGCCTTAAACGGATGCACTAAGGTACCTTAAATGGATGCACTAACGTGCCTTAAATGGATGCACTAACGTACTATCAATGTTTGAACAGCTAATTAACTATGAGCATCAAAAGTGCCCCATGTAGCCGTAACACATTTTTTGGATACACTAACTATTCGAGTGATGCCCTAATCATACTAACTGATGCCCTAATCATACTAACAGATGCACTAAAAATACAAATTGATGCCCTACTACTTATCAATTTGAAAGTCACCCAAATTGTATTTTAAATATTTACATCTTCTTATATCATTCACTCAAAATAACAGACCTCTTACTGTAATAGCTTCGTAAATATAATTAATGGATCAAGTATTTATAAAAAAAAAGGAAAATAAATGTGTAACGGTCAATCTGATCTGTCCCATTTCGACCCGAACCAATCAGTGACCAATTACCCATAGTCAATTTTGCCACCGCTGAATATTGAAGTCAATTCTCTGTTTTAGGTCGCCTTTCTAACATGATAACGAAACTCCATTGGAGTTAAGTGTCTGATGTAAGAAATCATCAGACATCAAGAAGAGGAGTATACTCGTACAAACAAAACGAGATGTAAAGAGGAATGCACATATGAGGACTGAAGTAATATATGATGTCTGTTATTTGACATGGTCAACACAATAAAATGCCAATTCCTGATCACAACAATGATGCACCAGTTCCAACGTAAATGATATATAATGAAGAAACTCACCACGGTTTCATTTGCAGTGGCATTCTGGCATAGGACAGTGACCACTTCCGCATAATCACCGGGATATGATTTTATGAGTCCTTTTTATTGTTCCGACATAGAATTTAAGTGTATCTTTTCAATTACTCAAGACATTCACTGCCAACTTCCATGAAACAGGCAAAATAAAATATCCTGAAAGAACACAATTCTTTTATAAACATAAGATGTATAAATTAAAAAGGGTAATGCTTAACAAAAATAAAATAAACTGTTTTTCTTTTCTAACATGAGAAATGAGAAGGGACAGAAGTTTAGGAGCAATATAATCACCAACGATGCACTAAACAAAACAAACATATGCCCTAACTTAACATGGTGCTCTTATCATACTAAGAGATTCCGTAACACATTTTTTGGATGCACTAATTATAAAAACAAATGTTGTAACCATTCGAGTGATGCCCTGATCATACTAACAGATGCCCTAATCACACTAACAGATGCACTAAAAATACAAATGGATGGCCCTACTACTTATCAACTTGGAAGTCACCCAAATTGTGTTTTAAATATTTACAGCCTCTTAAACATCTGCGTACAATCAAGAAAAGACCACCTAATGCAGCTAAAGCTTGTACTTCCATCAAAGCTTTTTGCCTGAAAATTTTGCCTTATAAGTCATTTAGCATCAAAAGTAGCATAGACAGAGACTTTTATATACATATGCATGCAGCATCTTAGAAAAACCTTTATACAGCAACGTATTTTGGAAAAGCCATACCTTTCAGTGTCCTGTTTCATCATTTTTATGCTTCTTTTTACAGCATACATGCACCCATCAATTCGTTTCAAGACTTTGAATACACAGCTGAAGTTTCCGGTACCAATTTGCATTAGCCTTCCGGAATTGACTCCCATATCGTTATTTAGGTGGACACAGGGCAAGTCACAAGAATGTGAAAGGCTGCTTTGCAATAACAATAAATGACGGTGGGGCTCCCATAGAAGAACTCGAAGAGGGAGAGTTTGTTAGTCGTTATGACAGAATTGGTGAAGTTTCAAGCAGCAGTCAACAGCACAGATGCAACATTTGCTCCAAGATATTTTCGAGTGGACAAGCACTTGGTGGACACAAAAGGCGTCACTGGGAGAAAGATGAAGGTGTCGTACCAATAGCAGTATCGTCACCATTTAAGTTTGATTTGAATGTACCAGCGCCTCTACCAGATGATCCTGGACCCACCTGTACAAGTGCAGATTTGGATTTACGATTAGGTCTATGAAGTTGCATATAGCATTATAATTACTTAAATGTATGTATCATGTATGGTTTAATCGTTATATTATATACATATGTATACAGTTATATAACATAACCTGTAATAATAATTAACCTGTGTGTTTTTCAATCTTCATATAATTGTGTAGTTCCTGAATAGTAGCGCGTAATTCATTTGACAAAAGCTTATTTTTATTGCCTGCAATAAACCTACAACACTTATTATTGACTTGAACCATACTGTAACCAGCCACAACCTTAACCTGTTTATCTTTAAGCAAGACCCTAATCCTTGCAGCATCGTCCCACAAACCCTGTGCAGCATACATACTTGAGGCAAGCATGTAACCAGTTGACTTATTCGGTTCCAATTCAAGAACATAATCAACCACTTTTCCACGAATCTTTTCATTCCATTGTAGCTCATTCTGCAACCACTTAACAAGGCTCCCCAAGCACTTGGACCAACATTCTGTTCTTTGACCAGTTCCATTGCAAGATCGAGTTTCCCACCGCAACTTAATAAGTCAACCAAACACGCGTAATGTTCTAGGCTCGATTTTACTTCTTGACTTTTGATGAATTTTAGGAATATTGATAACCCGTCTTCAATTAATCCCCCGTGGCTACATGCTGATAACACAGAGAGTATCGTTACAGAGTTCGGTTTTAGACCTTGAATTTCCATCTCGTTTAGTAAACATAAGGCATCTCTAGGATGTCCATGAGCAAATTTTGTAGAGTCACAACCTTTTAACATCAATTGCCCATGAGCAAATTTTGTAGTCTTCAAACAGGTATTCTACATAATAAATAGAATCTTCAACCATCACCGAACTGCCTAAAGCAACCACCTCTCCCCGAAGAACAACCTCCTTTTAAAGAGCCTTGCCATCAGCCATTTTCCCAACCACTGGCCCAACCCAACTGATGTCGGTTTTTGAAATGCGAGATCTCTTTTCCTTTGATGCAGAATGAGTTTTTTCAAGTTCCTGAATAGGAAGGGTGCTTTCTTCTTCAGGTTCTTCACAATCTTCCTGCTCATTGTCTTCTGGTTCATCCTCTTCGTCATCTTTCTTCACATCCAGAGCATCACCTTCCTTTACCTCTTCAGGTGAGTAATTTGTGTAAAATTCACCCCAATTCCTATTGATCAAGCGTGTTGTGGTTGCAGGCATTGCCTTCCATTTTGAGACAACAGGAGCCATTGATGCTCTTGTCAAAATCAGACAATCTCTTTATGACTTCAGCAAATGACAACTTTGATGCACGTGTTTGCTCTTTCAGTAATGTGATAATCCCAATAGCAAGCTTTGCTGTCTTTAGAACTGTTTGATACCAGGGGGCATATTGCTTTGAAGGCTTTCCAAGTCTATACCTGAAACAAACAAACAAAAAACATCCATATGTAATAAAGTTCAAGTCGAACTAGTAGAACTCGTAAAACCTACCAAATAATATTATTTAGATAACTACAGTTACACTCACCAGGCCATATCTGTTCGAATTGAAATGAAAACCATTGATGATCCAAATTTAATCATCCGTTCCTTTATAGCACTCAGGTATATAGGGATGCCGTCTTCATTTGGTGCAGCAGAGGAACCTGATGCACTACCAGGTTCATCATCTAAACAGAATCCAACTCCATCATCTGCCGCCATTACCCCTGATCCAAACACTATGACATCAATGTCTGCACATGGCTTCATTGGAAGAAGCTCTAAAGAAATCAACCTGGAGTCACAGTTGTAGAGTCACAGTTGTAGAGTGACCAGTTCATGATAAATAATTAGCGAAAATAGATTGCTGTTGTTTATGTGTCTTTTGAAAGGGATAATGTGATATTTAATAATAAGAATCAGAAAATAGATATACAATTCTATCTAACTGACATCAAATAACGATGCGCTAATCTTAATCATTGGTGCCCTAATAACAAAGAGGCAAATTAGTAAGAAGCAGTTGTAATGTCTAAACGTAAATAATAGCATATACAAACGATCACATAGATTAGCCAATTAAATATATGCTATGGGATCGAACCACCACTTCATTTCCTGTGAGATTCACCTCAAATATTATCTGAACTACTTGCCATATGAACATCGATGGCATGGCATACCAAATTTGTATCTTTGTTTCTAAAACTAATATACTAAAGCCAAGAATGTCACAATTTCAGTAATAAATATGACTAAACTACAGGAAGTTCAGTCCAAGCTTATATACGAGATAACATTAACTAAAGTATAACTGATATACAATCTATCTAACTGACAACAAATAACGATGCACTAATTTTATTCATTGATGCCCTAATAAGTATAACAAAGAGAAAAATTTATCAAATTAGTAAGAAGGAAGTTCACATCTCTTTATTTGACGATTAAACTGTATGAGACCATTGTCAGTCCGGAATGAAGGGAATGCCTAAATTTAAGAAGTAGCAATAATAAATTATTGCTCTAAATTTAGTAAAAATATGCCCTAATTTTACACAAATCGATGCACTATTATATATCTTTTCGATGCACTAATCATATTCATAGATGCACTAATATCTACTTTTCGATGCACCAATTGACGAGGAAGGGCGCCTAGAAGATGCAGTGTATAATCATTGCCCTAATTTTACACAAATCGATGCCCTAATTTTATTTTTAAACCTCCAAAAGAGATGCCATAAGTTTATACAAATTTCAGAATAATAATAAAAAAATATTTTAAGATCGATGCCCTAATTTTACACAAATTCACAATAATAAGAAAAAAAAAGCTTAAAATGCACATATAACCTGAATAAAATTATGACAATGCAATTATCCAGTATCACAAAATCACGCAACTCAAATCAAGAAAAGTTTTATAACCTGATGGTTACCAGCTCCTTCATTTCCCAACCACTACCAACGCTGTGGAAAACTAGAAGGGGGGGTTGAACAGTTTTGCCGATTTTAAGTTGATTTCAAAAAGTATAGATTCGATATTATGTGAAATCGTATGGATGTTGAGAACGTATAGATCTAATGATAATGCAAGCAAATAAATAAAGATAAGGGATAGAAATGACACAACCGATTTATAGTGGTTCGGCTACAAGGACACCTTCCTTGCCCTACTCCACTCCCCGAGTCACCTACTCGAGAGTTCAAGCACTATGTCAACAAACTCCTTCACTTGGCGGAGAAGCCTTCACAACGTTGCTTACACTTTTTCCGGTACAAAGCTAAATACCGAGTCCGTAGCACGGTGGACCAAACCAACACAACTATTACACAACAAATATGTGAAATATCAAATACAAGATCTTCGCTACAGAAATCTTGCGGAGTGACAAATCAATCAAGGACCCCTTGCTTGGATGACTTGTAGAATGCTCGTGATCTCGCCTTAGAGAAGGACCTATATGAGAATCACAAATAGAAAGAAAGAAGAACAACTCTCTAGATCTAGTGATCTATATGTTAGAAGAGAATGAGAGTGTATGAGAGATTTAGTAAGAAGAGGGGTGAGTTAGAATGAAGAAATGGCTCTCTATTTACAGGCAAATTTCCTCACTGTTCTCACGGATCCCACGGATCCCTTCCACTTGGGATCCGGCTAGCACAAAGCTAGGGATCCGTGGAACGCTCCTCTTTGCCCATGGGTTTTTTGGTTATGGGTCATGGGTTGGTCCATGGGTTATATCTAGATTCAATGTATCTAAGTATACATTGTATCAAGTCTCTTTGGGTATGGGTTAAGATCCATGGGTTGTGATTTTTACCCATCCTAATTAACTATTACAACAAATGCTTTAGTTACTACATTTTTGTATTTAAAAGATTATATGTAAATGCTTTACAAAAATAACATGTATCCTTATAATTATACTTAAGACAACATTATATATGTTATCAACAAAACACAAAGAGGTCGCAAAATATTAATAAACGTTTTTACGGTTTATTTGTATTAACAATCTCCCCCTTTTTGTTGATGACAAAATATAATGTTATGATGAGTAAAACTTAAGAATAGATGTAAGTTTTGAAAGCTCCTAAGTTTTACTTCTTCTCCCCCTTTTTGTCGAAACAAAAAGTTAACCCTTGGAGGAAAAAGTAGTCTACGTATTTCTTACTCCCCCTTGACGGTAGCTCCCCCTAGTTTGGGGCGTCAAAAGAAGAAAAAAAAAATCTACAAAAGAAAGTTGGTAACATGCTTAATGATCTTATGGTTGTCGAGAAACAAGATAGGGAGCCAAGGTATGTAAACAAGGCCTTGTAATAAAACGACAAATTGTAGTGGTAGTTAAGCCACTTACAAGCATGTAAAAATAAGAACAAGACTTGTTCTTGAAAATGACACAAAAAAAAAATTAATACTAAAAGTGAAAAATAGTAGTAGAGAATCCTTCCATGCTTGCATAAGGTTATGGATGGAGGTTTTGATGAGTAATGGTATTGATGCGATCAAGGATGAGGTTGAGTATGAAACGCATTTCTTCCCTAACTTCTATTGCAATTTCCCTAGTGGATTGGCAATGTTCACAATGTAAATGATGTGGGTAATGAGTGCGGAAGTTTTCCGGGTTGTTTTGATTTGAGTTATGCGGAAGTTGTGGTGGAAAAATAGGAAAATATGGATCAAGATCCGGAATGTTTGTACGTGGTGGTGGAAAAGAACCTAGATGTTCTTGTAATGTGATGGGAGCTAGAGGTGGTGATGTTTCAAGATCTTGAAAAATAGTATTTGGTGATGTGGGGGGTGTGGAAAAGACTATTTCTTTTTCTTTAGGTTGGGTAGATCTTGTTGGAGTCCTAAAGAGTTCCAAAAGAGTTATTTTAGGTGGTGATGAAGTTGGTGTACTTGTTGGTGATGAGGGTGGTGCTATAATGGAAGCATCTTGTGGTGAGTTATTTGAGGATGAATCATTTGAGGTTGGTTTTGCTAAACAACAAGATCGGATACTAATCCGTGCGGATATCCTAGCATTTGATTGTGGTATTTTGGATGATGGAAGTACAAAGGTTTGGATATCATGATTGTTTGTACTAGATGTTTCTCCTAAAGGGTTTTTGGATGACATGAGGAAGTGTGTTTGTGAGAAGGAGATGGAGTATGCAAGCATTTTGGGAGTTATATATATATAAAAAAAAACCAACACATTGTAATGAATGCTTGACCCAAAATGTGGATTAAAATCTAATGATTAGATATGAATTCAAGGCATGTGATCATGAGAACACAAGCATTAAATAGCATACTCCAAAAAATGAAGCAAATGTGGATTTTACATCCAAAGTGACAAAAATAGAAGTTGAAAACAGCTTCTGTATACACGGATCCCACGGATCCTTCCCTTGAGGGATCCGTCCAGCATGAAGGCTGGGATCCGTGGGTCTGGTGTTTCAGGCAGTACAGAATTCTTCTTTTGGAAATATTTTTGCCTATTGTGTGCCTATATGCAAACTATTTGGAGTTGCGGTTATCTCGACCCCTAAAAAGAAATAAAAACTAAACTAGAAGTATAAAAAGTATCCTATTGAGATAACCCGAAAACACATATTTAGTACATAAGTACGTAATCTTGTGTTGTCAATGCTCCTAATTCATTGTAGCTTAAATGAATGTACCCGAAAACACATATTAGTTATGTGTCCCCTTTTGCATTCAAAAGACATGAGATGCAATGAAAACGGGTTTTTACTTTGTATTAATAATGAAAAAGCGATTTGTCCTAGACGTGAGAAATTGCTTTTGTGAAATTGATACGGGAAGGTATCATCCTTTTAGAAAACATTGTGAAAGTAGGTTTTCTTTGAAAATGTGTATATAAAAAGTAGGAAAGCTATAAGTGAAAAAACTTATCTTTGGGTTTTGAAAATTCCCGTATTGTTTGTGAGTTGTGCGTGAAATAGAGATCCTAGACTCAGAAGGAAGAAGGCTAGTGTTTACATACCTTGTAGAGTCAAAATAAATTACGACGTGTGTTCCATTAAACCAAGACCAAGACGAAGTAGGTTGAATTGTTCCCGCTTCAACGGTTTGGTGAGGACGTCGGCTATGTTATCTTCGGATGCTACCTTTTCAATAGAAATGTTCCCCTTTTGAACATTGTCTCTTAAGAAGTGATGACGAATCTCTATATGCTTGGTGCGAGAATGCAATACCGGATTCTTGCTTAAGTCGATGGCACCTTTGTTGTCACATAGTATGGCTATGTCGCTTAGATGAATGTCGTAGTCTACTAACGCTTGTTTCATCCATAGTGCTTGTTGGCATGCTTTTCCGGCGGAGACGTACTCGGCTTCGGTTGTTGATATTGCTAGAGCCGTTTGTTTCTTAGAAAACCATGATGTTAAACAACATCCCATGAAAGTACACACCCCACTTGTACTTTTTCTATCAACGTAATCCCCTGCATGGTCAAAATCTGCATATACAATTGTTTCTACACCCGTGCCCTTAGGATACCATAATCCTAATTGTGTTGTACCCTTAATGTATCTAAAAATTCTTTTTACGGCTTCTAGGTGTGAAGTTTTGGGGTTTTCTTGAAACCTAGCACATAAGCAGACACTAAACATGATATCCGGCCTACTTGCCGTGAGGTAGAGAAGACTACCTATCATGCCACGATATTTAGTATTATCTACGGATTCGCCGTCTTCATCTTTTGTGAGTTTGGTGTCGGATGACATGGGTGTCCTAATTGGTTTCGACTCTTCTAGACCAAATTTCTTTAACATCTCCTTGATGTATTTAGATTGATTGAAGAAGATACCATCTTCTACTTGTTTAATTTGTAGACCAAGAAAGAAACTAAGTTCTCCCATCATACTCATCTCGAACTCGTCATGCATGATTTTAGAGAAATCATCACACATGTCTTGACAAGTGGATCCGAATATAATATCATCTACGTATATTTGTACTATGATTATGTGTGACTCCTTTTTCTTAGTAAAAAGTGTGTTGTCAACTAACCCCATGGTATAGTTATGTTTAATTAAAAAGGACTTGAGTCTATCATACCAAGCTTTTGGAGCTTGTTTAAGACCATAAAGGGCTTTCTTTAATTTATAAACGTGTTTGGGTTTTTCAAAATCGATAAAGCCCGGAGGTTGAGCTACATATACTTCTTCATTAATAAGACCATTTAGAAAAGCGCTTTTGACATCCATTTGATAAAGCTTTAGATCATTAGCACAAGCATACGCAAGAAGTATTCTTATAGACTCTAATCTAGCCACGGGGGCATAGGTCTCATCAAAGTCTATTCCTTCTTGTTGGTTATACCCTTGGGCAACGAGTCTAGCCTTGTTCCTAGATACTACTCCGTTTGCATCTAATTTGTTTTTATACACCCATTTTGTTCCTATTATGGTTTGATTACTAGGTGGAGGGACAAGTGTCCAAACATCATTAGAAACAAATTGATTTAATTCTTCTTGCATAGCCATTACCCAACTTTCATCTTTTATGGCTTCTTGTGTGTTCTTAGGTTCTATAGTTGAAACAAAACAAAATAAGCTACTTAGGTTTTGAACTTGAGACCTTAATGTTCGTTCGTTTAGCTTTCCTATGACCTTATCTACGAGGTGATCTTTGGACTCTTTAATGTTTGTGATTTCACTAATTGAAGGTTCTTCTTCTTCATTTATCTTTTTCTTAATTACAATAGCTTCACTTTCTATGATCTCGTCATCGACAAGAGGTGGAGAGAGTTTGGGTGGACTTTCATCAAATTTTATGTTTAATGACTCTTCTACCTTCATTGTTTCTTTGTTTAATATGACGTAAGCTTTGCTATTAGGCGAGTAACCTAGAAAGATACCTTCGGTTGATTTCGGATCAAATTTTGTAAGGTAATCTTTAGTGTTAAGAATGAAGCATTTGCTTCCAAAGACTCTAAAATGATTTAAAGTAGGCTTTTTGCCTCGGAGTAACTCATATGGAGTTTTACCTAAGATTGGTCTAATTAAGACTCGATTGAGTATGTACGTTGAAGTATCAACAGCATTACACCAAAATTTTTGAGGTATGGATTGTTCGTTAAGCATGGTTCTACTCATTTCTTGAAGGGTTCTATTCTTTCTTTCTACTACCCCATTCGACTGTGGAGTGCGTGGAGCCGAGAAGTTGTGAGTAATACCATTAGAGTCACAAAAGGCTCCGAATTGCACTTCATTATCGAATTCCCTACCATGATCCGTCCTAATAGACACTATGGGTTTTCCTAGTTGTCTTTGGATCTTTTTGCTTAATATTTCAAAATAGTTAAAGGTTTCCATTTTGTTCTTTAAAAATTTTGTCCAAGTATACCTAGAGTAGTCATCCACTATTACCAAAGTATAGTAGTTGCCTCCATAACTTTGGATAGCGGATGGACCAAATAAATCCATATGTAGTAATTCTAGACACTTAGTTGTGGACACCATGTTTTTAGCTTTATGACTCGAATGAACTTGTTTTCCTATATTACAAGCATCACAAAAATGATGTTCATATTTTAACTTAGGTAGATCTCTTACTAGATCTTTGGATGATAGCGATTGAAGAAGTCGCATGTTGGCGTGACCCAATCTTCGATGCCATAAGGTCGAAGTATCATCCATAGAGGTAAGACATAGTTTGTCTTTAGGTTCATTACCGATTTTAATGACATAGACTCCATGTTTCCTAATTCCTCTTCCTATGGTTATGCCATTTTTAAGTATCTTACTACCGGTTTCGGTAAAAAGTACATTGCACTTTTTATCACATATTTGTCCTATACTTAATTGATTAAAGTTTAGGTTTTCTACGTGACACACATCGTTAATGGTTAGAGATTTGTTAGAAACCGTACCTTTACCGATTATTCTACTTTTGCTATTTCCAAACACCACATTACCTCCATTTACGAATTCATATGTGGAGAATAGATCCCTATTGCCGGTCATGTGCCTCGTGCACCCGCTATCCTTGACCCATTCATCGGGGTCTAGGTCGACCTTTAAGCACACCTAAAACAATAATAAACTCAAAAGTTTGGTCCCCATTTATTCATGGGTCCATTAGTGTTAAACATTCCATTCATGTTAGACATGTATGGATAAGATGAGTATGCATTCCATGGAGCAAAGTTTTGAAAAGAGAAACCGTTTTGCATATTAGGGTTCCATCCCATTTGATGGTTACTTCTTGGATAAACGTTATTAGGTCTCCTAGATGCATTATGTTTTTGAAAAGATGGTGCTTTGTTTCTTGCAAAAGTAGGATTAATTTTTGGAGGTGGATGTCTAGTGGTGACATGAGTTGGTTTCTTCCTATTTACGATAACGAACTCGGTTCTAGATGATGAGGCTATGTTATTACCACTAGTTGTCACAGCAGATCCACGGATCCCAGTTTGTACACTAGCCGGTTCCCTTTTTAGGGGATCCGTGGGATCCGCCACAACAGTGGCTGGTTTTTCTAATTCTTTAACAAATTTTGTTTCTTTACTTTCACTAGTTGATGGATCAAGTTGTTGTATACCTAGACCCTTTTGGTTGTTGCTGGTTTTAACACCATTGAGTATTGTATCTAAGGTGTTTATACTTATTCTAGCAATTTTAGAATCTAAATGATCAACTAGTGTTTGAAGTTGAACACAAAGTTCACATTCACCACTTGCTATTTTACCCTTTTCCAAACGTTTTAGTTTTGCTTTTAATTCTATGACTTCTTTATCTAAACGTTGGTTTTGACTCTTTAAAAGCTTGTTTTTGTTAATTAGTTTTAAGCTAATATTGCATAGTTTATCATATTCATTATGCAATGAGTCGTCATCAAGTGATGAACTACTATAGTATTCGTGACATACCTCGTCATTTGCCATGAGACAAATTTCTTCGTCCTCCTCGTCGCTCATTCCCCACGTGCCGCTCACGAATGCCTTTTGATCATCCCGTTTGGGACACTTACTAATAAAGTGGTTTGGGTCCCCACATTTAAAGCAAGTACGATCATCCTTTGGCTTCTCGTCCTCTTTGCTTTTCCGAAAGCCTTTCTTATCGTCATACGGTTGTTTGACGTATCTACCCTTTCTTCTAAAGAACTTTTTAAAGTCCCTTACCGCCATAGCGTACTCTTCGTCGTCACTACTCGAAGATTAGTTCTCCTCATCGCTCGAAGCCTTTTTGGCTTTAAGGGCAAGAGATTTGTGTTTCTCTTTCACCTTTGAGGCTTCGGAATCTTTAGCAAGGACAAGCTCGTAGACTTTTAGGTTGCCTATGAGTTCATCGAGAGTGAGGATTGTCAAATCTTTTGACTCTTCGATTGCCGTCACCTTGGATCTCCACTTTGATGGAAGTGCCCTTAGATATCTCCTAACATGGTTACGGCTAGAAAAAGATTCATCAAGTGCTTGTAAAGATGTAATAATAGTATTAAAGTTAGCAAATGAATAATCTATAGTTTCCTCATCCGATATTGAAAATTGTTCATATTGTTGAACAAATAAATCAATTTTATTATTTTTAACTTGTTGGTTGCCTTGATGAGTTACAACTAAAGAATTCCAAATTTCTTTAGAGGTTTTAAGCATAGAAATTCTTTCGAATTCCTTTTTCGGTAAAGCATTATATAAAACCATTTTTGCTTCACTATTTTTAGAAAGCTTTTTCTTCATTTCATCATTTAGTTTATCATGAGGTATGTGAACTAAATTTCCTTTATCATCATTTGAGGTAGCCTCAAAATCACCTTCAACAATAATGTACCAAAGATCAATATCTTTAGACTTCACATATGTTTCGAATCTATTTTTCCAATATATAAAACCATTAGTTTCAAGTAGTGGTGGTCGTTGCATAGATTGCCCTTCCTTATAATTTTCAGAACCCATAGCGATCGAAAAGTTTTTAAAATACAATTTTATTTTAAAACTTTTATAAACTTAGCTCTTGATGCCAATTGTGGAAAACTAGAAGGGGGGGTTGAATAGTTTTGCCGATTTTAAGTTGATTTCAAAAAGTATAGATTCGATATTATGTGAAATCGTATGGATGTTGAGAACGTATAGATCTAATGATAATGCAAGCAAATAAATAAAGATAAGGGATAGAAATGACACAACCGATTTATAGTGGTTCGGCTACAAGGACACCTTCCTTGCCCTACTCCACTCCCCGAGTCACCTACTCGAGAGTTCAAGCACTATGTCAACAAACTCCTTCACTTGGCGGAGAAGCCTTCACAACGTTGCTTACACTTTTTCCGGTACAAAGCTAAATACCGAGTCCATAGCACGGTGGACCAAACCAACACAACTATTACACAACAAATATGTGAAATATCAAATACAAGATCTTCGCTACAGAAATCTTGCAGAGTGACAAATCAATCAAGGACCCCTTGCTTGGATGACTTGTAGAATGCTCGTGATCTCGCCTTAGAGAAGGACCTATATGAGAATCACAAATAGAAAGAAAGAAGAACAACTCTCTAGATCTAGTGATCTATATGTTAGAAGAGAATGAGAGTGTATGAGAGATTTAGTAAGAAGAGGGGTGAGTTAGAATGAAGAAATGGCTCTCTATTTACAGGCAAATTTCCTCACTGTTCTCACGGATCCCACGGATCCCTTCCACTTTGGATCCGGCTAGCACAAAGCTAGGGATCCGTGGAACGCTCCTCTTTGCCCATGGGTTTTTTGGTTATGGGTCATGGGTTGGTCCATGGGTTATATCTAGATTCAATGTATCTAAGTATACATTGTATCAAGTCTCTTTGGGTATGGGTTAAGATCCATGGGTTGTGATTTTTACCCATCCTAATTAACTATTACAACAAATGCTTTAGTTACTACATTTTTGTATTTAAAAGATTATATGTAAATGCTTTACAAAAATAACATGTATCCTTATAATTATACTTAAGACAACATTATATATGTTATCAACAAAACACAAAGAGATCGCAAAATATTAATAAACGTTTTTACGGTTTATTTGTATTAACAAACGCCATGTGACCATTCCGTCGCACACCAACCACCATCTACCTTCACCTCCGTTCAATCTCCACCACATCTTCTCCATTCACACCACTCCACCAATTCGGATAACCGAAACCCTAGATTGTTATCAAAATCTACCCTGTAACTTTTTTTTCTCACTTTTCTCTCTAATTATACTTTTCTCTAGAACCGCACTCTATATATATATATATATATATATATATATATATATATATATATATATATATATATATATATATATATATATATATATATATATATATATATATATATATATATATATATATACTAGTTTTCGAAGCCCGCCCAATGGGCGGGCATGACTTATAATTATTTAAGCTTATGTAACACGTTAAATAAGCTTATTAGCTTCTCCTTTTTATTGAAAGTTTAATAACTTTTTAAAAAATATGAAGATATGTTTATCCAGTGAGTTGTTACAAAGGTAGCTATAATAGAAATATCTCAAATATTTGTAAAAAAAATATTAAATAAACATTTTTTTAGAAATTTAATAAACTAAATGGTCTTGATCAAACCTGTTGGGCTTTGGCTGCTCTATATCGAAGAATTATAAGTGAAAGTAACATGAGGGACCAATTGCAAAGTTGGTCTTTATTGCTTGCAACACATATTATAACACTCTTATCTTCATACTTACAGAAACCACTGGTCCACTGCATACTATACTTAACATGAATCTCAATTACTGTTAGTGTCTTTTTCCATCTTAATTGACTTAGGTGTTACGCTTGTTGGTGCCTATGACATTTAAGTCGGCACATTGAGAAGCGCGCATCAATTTTGCGTACATATTCAATCATCTTGCACCTGCCTCATCAGAATAAAAACCAACAACATGTGATATGCATATGGCCTAAAAGAAGAATTTATAGTTTGTAATAAAAAATAATAAGAAACCTTCAATGTATCCAATAATCATAAACCCCCAAAAGAAAGACCATTCTATTATTAAAGTTTTTATACCTCATCATTTTCATAGATACCATATCGGAATGTCTGGTTGAAATTATTGGCTAATGCACCCAAGGCATAATCTCGATCTTGGTAATCATCGAGATCACTTTCTCTACCATGATAATGCAGTGAAGTAGATTTCCAGTAAGCTTGGTTGAGGAGATAAAATTATTACAAACATAAATCAATTATGCAAATCCTTTCATTAACTGCATCCCCTCCCGAATTCCTTTTCCCCTATACCCAATAAGAAACAAACACAAATCTGTTGTTCGAAATTACATGTATACTATCGTTTTAAAAACTCATAAAGAGCTAGTGCACATTTAGTTGACAATAAAAGAGAAAATTTTATTAATGATTTGATGAATCTAAGAAACACCATGATAAAGAAAATCATAGAAACACCAGGTGATAATCACCATGCTATCTGTTAATGAGCTTGGCATACATGAGAAGAAAACACATGACAAAATAATTAATCAAAAATTTAACATTGAACCCTTGTGACTAAATTACCTTGGAACCTATTCTAAGTGACCGCCAACAAACCAAACTTGATATTTAACCTTTTTCTTGATGTGCTCCCGCTCCGGCCAAATGTTTACATGGTCACTTTTCCATCACCATTGATGTTCCGCGGTTTCTCCTTCATCGTTGTACTTTAAGTACCTTTTTTATGCAAAACATATTGTTATACTTAGAAATATACGTGTAAAAATAGTATATATGGCAATCATTAAAATTAACCACATTATATTATAGGTAAACTCAAGTAAAATTTTGCTTTAAACTATTGTAAGAAATACTTCGAAAGATCCCAAAGAATAGTTATGTTAAAAGTGTAAGAGTAAAAGTCTTGACATGTAAAATGATTGAATGCTTAGCATAAGTTTTATGTATTCTTTCTCCGAGACAGATATGTCTTTTTTGTTCAATGTGTATATGACTCCACCCAGAGTGATTAGGGTTAAAAAAATATACACTACTAAAAAAGCATATGATGCAAAATAAAATAGATGTGTTTGACACTCTAACATACTTGCTCTTTAAACTGTTCTTCCTTTTCTTCATAATTAGAGAGTGCAAAGACTTGAACCGAATCACTCAATCAGCGAGAAGTTATGATATGATGGATTTGCAAATTATTGTCTCCACACTGGAATTAAGCTGGCCTTCCTTCTTTCTAACATCATCTCTGATCTGGCATTTATCAAGGGCATGAAATAATAAAATATATAATAAGATCATACTGAATAGTGTATGCCAACATCAAAAAAATTTAAAATTATTGAATGCACCTCCCAAATCTGATTATCTGTGTATTCATCAAGTGGGTCCATGTTGCTACGACCAATCCCACTGAACATGGTTGGATCTTGAGGTATTATGCTTAATTGTTGATTCCATCTACAGAATTTTACCGCCAGCAAGTGTTTGTATAAGAGTAGATTTACCACTTCCGGTTCTCCCCTACTATTCCAGTCTTTGTACCTCCATGAAATGTGCATGTAAGACCTCTTAACAAAAGTCGCATGTGTTGGGCGTATCTAACATGCTCACACATTCCAAATTTTTATCGTGTTTGTTTTCACTTGCAAGAAACATAAAAAATAATAACTACCTGTAGTTGGAGGATATCAACTTTTCCATATGATGGCCAAAGGTGATCAGCTCTATTTGAGTCTATAACAGCAATAGGAGGTTCACTGGGATTTCTAGAATAAGCTTTTACACGTTCTTCATACCAAAAAAGTGACCTTACGCATTTGAGCCTTAAAAGACATGCACATTTACATTAGATAGTAAAACTATGGGGCTAAGAAATATTCAAACCTAGCTGCAGATTTTGTCTGTGCATAAAGAAATATAAGCAATTCCATTTGATTGCTTTGTATCTTTATCAACCACCAGATGAGCTTGAGACACAATGCCAAACTTACTAAAGTGATCCCACAAATCATCGGTGTTTGGATCAGTTCACTACACAAAGAATTAATGTTTGGATTAGGCAGTATATCAGATGTGTATATCAACTCATACATAAATGAGGTATGTTTGGATCAAAAAGCTGTAAAATTTAGAGTAGACCAGGTCACCAATGAAACAAACAGACAAAAGGATTAATGGGTATATTGGGTATTAGTAGAGTTAAAGTGTTTGCATCGAGTCTAGCTTCAATCTGACACAAGCGGCAGTGATTTACCAGGTTTGCCAAAGGCGGCCACACTCACAGTGGTCAAATTAGTACGGGGGGCTAGCGGCTAACGTATTGGTCATCAAAACAAATAGCAGCCATGAGAAAATCCATGGACCATTATGAGAATGTGTATAATGATTGTTTTTCGACACTATTGGACCATACTCACTTTTTTACCTTCTCCAATATAGGTTGTTAAAGGTTGTTTTTCGACCCTATGAGTCATGTTGTGCTCACTCACAAACACTGTGTTATCGAGGTATAACTATTGACCAAACCTATATTAGTCTTATTTATCATAAGGAACGGAAAATTTATGACTTGTATCAAACTCGTGTTTTTATGAAAACTGTCACTTTTGACCCATTCTGACCTGCAAGTTGATAACCTTATGTTCTATCATATTGGACTCAAAATTATTTTTGATAGCTTTCCAAGTTTAATTTAAACATCGAAATATGAATGTGTAATACCTTTGTCATGCCTTCTGATTTGTTTAGTAGCTTAGGGTTACTCGCCACCGCTACTATCACATTATGTTGGTGGCTCCTCCATTAGTCTGTCCATTGAGTCCATTTTTTGAATTTCCTTGGCTGGTCACCATAAACCATACTACTACGGACATTGTTTAAGTAGCAAAATTCATATACAACTGCAAGAAGAATAAAAGAAATAGTTAGGTTGGAGATCTTAATAACTGGCAGCATCATTGGTAACATGTAAGAAGTTGATAAATTGAAAATGGATGCCAAAAAGTAAATTGTTATAAAACGAACTTGGCAATAACAACATTGCATAAAGGGCAAGGGCAAGAAGCCTCAACATCTATTGGCGGCCTACCCTTGTTGAAAAATTAATAATTAGGGAAGAATTTTGAGATATATTTGCATCTACAGTTTAGTTTACAAATCACCCAACTGCTTCAAGTCTAGGGGTTGTTCAAGTTACATTAATAAATGTGATTTTCCATACAATAGCCATGAAAGATCGACCAGTGATCTACTACAAACTATTGAAGGCCACCTTCTAAAGTACAAAAGAAAGTGATTTTCTGAAGTATAGGATGATTTGATGAATGCAGTTGTTACACCAATGAATATCTCAACATTTAAAAGAAGTTATGTATGCTAATTCTTAGGATATCGAAGTATCATTATGTCAAAATCAGAAGGATTCGTCTTTGTTTAAGTGTGTGCGTGTGTTTGGCCACTTGAGAAAGAGCTTGTAAACCGATCCAATCATGCAAAAACAGAATAATACGGATTTTCAGTTTTTACACAGTAACTACTTAAACTTAATTCTATGCTAAGTAACATTTATATCAACACTAAGTATAAAATATCATAATAGGAAAGAGTTTCTGTATAGGGTAGTACATGCTTTATGATTCTAGACCATTTCTTGCCATATTTATGAAAGACATGCGCTCTCCCATCCTCGCATCCAATAACAGCCTCTAGATATTGTTGTTCTCATTGCGCCTCCATATGGATATCAAACTTAGCTTTTGAAGAGACAACATTACTCAGGGACCATAAATGTAATTTACTCTAAATAATAAACTACCTTTCCAATTGCAGCGGTGGTGTTTCCAGCAGCATCCATAGCATCGATTCTCTCACGGATTTTGTGGCTCACACCAGCCATCTCAGCTATGCCTCCAGCATTGTCACTGATTGGACCATAAGCGTCTATAGCCAGTCCAGTGGTGATAGTTCTAAGCATTCCAAAAGCAGCATCTGCGACACCATACATAGCAGCAAAGGTGAAGCTCACAAAGATGCTGACCGCTATTGCAAAAATAGGAATAATGACCGATTTCTATCCCAAAGCAAGCCTGAAAAAAACATTTGTTGCACCTCCATTTCTGCACGAATCAGCAACATCTTACACCGGGCTGCACTAACTGGACAGTGAGCCAAACTATACAAAACAGATCAAAAAGACATGCTGAGGTCACAGCTTCAACCATTTCATCTATGCATGAGCCGATTCAGGTTGTGCTTATCTACCAACGGGTCAAATGCAGAAAATTAAGATAGAAACTAACTAAATAGATTATTGGTCAAACGGGTCATAAATCACTGGCTTCTGATTCTCTTCGATCTCAGCAGATAATTCATTTCCGTCCAACGACTTCTGATTGTATATTCATTTCCATCCAACGACTTCTGATCCTCTTCAATCTCAGCAGATACATCAATTTTATCAGACGGCTTCTGATGCTTTCTAGCCTCTTTCAATTGTGCAGCCATTTCCTTGAGCTTTTCAAATTCATTTCCAACAGACGACACCTTACCAGCCAATACCGTAATATTCTCATCATGCATTTGAAACTGATTAACGAATTCTTGTTCAAGCGTATTCGCCATCATACGAATGTTCGTCATACCTTGTTCTTGCTTCAGCTTTCGTGCCTCAATTTCCCTAGTACTCAAAACCAAACCACCAGGACCCGCATCTTGGTAAAGTGGTTTTTCTTGAACGTGATAACGTTTTCTGTAGTCAGCGAATTTAGCTCTTAAACTTTTTAATGCACCTCTAAAACCTGATACAAGATCTGACATTAAAAACAGCTCACGTTCAAGGCGAAAAACCTCAGCGCGCTTCGTCTCCAACTCTTGGTCTTTTGATTTTATGATCATTTCCAACATGTTTTGGCGTTCCTGAAGTTGATTGATTGCCATCTGCTGATTATACTGTGAGTTTGCATAGTTTTGCTCTTTTGACTCGTGAAGCATCTTCGCTTTTTCCATCCACTGATGCATTTGCTCCATGCAATAACCAAAATCATTCTGATTTTGATCTAGCATATCATTAGTCCTTAATCGTTTATTGTTTCTGTCAAGATGGTGCATGTCGTCTTCAGCCTCCATTAGTCTCTTACCACCATTATTGAAAAAAGACGGACCACCATGATCCATAAACGAACCATCTCTTGATCCAAACAGATCCATCGAAGACATCCCGTGATTATTATAAGGAATATGCGATGTTTCGACTCCTTGAAGAAAATTACCTGTTAAGCCATCTCTATCCATTGAATTATCATTCGCTTGCATACCTAACCCGTCATCCATCCTTTCACCACCCGATTCCTCCTCCTCTTCTTCTTCTTCTTCATCGTCACCATCCACTTGCTCAATCTGATCATCTTCGACTTCTTCAGCATTTGTTTCCATATAAGGATTCAACGCGCTATTTTGACAACGTTGCAAGAAACTACTATCACTCAACACATTCTTCCCATCCAATGCCCAATTCCCTTGCTCCTCCGCCTCGTCCTCTGCCACCTCATCCGTCACGTCATCCACCTTAAACTCTTCAGCATCCGCCATAACCTCATCATCTTTACGCACCTCTTCATGTACTATTTCCTCAGCATCCAAACTACGCATGCCACAACCTAGCTAATTTAGACGTCAAAAGAATGATATATAGAAGTTAATCTCAACATGAATATGAGATTCATACCAATGACTGGTCCAGAGCAAATGTGGCTCATACTGCACAATAAAAAAACATTAAAGTAAGACTGTCCATGTACACATTGAGCACAGGCTTTAAAAGGTATAGATATTTACTTCAAAACCAAAACGAAACCTACAAAAAAATCATTGTAACTAATGCTACACATCTACAATCAATTCCTTACTTTATCTTCCATGTTCCACTGTCCTAGTTGAGGTAAAACATCTTTCTGTTTTCCATTATTGCTGCACTTCAACTGTTGATTTCAAGATCAACTATTATCGTATGAACATAGGAGATGGTTTATCAAAAGCTAAACCAAGGGTTGTAAGTAGACATACCCATGGGGCAGGAAGAACTCGAGCGTCAATGGATGTTGGTTTATCATCAATAGTGATGCCAAACTCCTTTGCATATGAGTCTTCGTTATAATCATTATGAGGCATTGTCTATAATCAAATACAATATTTACTCCGCTAATTCACTCCTATTTTAGACACAATAATGAGCCCATAAGACAAAAACCGAACCTGTAATATTTCCTTCTCTTGTTCTTTAGGCCTTTGGCAAGAAAACTTAAGCAAAGAAGTTAGCTGCTTATTGTTCAGTCCCTTTGTGCGCCTTTGGCCCTCAACAATCTTGCAAGCCTGGATAATGTGCAAAGAAACAAAATTATTAACCATGAGTTAAAAATAAAAATAAAAATTTAAAGATAAACTCACAAGACTAAAAGTCAGAAGAAAACCAAAAACACATTACTAAAACTTTTACAAACTCAGTACCTTGGATGACATGCGTTTCGAGCTCTTCCTTTTATCTAACCAAATGTCCACATCAAAAAGTCGTTCATTAGGGAAGATGAAAGAAGAAGAATTAGGGTTTTGTATGATGAATATATAAAATACCGTATATTGTGAAAATATATTTAAAGAAAAGATATGTATAATAAGTTTTAAAAAAGATAATTACTTAATATAATTTTTGTAGATAAATTAGCCATTTATATATTATAGTATGCAACATAATTATCAAAATAACTTGTTGTCTAAGTGGTAAACACACAAGTTATTTATACTAATCCTACAAACAACCCAAGTTCGAATCTCACCATGTACATTTTTTACTAAAAACGAATTTTATAAATAATACCTTCAAAAATCCGAAAATTCATACATTAAATCAGAAAATTAAATATTAATAATTAGATGGATAAAAACATTGCTTAGTTGGACAAAAATGCTTATGTGGCATGAAATTTGATTAGGTGGCATTGAGGTGGCATTGAGGTGTCATTGAGGTGGCATTGAGGTGGCATTAATGCCAAATGCCTCCTGTTATATATAATATATATATATATATATATATATATATATATATATATATATATATATATATATATATATATTTTAAAAAAATTCGAACAACATCTAAAGTCCCGTGTCATTCTTTGAATGACAGCACAAAGACCGTAGATGAAATTGAATCGAGAAAAACATGACAAAATGACAATATTTTTTGGAATTTTTCAAATATATATATATATATATGTATATATATATATATATATATATATATATATATATATATATATATATATATATATATATATATTTTGAAAGTTTTATATTTTTCTATTTGGTTTTTCGAATAAGTATTTACAAGAGATAGATGAAGGAAAAACTTTTTACTCCTCTTCTTCCTCTTGAAAACGTTTGAGTATATCTAGTTGAAGGCTTTTAAGACCAAGTCGTGGAAGAATAAACTCAAAACGTTCTCTAGGAAGAGCTTTGGTGAAGATGTCTGCTAACTGGTATTCAATCCTCACAAAGTAAAGTTCCACCACACCGTTTTCAACTTGCTCCCGGATGAAATGATGTCGAATATCAATGTGCTTTGCTCTTGAATGTTGGACGTTGTTGCATGAGAGAGCAATAGCACTTTTATTATCACAGTACAGAGGGATTTTGTTGAATTCAAAGCCATAGTCAGATAATTGGGATCTCATCCAAAGGATTTGAGCACAACAAGATGACATGGCTATGTATTCAACCTCTGTAGAGGAAATAGAAGTACTCATTTGCTTCTTTGAAGACCAACTCACAAGCTTATCACCCAAAAACTGAGCACCTCCTAACGTACTACGACGTGTATCTTGACATCCTGCATGATCAGCATCTGCATAGGCTGTTAGT
>BPTQ01000004.1:60582306-60607567 GCA_019973895.1 Chrysanthemum seticuspe | reverse complement strand
AGTAAAATTCTGATATTTTTAATATAATAATCAAATGGGCTACAAAAGTTAAATAAAACATATATTTAACAATATATAGAGATATAATATATATTGTCCTCCGTAAACCGTAATTACGGTGGAGTTACGGTGGAGTTACGGTGGATTCGTAATATACAGGTGGATTCGTTAAATTATTAGGTTGATAATTAGGTTGATAAAAAAGGCAAAAATTACATATTAAATATAATTAAAAATTATAATAAAAAAGTTTTAAGCAAAAATATTTTTTACAGTAACCACTCTAAGCTTGAACCCAACAAACATCCTAATCATATTTATTGAACACACAAATGGTGAACCCGTTGTTCAATAAAACTATTAATACAACGTATGATATTATATATTTACCGATATTAAATAGATGTTTTTAATATAATTCATTAATAGATATAATTTTTGTAGATAAATTATAGCCATTTATATATTATAGTATGCAACATAATTATCAAAATAACTTGTTGCCCAAGTGGTAAACACACAAGTTATTTATACTAATCCTACAAACAACCCAAGTTCGAATCTCACCAATGACATTTTTTATAAAAACGAATTTTGAAAAAATAATATTAAAAATTAATATAAATTATACATTAAAAACGGAAAAAATAGTTGGATTAATAGTTGGATTATTAAATTGCTTAGGTGGACATATAATGCTTAGGTGGCATTGAGGTGGCATTGAGGTGGCATTAATGCCAAATGCCTCCTGTTATATATAATATAGAGATATATAACAATTTATATACAAAATAAATTGAAAACATCGGGTAAACTAATAATATAATTTTTATAGTCTTAAAATGAGTATAAAAATATATCAGGATAATTTTTGGAAGGGTCGGATCAAATATTTAAAATAAATGATTATGCAATAGCGTTTATTTAATAAATAAAATAGACGTTAATGAAATATGCAAATCCATGCATGAATTAATATGATGATGATGTCACTAATAATATGTAGACTAAATCTAGTCTATATGAAATGTCCTTAATGATTTTTCATGAATACGCAGCTTAACCTTCAAGGTTACGCGTATTTGATACTCGTAAACCTAGTTTACGAAAAATGATGAATAGTGAATCATGAATAGCGATTTTTCTCCGGAAATGAATAGTGTTTCGTGAATAGAAATTTTTGAAATAACCTTTCAAAGTATCAAATCGACTTCAAAAATGATGAATAGTAACCGATGAATAGTAAATTCCTGAGATGAATAGTAAAATTTTTTAAGTTTGTAAAATGACCTGAAATTGAGAATTGTGACAAACACTACGAAGTATCGGATTGGGTAAACCCAAAAGGATATATTGCATTGCAAGTTCATCGGCTTCCATGTGTAGAAGTTGGTCAGTAGTAAGTTGATCAAGACTGACAACGTTGGAAACATCATCTCTTGGTGGATTAGCATTCGGATCTCTGGGTACAGTGATAGTAGGCATCTGAAATGGACCTTCAAGGATGACCTTTTCCAAGAACTTACCATGTGGTTTCTTTAGATCACAGAACCTAAAGAACCTGATCACCCACTGATCGTAGTTTCCGGGAGTGAGCATTGGAGGTCTATCAAGTGATCCAGCCTCATGAATGGATTGTTGGCTACTTAAAGCTTCACACATCTTTGCGAACCAAGACGGTTCCTTCATAGCATACTTGGATGGATGCTAATTTTGAAAGTTTGTGTAAGGTTATACTTGTAGACTAGGTGGTGGTTGAATCATTTATGATGGAATTGCTCCTTGAGGAAATTGTTGTTGAAATTGATGTTGTTGTTGATAGAGTTGTTGTTGTTGTTGTTGTTGTTGTTGTTGAGCATACATATGAGGGAAGTAGCTAGAGTATGGTGGTTGAGACATCTTGAAACTTGTGTTGATGATGGATCTTTGTAGTCGAATGAAACTTTGTCGATGAAGTATCCTTACGAGTAGAAAACCAGCTTATGCAAAGAAAACACCTTATGCGTAGAAAACCACCTTATGCGTAAAAACACCAGCTTACGCGTAAGAGTAACTTACGCGTAGGATAAGCTTACGCGTAGGATTGAGAAACACTTAGCTTAGGCGTAAACCAAAGGCTTAGTAGTAGAATGCTTATGCGTAAGATTAGCTTAGGCGTAAGACTGGCTTAGGAGTAAGAAAATGCTTAGGCAGAAAGTATTCTACGCGTAAGTAATTACCTTAGGCGTAAAACTAGGGTTTTGCCCAAAAAAAATCCTTTACACTTATACCAGTGTAAAAGATATCCAAAGTCGAAGTGTTTTCAGGCTTATCCAAGCAAGAGAACACTGAGTAAACCAATAGCACTGAAGATCAAACCTTGTGGAGCTTACGCGTAAGTTTAGGGTTTTGCTATGCGTAGGAACTGCATAAGGTAACCAAAACTGATTTTTAAGGATAATAACGTTTAGAAACCTGATTTTTATGATGAAACAGCTTCAAAATCACCAAAATAACACAAAAGTGTGAGACTTGATGATTTAAAACACTTATGCACCTTACGCGTAGAACATACTACACGAATGAAACCAAGCTCAAAACTAATGAAATATACGTAAAGTTTCAAACTTTTTGCCAAAAACTTAAACTTTATCACCAAATAACCTTTAAAGTACAAGAATCTTGAGTTTTAAAGTGGAAAAATTGAAGTTTTTAAGCGTTTGAATGTTTAAACACCGAAACTTACGCGTAGACACTAATAATTCAAAAACAAAACCGTTTCACCCAACTATTTGGCGAATGATACCACTGTTAGGTCACCATATTATAACACAAGCATCAATGTATGGGAAATGAGGTAAGAAATGATCGGATGAACACTAAACAACACACACGAATATATGAGAGAAAGTTTATGCGTGAAGTATATTGAGAAGTGAACAACCAACCTTCAAATGAAGGTTTACAAGAGTTATTTATAGGGAAGGAGCTAGGGCAACACACAAGCTCCCTTCCTTTCCTTATTAGGCTTGGGCCAAGGCTTATGGGCTTTCTACATAAGCCTTGCCTTAATTACTAACATAAAAGCCTAATTAAGCAACCTATTACATATTAATTACAAACACTTGAAATATAGTTTAGGAGTGATTCCAACATACATTGTATCTACTTAGATACCCATGGTCCAAACTCTAGGATCCATGACCCATGACCCATGACCAAAAACCCATGGGAAAACAGGAGCGTCTCACGGATCCCTCAAGTTACACTAGACGGATCCCTCAGGCAAGGGATCCATGGGATCCGTGCAACAATGGCAAGAATTTGCCTATAAATAGAGAGCCATTTCTTCATTGCACCTCACCCCTCTTCTTACAAACTCTCTCATATATTCTTACATTCTTCTAACCGAAGATTACTTGATCTAGAGAGTAGTTATTCTTTCTTTTTATTGTGATTCTCATATAGGTCCTTCTCTAAGGCGAGATCACGAGCATTCTACAAGTCATCCAAGCAAGGGGTCCTTGATTGATTTGTTCCTCCACAAGATTTCTGTATCAAAGATCTTGTATTTCATATTTCACATATTTGTTGTGTTATAGTAGTGTTGGTTTGGTCCTCCGTGTTACGGACTCGATATTTAGCTTTGTACCGGAAAAAGTGTAAGCGACGTTGTGAAGGCTTCTCCGCCGAGTTGAAGGAGTTTGTTGACATAGTGCTTGAACTCCCGAGTAGGTGACTCGGGGAGTGGAGTAGGGCAAGAAAGGTGTCCTTATAGCCGAACCACTATAAATCGGTTGTGTCATTTCTATCCTTTACTTTACTTGCTTTCTTTACTCGCATTACTTTTAGATCTATACATTCTCTTCATCCATATGATTTCACATAACATCGAATCTAAAGTTTTTGAAACTAACTTAAAATCGGCAAAACTATTCAACCCCCCCTTCTAGTTTTCCACAATTGGAATCAAGAGCTAAGTTTACAAAAGTTTTAAAGTAAACCTTATTTTAAAAACTTTTCGATCACTATGGGTTCTGAAAATTACAAGGAAGGGCAATCCATGCAACGACCTCCACTACTTGAAACTAATGGTTTTATATATTGGAAAAATAGATTCGAAACGTATGTGAAGTCAAAAGATATTGATCTTTGGTACATCATTGTTGAAGGCGATTTTAAAGCCACTACAAAAGATGAGTCCGGAAATTTAGTAAACACACCTCATTATCAACTCACCGATGATCAAAAGAAAAAGCTTTCCAAAAATAGTGAAGCTAAAATGGTTTTATACAATGCTTTACCCAAAAAGGAATTCGAAATAATTTCCATGCTTAAAACCTCTAAAGAGATTTGGAACTCTTTAGTTGTAACTCATCAAGGAAATCAACAAGTTAAAAACAATAAAATAGATTTATTTGTTCAACAATATGAAGAATTTTCAATATCGGATGAGGATACTATAGATCATTCTTTTGCTAACTTTAATACTATAATTACATCGTTACAAGCACTTGATGAGTCTTTCTCTAGTCGTAATCATGTTAGGAGGTATCTACGGGCACTTCCATCCAAGTGGAGATCTAAGGTGACGGAAATTGAAGAATCAAAAGACTTATCAATCCTCACCCTTGATGAACTCATAGGCAATCTAAATGTCTATGAGCTTGTCCACGCTAAAGATTCGGAAGCCTCAAAAGAGAAGAAAGAGAAGCACAAATCTCTTGCCCTAAAAGCCAAGAAGGTCTCAAGCGATGAAGAAAACTCCTCTTCGGATAGTGATGACGAGGAGTATGTCATGGCGGTAAGGGACTTCAAGAAGTTCTTTAGAAGAAAGGGAAGAGCAAAGATGACAACAAGAAGGGGTTCCGGAAAAGCAAAGATGACGAGAAAGCAAGGGATGAACGCGCTTGTTTTAAATGTGGGGACCCCAATCACTTTATTAGTAAGTGTCCCAAACGTGATGAACAAAAAGCGTTCGTAAGTGGTTCGTGGGGAATGAGCGAGGAGGAGGACCAAGAAATTTGTCTCATGGCAAATGACGAGGTATGTCACGAATACTATAGTAGCTCATCATTAGAAGATGATTCATTACATCATGAATATGATAAACTTTGCAAGATTAGCTTAAAAGTAATTAACAAAAACAATATTTTGAAAAACCAAAATGAACGTTTAGAAAAGGAAGTCTTTGAGTTAAAAGCTAAATTAAAATGTTTAGAAAAGTCGAAGATAGCAAGTGGCGAATGTCAGCTTTGTGTTCAACTTCAAACACTAGTTGATCATCTAGATTCTAAGATTGCTAGAATGAATACTAATACTCTAGATATGATATTAGATAGTGTTAAAACAGGAAACAACCAAAAAGGTTTAGGTTTCCAGCAACTTGATGCGTCAACTAGTGAAAAAAAAGAAACACAATTCGTTAAAGCAATAGAAAAACAAGCCACACTAGTCACGGATCCCACAAAAAGGGAACCGGCTAGTGTAAAGCCAGGGATCCATGGGTCTGCTGAAGCAAACAGTAGCAATAATATAGCTTATTCATCTAGAACCGATTTTGTTATTGTTAATAAGAAGTGTTAGGTCACCATGTTTGTAACACAAGCATCAATGTAAGAGGTATAGAGAAGAAGGATCAGATGAACACTTAACCAAAACACATGAATAAGAAATGGAAGAGGTATAGAGTGAAATAGAAAAGTGAACAACCAACTCTCTAATGAGAGTTACAAAGGTATTTATAGGGAAGGAGCTTGGGCAACACTCAAGCTTCCTTCCTTTACTTATTGGGCTTTTGGATAGGCTCATGGGCTTTCTACATGATCTTAGCCTTGAATACTAACTTAAAAGCCTTAATTAAGCTAACTATTACATATTGATTACAAACACTTGAAATATAGTTTAGGAGTGATTCCAACAATCTCCCCTTAAGTGTTGGTAATTGATGATAAGAGTGACAAACGTTGTAGGTGCCGATGTAATAGTTGATTTGACGTCTTCTGACATTCTTCTTTCTTGTGAGAAGAAGTGCCTTGATTCTAACAATCTCCCCAGAGTGAGGATCTTGTTTACTTTGAAGTTTTTCAGCTTTGACGTCTTCATTAATCTTTGTTCTTTGATCTTTGTTCTTTGTGGTGGTAGTGATAGTATGTTGTGGTTATCTGCATCAGGTCTGCTTCGTTGCTCCAGTGTCTCCACGTCTTTCTCTAACATGCTCACACGCTCTTTATTGTTGGATTTCAGTACTGATGTAGTTCTCTTAGTTTTAAACTTTGTAGATTCTTTGACTTTGACAAAGAATCATTCAGACTTTGTGTTGCCTTTTGAGAGAACTTCAATTAGTGTTGTTGTTAGTATGAGCATGTGAAGAATATGCACGATCTTTTCCACCCACGAGCATCCATAAGAAGAAAACATAAAACATGGGTTAGAAATAATCCAGCGCTTACAAGTTTGAACTTTGAACGTGTTAACAGCATAGTGTGAAAACACATCTCTAATTCTTACTAAGGCTGTTCCTAAACTGGATTACCACAAGTGAGATAAGGCGATGTACTGAAGTACACCTACAGTTCAGGTGAGTCGCTGAGGCACACCGAAACATCACCCCACGATTGTAGACCATTTGAGACACACTAAGTGTAACCCATAAGGAGTTACCGAAGTGACCTACTGTCAGGGCTGTTTGATGTTGACCCTGGCAGGAGTTTCCATTCAATCACTGAGGATCACAGTTGTGAACCCCTCATAAATGTTCTCGACAGATTGCTAAGATCTGTGAAGGACTCAATAATGTATCACTTGTGTTCTTATTGTTGAATGACAAGCGATGAATTGTCAAGTGTTCCTAAGAGATCTTTTGATGAATCTCGTGGCTCTAGACTCAGTAGTTTGCTTTGGTTTTCCTAAGCGGAGACTAGGGAGAGAGTCTCCTTGTTCAATACCAGCAATCTCTAATAGAACGCCGATAGTTTACGTAGGGTTCCCTGTGAGAATGAAACAAGCTTCTGTTGAGAGAAAATTGAGTGGCTAAGAAGGTTTAGTGCATGCGTCACTCGGTCCATGACGACTTTGATATTCAATACCGGTGTCATCAAGTGATAACCAGTAGCATATGAATTGAACCCGGTGTCTGCCCTAAGTTGAATAATCTGGAGGGCTATTTATTTTCACCATTTTCTTTTTAATTCTTCAACTCCTTCTTTCTCCGATTATCATTTTCTCCTTTTTATAATCATACATAAGGACTTCTAAATTATAACTTTTGGTGGTGTCCATGGGTAGATCCAGCCGGCTCTGGCGGATCATAGGACGGTTATTCCTAACCTTAGTCACCTTATAACTCCATGACTAACCTATGTTGCCATAAAACCATTTTCATGAAAAAATATCTTAAAGTGGTTATGAGCAAACACATTTTGTGCCACTGAAAGAGTTTTAAATGTTGTCGAAATACTCCCCCTCCACACGTTCTTAAGTATTTTGACAGAAATCTGCACAGTGACAAAAGAGTGCGCACTTTTGAATTGATCAACTCAAGATAGACAATTACCCGCGAGACACGGTTACATCACTGACTAGTCCAGCTTAAAGTTGTAAACACTCCTTGGTGAGGAGGTTTGACCCGTCAAGGTTCATGTCTACCAAGAATTTCTCGAATGGTACATTCTACTAGGACAAGTCCTTTGCGAGACACGTTTACATCACTAGCGAACTAGTTTGAAATTATTACCCATCCCGGAAAAGTATTTTTGAGTTACTAACATTGAAGTGCTCGTCAATTCTTTGGTTAAGTCTTTAGCCCAATAATTCAATAGCAATTCACAACATTTTTCTTATCACATGATTTCCTCCCCCCCTCAAAAATGGCATATAAATGATATTTTTGATAAAATTTTGATATCGAATATGTCCATTTCGAGTTTTGTGGGAAGATTACCATGAAGAACAATTTTGTGAACGAATTTTTAAGCAAATACCCCCCCTCAACAAGTGATATTAACTTTTGAGGTTTTGAAAATCATAAGGGGAAGTACTTGTTCTTTTGAGCAAAACTTTGAAAATTGAAAGTTTTGATAAGTTTTACTCAAAAGTAAGAAGCTTTTGCTCCTTTTATAAGGATTGTGGCACTGAAGTGTACCACACGGTCTTTTATTTACAAGTACGGGTTGTACACTGTTATATGTGCACAAACAATTGTGAATAAATCAAACAAACAAAATCACAATCAAGAGAGTTAAGAGAGTACCCAATGATTATAGATGATCAGCTACTTTCTGAGGACGTTGGAAAGTCAGAATCGGAAAGTTTGGTCATCCTCCCACATTGCTCTCCAATCGTTGCATCTGATCTCGATGAATCAACCTTTCATCAAACCTAGTGATAAATCAACGAACATCCTTGCGATCTTTTGAATTCCATCTCTTCGTCTGAATTATACCCAACTCAATGTCCTTCAAACGATATGCCAATCCATCTCGGACCATCTTCAGGGTGGCGTCAGAGAACTTTGTGAATTTCATCGAAAGCCATGAAGCAAGTATGATGATTTTCACTTCGGTAGACGAACCCAAACTTTAGATTATGAACGATTTTGTACTGAGGTTCTTGATTGATTCCGTTGAAGGGTAGAATTTTGGTAAGATTCGACCCCGAGGTGGAGATCTTCAACACGCTCTTTGATTTGGTGTGTATGAAACAAGGAGTGCAGAAATGTACTTGATCTGACTCTCAGTTGAGGTTCAGGTTGGGGCTGAGGTATGTCATGATCCTTACCACCAGTGTATGTAGAGTGATTACCGGTTTTTTTCCATTGGTGGTGTGGTTTCTGAAACACTTGGTTGATCAGATGGTGGTGGTTGTGTAGCTTGTTGTGTAGTGGTGAAAACCTGCTTAACTATTTGTCGAATCATTGGATGGAGTTGCCTTCTTAACAGATTTTGTTGTTGACTTAGTTGTTTCTTTTGTTGATGGAGGTGATGATTGAGATGATGATTTGGGTTTGGTGGAATTGTCAAAAAAAGGTGATTCAGAAGACTGTTGAGGTATGTGTGTTGGATTGTCAACTATGTAGTTGTCTGATTCCTTCTTTAACTTTTCCTCTTCAGCTCTAGCAGCTTCTTCAGCCTCTTTTCGCATCATTTCCTCTTCAGCCACCAAATTATCATCATCAGGGACTCTTTCATCCTTATCATGATCGTAATCTCCTTCGTCATATATTTCCACATCTTCACCATGCTTTTCATTTTTGCGGTTGTTTTAGTTGTTGTTGTGGTAACTTCATTTCAACAGTTGTAGTGACAGTGACACCCTGATCCTTACCGGGTTGATTAACCGGATCAGATGGGGTAAGAGTTGTTTTGCAATGGATCTTCCATAAGTGGAGGACTACTGCTTGACCCTCTTGTCCCACTGGGTTGATTAACCGGAAAGGTTGAAGCATGGTATTCCATCCTTTTCTGCTTAAATGTCTTACGAAATTGTATTTCCTCATCCATTGAATCATACTCATCATCAGGATGAATTTGTGAGCATGAATTTGAGTGGATGTTGCAGAAGGATGTCCACAGCAATTCTGCAAGATGATTCTGAGCATATGAAATTGTTGAAGACGACGTGGAGATTGTTCATGCCAATTGTTTTGTCGTATCCAGCTGGGAATGTGTTTGCCATCGAGAGCTCAGCTGGGGCATTAATGTTTGCTTGATTTGCAGCCATTTTGTGATCTGAAAGTCATTAGACACAGAGAGACATATGGAAACACAATGTGTTTGTTTTAGTCTGATTTATTCTCTAATTACTTGTTTGATGGTAACATGTTTATGTTAGTTACAAGTCCTAAGTCACATTTGTCCAATTGATTGAAGTTGATGTGAAAGTTACGTGAACGTGTTAATTTTGAAATTTCAAAGTCCTATTTTTTACTTAACACACAACATATTAACTTTTAAGCTAATATGAAACATCAGGTATTTGTGACTTATGCGTAACATTTAACAAGCAACATATGCGTAACAGACCAAAAGGTAGTGAACAGTGGGTTATGAGTACCAAGAATCCTTATGCGTAAGAAAGGAGCTTATGCGTAAGAGTAAGCTAAAGCGTAAGACCAAGCTTATGCGTAAGAGTTTCTTACGCGTAAGACAAGTTCAAAATGCTTTAGGCTTACGCGTAGGAATAAGCTAGATGTTATGCGTAAAGTTTACTCATAAGAGTAAAGCTTATGCGTAGCAAGCCTTGTTTACGAACATCTTTCCAAGATACGTGTAATCCACTGTAGACCTCTTATGCGTAAGAGTTACGCATCAACATGAAAACTTGATTACAGTTTATTCCAAACATCTTATAGATCACAAAACAAGCACAAGAACATATCAGATACACACACAAAGACTTAGGTGTAAAATTACTTAAACCTTAAACCCTTAATCTATGCGTAAGAGATATAGCCACACAAATCAAACAAGAATGTTTCTAGAGTGTCATAGATGACATATTAGTTCAATGGATTAAGATTTAACACATTTATACCACAGAATCAGAAGATTCATGGGAGATGAACCCTAAAAGCCTAAAACTTAAATTCTTACACTGTAGATGTTTCTGGGCTAATTTAAAGGTTCAAATCATGCATATATACTTATTATAACACTTTCTTGACCACCTAATAACATATCACAGAATAGAAAAACCCTAAATGAGCGCAAGAACCATATAATTCAAGTTAATGAAATTTAAGATTCTGGATGGTTTTAAATGATTAAAACAAGTTTAATAGACACTAAGAAAGGTTTTAAGATAACTCATTTCAATCCAAACACATTTATGCATAAACACCCATTTTGGTTACACAAAACATATTTAGGCAAGAAACATAACGATACTCCCCCTCGACTTTTGAAATAATGAATTTTGAAAAACATTTGAGTCCGAGGAGAGTATTTGAAAAGATACATATCCACCATTTTAGAAGAAACAACATATTTAGGTAACATGCAAGTACAAGGTTTTATGAAACTGAAAAATATTTACTTTCTCCCCCTCAACACTTGTTTGGGAAAATTGTGAAAAGTTTGATAGAACAAAGTGTTGACTGAAGTTTTGTACTTGCAATGTTTGAAAGAAATTAGATAGAAGAATATTTTTGTATTTTATCAGATTTTATATTTTTCTATTTTTGTTTTTGAAAATTTTATTTACAAAAGAGGTTTTGGTGTTTGACTGGTTTTAAGATTGTTTTAAAAGTTCATCCAGTTCCTCTGGAGTCAAACACCGCATACCAATCCGGTGGACCAACTCAGTAAACCTAGCAGGAGCCAAGGCTTTGGTGAGAAGATCTGCCAGTTGGTATTCAGTACCCACAAAGTATAATTCAACGGTACCCTTTTCCACATGCTCCTTGATGAAATGATATCGAAGATCGATGTGCTTTTATTTCGAATGTTGAACAGAGTTGCACGATATTGCAATAGCACTTCGATTGCGCAGTACATCGGGATTCTGTCAAATACGTAACCATAGTCTTTGAGTTATGTTCTCATTCAAATGACTTGAGAACAACACGCGGACATGGCTACATATTCAACTTCTGTTGAGGACAGCGATGTACAATCCTGCTTCTTCGATTGCCATGACACCAGTTTATTACCAAGAAATTGTAGAGCGCCTGAAGTACTTGTTCGAGAATCTAAGCAACTTGCGTGATCAGCGTCTGAAAAAGCTATTAGTTCAAAACTAGAATCCTTCGGATACCAAATCCCCAAGTTAATGGTTCCCTTGATGTATCGGATGATTCTTTTAGCCTCAGAGAGGTGAGTTTCAGTTGGTCTCGACTGATAACGGGAGCAAAGATATACAACAAAGACAATATCAGGTCTACCGGCTGTTAGATACATGAGAGAACCAATGATACTTCGGTATTTGGTAGGGTCAACCATTTTCCCATGCAAATCAGCGTCCAGTTTCTTGGTATGTGCCATTGGTGTGGCATAGGTGTCACAGTTTTGCATTCCATTTTTGTTTAAAATTTCAAGTGCATATTTGGACTGACTCAAGAAAATACCACGGGGTGATTGATGAACTTGCAGTCCTAGAAAGAACGTATGTTCACCCGTCACAGACATTTCAAAATGTTTTTTCATAAGTTTTGAAAAAAGCGTTTGAGTACAAAGAAACACAATTCGTTAAAGCAATAGAAAAACAAGCCACACTAGTCACGGATCCCACAAAAAGGGAACCAGCTAGTGTAAAGCCAGGGATCCGTGGGTCTGCTGAAGCAAACAGTAGCAATAATATAGCTTATTCATCTAGAACCGATTTTGTTATTGTTAATAAGAAGTGTTAGGTCACCATGTTTGTAACACAAGCATCAATATAAGAAGTATAGAAGAAGAAGGATCGGATGAACACTTAACCAAAACACACGAATAAGATATGGAGGTTTTATGCTTAGAGTGAAATAGAAAAGTGAACAACCAACTCTCTAATGAGAGTTACAAAGGTATTTATAGGGAAGGAGCTAGGGCAACACTTAAGCTTCCTTCCTTTACTTATTGGGCTTTTGGATAGGCTCATGGGCTTTCTACATGAGCTTAGCCTTGAATACTAACTTAAAAGCCTTAATTAAGTTAACTATTACATATTGATTACAAACACTAGAAATATAGTTTAGGAGTGATTCCAACAATCTCCCCCTAAGTGTTGGTAATTGATGATATGAGTGACAAACGTTGTAGGTGCTGATGTAATAGTTGCTTTGACGTCTTCTGACATTCTTCTTTCTTGTGAGAAGAAGTGCCTTGATTCCAACAATCTCCCCAGAGTGAGGATCTTGTTTACTTTGAAGTTTTTCAGCTTTGACATCTTCATTAATCTTTGTTCTTTGATCTTTGTTCTTTGTGGTGGTAGTGATAGTATGTTGTGGTTATCTGCATCAGGACTGCTTCGTTGCTCCAGTGTCTCCACGTATTTCTCCAACATGCTCACACGCTCTTTATCGTTGGATTTCAGTACTGATGTAGTTCTCTTAGTCCTTAAACTTTGTAGATTCTTTGACTTTGACGAAGAATCATTCTGACTTTGTGTTGCCTTTTGAGAGAACTTCAATTAGTGTTGTTGTTAGTATGAGCATGTGAAGAATATGCACGATCTTTTCCACCCGCGAGCATCCATAAGAAGAAAACATAAAACATGGGTTAGAAATAATCCAGCGCTTACAAGTTTGAACTTTGAGCGTGTTAACAGCATAGTGTGAAAACACATCTCTAATTCTCACTAAGGCTGTTCCTGAACTGGATTACCACAAGTGAGATAAGGCGATGTACCGAAGTACACCTACAGTTCAGGTGAGTCGCTGAGGCACACCGAAGCATCACCCCACGACTGTAGACCAATTGAGACACACTAAGTGTAACCCATAAGGAGTTACCGAAGTGACCTACTGTCAGGGCTGTTTGATGTTCCCTGGCAGGTGTTTCCATTCAATCACTGAGGATCACAGTTGTGAACCCCTCATAAATGTTCTCGACAGATTGCTAAGATCTGTGAAGGACTCGATAATGTATCACTTGTGTTCTTATTGTTGAACGACAAGCGATGAATTGTCAAGTGTTCCTAAGAGATCTTTTGATGAATCTCGTGGCTCTAGACTCAGTAGTGCGCTTTGGTTTTCCTAAGCGGATACTAGGGAGAGGGTCTCCTTCTTCAATACCAGCAATCTCTAAGAGAACGCCGATAGTTTACGTAGGGTTCCATGTGAGAATGAAATAAGCTTCTATTGAGAGAAAGTTGAGTGGCTAAGAAGGTTTAGTGCATGCGTCACTGGGTCCATGACGACTTTGATCTTGAATACCGGTGTCATCAAGTAACAACCAGTAGCATATGAATTGAACCCGGTGTCTGCCCTAAGTTGAATAATCTGGAGGGCTATTTATTTTCACCCTTTTCTTTACTTTTCTTTTTAATTCTTTAACTCCTTCTTTCTCCGATTCTCATTTTCTCCTTTTTATTATCGTACATAAGGACTTCTAAATTCTAACTTTTGGTGGTGTCCTTGGGTAGATCCAGCCGGCTCTGGCGGATCATAGGACGGTTATTCCTAACCTTAGTTACCTTATAACTCCATGACTAACCTATGTTGCCATAAAACCATTTTCATGAAAAAATCTCTTAAAGTGGTTATGAGCAAACACATTTTGTGCCACTGAAAGAGTTTTAAATGTTGTCGAAATACTCCCCCTCCACACGTTCTTAAGTATTTTGACAGAAATCTGCACAGTGACAGAAGAGTGCGCACTTTTGAATTGATCAACTCAAGATAGACAATTACCCGCGAGACACGGTTACATCACTGACTAGTCCAGCTTGAAGTTGTAAACACTCCTTGGTGAGGAGGTTTGACCCGTCAAGGTTCATGTCTACCAAGTCCTTTGCGAGACACGTTTACATCACTAGCGAACTAGTATGAAATTATTACCCATCCCGGAAAAGTCTTTTTGAGTTACTAACATTGAAGTGCTCGTCAATTCTTTGGTTAAGTCTTTAGCCCGATAATTCAATAGCAATTCACAACATTTTTCTTATCACATGATTTCCCCCCCCCCCCTCAAAAATGACATATAAATGATATTTTTGATAAAATTTTGATATCGAATATGTCCATTTCGAGTTTTGTGGGAAGATTACCATGAAGAACAATTTTGTGAACGAAGTTTTAAGCAAATACCCCCCCTCAACAAGTGATATTAACTTTTGAGGTTTTGAAAATCATAAGGGGAAGTACTTGTTCTTTTGAGCAAAACTTTGAAAAGTGAAAGTTTTGATAAGTTTTACTCAAAAGTAAGAAGCTTTTGCTCCTTTTATAAGGATTGTGGCACTGCAGTGTACCACAGGGTCCTTTATTTACAAGTACGGGTTGTACACTGTTATGTGTGCACAAACCATTGTGAATAAATCAAACAAACAAAATCACAATCAAGAGAGTTAAGAGGGTACCCAATGATTACAGAAGATCAGCTACTTTCTGAGGACGTTGGAAAGTAAGAATCGGAAAGTTTGGGCATCCTCCCACATAGCTCTCCAACCGTTGCATCTGATCCCGATGAATCAACCTTTCATCAAACCTAGTGATAAATCAACGACCATCCTTTCGCTCTTTGGAATTCCATCTCTTCGTCTGAATTATACCCAACTCAATGTCCTTCAAACGATATGCCAATCCATCTCGGACCATCTTCAGGGTGGCGTCATAGAACTTTGTGAATTTCATCGAAAGCCATGAAGCAAGTATGATGATTTTCACTTCGGTAGACGAACCCAAAATTTAGATTATGAACGATTTTGTACTGAGGTTCTTGATTGATTCCGTTGAAGGGTAGAATTTTGGTAAGATTCAACCCCGAGGTGGAGATCTTCAACACGCTCTTTGATTTGGTGTGTATGAAACAAGGAGTGCATAAATGTACTTGATCTGACTCTCGGTTGAGTTTCAGGTTGGGGCTCAGGTATGTCATGATCCTCACCACCAGTGTATGTAGAGTGATTACCGGTTTTTTTTCCATTGGTGGTGTGGTTTCTAAAACCCTTGGTTGATCAGATGGTGGTGGTTGTGTAGCTTGTTGTGTAGTGGTGAAAACCTGCTTAACTATTTGTCGAATCATTGGATGGAGTTTCCTTCTTAACAGATTTTGTTGTTGACTTAGTTGTTTCTTTTGTTGATGGAGGTGATGATTGAGATGATGATTTGGGTTTGGTGGAATTGTCAAAAAAAGGTGATTCAGAAGACTGTTGAGGTATGTGTATTGGATTGTCAACTATGTAGTTGTCTGATTCCTTCTTTAACTTTTCCTCTTCAGCTCTAGCAGCTTCTCCAGCCTCTTTTCGCATCATTTCCTCTTCAGCCACCAAATTATCATCATCAGGGACTCTTTCATCCTTATCATGATCGTAATCTCCTTCGTCATATATTTCCACATCTTCACCATGCTTTTCATTTTGCGGTTGTTTTAGTTGTTGTTGTGGTTACTTCATTTCAACAGTTGTAGTGACAATGACACCCTGATCCTTACCGGGTTGATTAACCGGATCGGATGGGGTAAGAGTTGTTTTGCAATGGATCTTCCATAAGTGGAGGACTATTGCTTGACCCTCCTGCCCCACAGGGTTGATTAACCGGAAAGGTTGAAGCATGGTATTCCATCCTTTTCTGCTTAAATGTCTTACGAAATTGTATTTCCTCATCCATTGAATCATACACATCATCAGGATAAATTTGTGAGCATGATATTGAGTGGATGTTGCAGAAGGATGTCCACAACAATTCTGCAAGATGATTCTGAGCATATGAAATTGTTGAAGACGACACGGAGATTGTTCATGCCAATTGTTTTGTCGTATCCAGCTGGGAATGTGTTTGCCATCGAGAGCTCAGCTGGGGCATTGATGTTTGCTTGATTTGCAGCCATTTTGTGATCTGAAAGTCATTAGACAAAGAGACAGACATATGGAAACACAATGTGTTTGTTTTAGTCTGATTTATTCTCTAATTACTTGTTTGATGGTAACATGTTTATGTTAGTTACAAGTCCTAAGTTACATTTGTCCAATTGATTGAAGTTGATGTGAAACTTACGTGAACGTGTTAATTTTTAAATTTCAAAGTCCAATTTTTCACTTAACACACAACATATTAACTTTTAAGCTAACATGAAACACCAGGTATTTGTGACTTATGCGTAACATTTAACAAGTAACATATGTGTAACAGGCCAAAAGGTAGTGAATAGTGGGTTATGAGTACCAAGAATCCTTATGCGTAACAAAGGAGCTTATGCGTAAGAGTAAGCTAAAGCGTAAGACCAAGCTTATGCGTAAGAGTTTCTTACGCGTAAGACAAGTTCAAAATGCTTTAGGCTTACGCGCAGGAATAAGCTAGATGTTATGCGTAAAGTTTACTCATAAGAGTAAAGCTTATGTGTAGAAAGCCTTGTTTACGAACATCTTTCCAAGATACGTGTAATCCACTGTAGACCTCTTATGCGTAAGAGTTATGCATAAACATGAAAACTTGATTACAGTTTATTCCAAACATCTTATAGATCACAAAACAAGCACAAGAACATATCAGATACACACACAAAGACTTAGGCGTAAAATTACTTAAACCCTAAACCCTAAACCCTTAATCTATGCGTAAGAGATATAGCCACACAAATCAAACAAGAATGTTTCTAGAGTGTCCTAGATGACATATTAGTGCAATGGAATAAGATTTAACACATTTCCACCACAGAATCAGAAGATTCATGGGAGATGAACCCTAAAAGCCTAAAACATAAATTCTTACAATTTAGATGTTTCTGGGCTAATTTAAAGGTTCAAATCATGCATATATACTTATTCTAGCACTTTCTTGACCACCTAATAACATATCACCGAATAGAAAAACCCTAAATGAGCGCAAGAACCCTAGATTTCAAGTTAATGAAATTTAAGATTCTGGATGGTTTTGGATGATTAAAACAAGTTTAATAGATACTAAGAAAGGTTGTAAGATAACTCATTTCAATCCAAACACATTTATGCATAAACACCCATTTTGGTTACACAAAACATATTTAGGCAAGAAACATAACGATACTCCCCCTCGACTTTTGAAATAATGAATTTTGAAAAACATTTTAGTCCGAGGAGAGTATTTGACAAGATACATATCCACCATTTTAGAAGAAACAACATATTTAGGTAACATGCAAGTACAAGGTTTTATGAAACTGAAAAATATTTACTTTCTCCCCCTCAACACTTGTTTGGGAAAATTGTGAAAAGTTTGATAAAACAAAGTGTTGACTGAATTTTTGCACTTGCAATGTTTGAAAGAAATTAGATAGAAGAATATTTTTGTATTTTATCAGATTTTATATTTTTCTATTTTTGTTTTGAAAATTTTATTTACAAAAGAGGTTTTGGTGTTTGACTGGTTTTAAGATTGTTTTAAAAGTTCATCCAGTTCCTCTGGAGTCAAACACCGCATACCAATCAGGTGGACCAACTCAGTAAACCTAGCAGGAGCCAAGGCTTTAGTGAGAAGATCTGCAAGTTGGTATTCAGTACCCACAAAGTATAATTCAACGGTACCCTTTTCTACATGTTCCTTGATGAAATGATATCGAAGATCGATGTGCTTTGATTTCGAATGTAGAACAGAGTTGCACGATATTGCAATAGCACTTCGATTGTCGCAGTACATCCAGATTCTGTCAGATACGTAACCATAGTCTTTGAGTTATGTTCTTATTCAAATGACTTGAGCACAACACGCGGACATGGCTACATATTCAGCTTCTGTTGAGGACAGCGATGTACAATCCTGCTTCTTCGATTGCCATGACACCAGTTTATTACCAAGAAATTGTAGAGCGCCTGGAGTACTTTTCCGAGAATCTAAGCAACCTGCTTGATCAGCGTCTGAAAAAGCTATTAGTTCAAAACTAGAATCTTTTGGATACCAAATCCCCAAGTTAATGGTTCCCTTGATGTATCGGATGATTCTTTTAGCCTCAGAGAGGTGAGTTTTAGTTGGTCTCAACTGATAACGGGAGCAAAGATATACAACAAAGACAATATCAGGTCTACTGGCTGTTAGATACATGAGAGACCCAATGATACTTCGGTATTTGGTAGGGTCAACCATTTTCCCATGCAAATCAGCGTCCAGTTTCTTGGTATGTGCCATTGGTGTGGCATAAGTGTCACAGTTTTGCATTCCATTTTTGTTTTAAATTTCAAGTGCATATTTGGACTGACTCAAGAAAATACCACGGGGTGATTGATGAACTTGCAGTCCTAGAAAGAATGTATGTTCACCCATCATGGATATTTCAAAATGTTTTTTTATAAGTTTTGAAAAAAGCGTTTGAGTACCTTAGATGTGTTGACCCAAAAATGATGTCATCCACATAAATTTGAACAATTAAAATGTGTGCCCCGTGATATTGTATGAATAGTGTAGGGTCGACTGAACATTTTGATGAAATTATTAGCGATAAGAAAGGATGAAAACTTATCATACCACGCCCGAGGGGCTTGTTTGAGACCGTAGAGAGCCTTGTTCAATTTGTAGACGTGATTAGGGAACTATGGATCAACGAATCCTTCTGACTGGCTAACATAGACTGTTTCTTTCACTTTTCCATTGAGAAAAGCAGTTTTGACGTCCATCTGAAAGACCATGATGTTCATGTGAGCCGCGAATGCGAGAAAGATCCGAACAGCCTCAAGTCTAGCAACCGATGCGAATGATTCCTCATAATCAATCCCTTCTTCTTGTCTATGTTGGGAATTCTACTAAGTAAGAATTCTGCTGAAGAATCTGCTAAAGTGCAAGGATTCTGCTGAAGAAGAGATTTTGCGGAAGTAGAGAAACTGCGTAGTTTGTTTATGCGGATATAGATATTCCGCGTATTTTATAGTTAGTTAGGATATGCATGAGCTTTATTAGGAAGTGATAATGTATATCTTCTTTAGTTTTATGTTTACACGTTTCTTGGGAAACGGTGTAGGGTTCCTTATCTATAAAAGGAACACCTTAGTATGAATTATGTACGAGTTTGAAAAACAAGTTTTAGTGATATTCCAAGATCCATAGAGGATCAAAGTATTCTTAGTTATTATTGTTCTTACTTGTGTTTAATTTCCGCTCTAGAATACAAGTAACAGAGACTGTCCATTAGTGTGTTTGTGATTACATAAGCATTACTAACGATCCACGAGTACTCAAAGATCTATCAAGGTCTAAGGTTCAACAAGTGGTATCAGAGTCTCGGGAGAGTCTCTGTGATACCAAGAGCATTCTTTTCTTTACACGCTCACAACCAAAACAACCTTCACCAGGGCTGGATCAGACGATGAAATTGAAGTCACCAACAATCAAAACAACACATCTCTGCAACAACTCAATCTCTCAAACAGCAATGCAAAGTTCCCATACCAAAAGAAGGAGGAGTATGATTTGTGGGCTATGAAGATGCATAATTGGATCTCAAACATTGATTGGAATCTTTGGGAAGTTGTGAAGAAGGGGAATAGTTTGAAGAGGCATGTCACAGATGCTGATGGTCTTGTTACCATTGTTGGTCCCAAAACTGCTGAAGAGATACTGGTTGTTCAGAGAGAGAACAAAGTTAGAACGATTCTCCTTCAGGCTATACCTGATGAGCACATGGGTAACTTTCACTACATGCAGGATGCTAAGGACATATGGATGGCTATCAAGGCTAGGTTTGGTGGGAACGAGGAGTCAAGGAGAATGAGGAAATTAATGCTGAAACAACAGTTTCAAGAATTCCAAATCTCTGAAGAAGAAGGTATCCACAAGGGGTATGACAGGTTCCATAAGATATTGAGTCAATTGAATCAACTGAAGGCAAGGCCAGACAATGATGATTTCAATTCAAAGTTCTTACGATCTTTACCTCCATCTTGGTTGCAAGTAAGCATTGCACTCAAAGCTAAAGGTGGGCTAGATATGCTCACTTTTGATGAACTATACAACAGACTTAAATCTCTTGAGCCCGATGTCAGAAGTCCCTTTCGTCCATCCACTCCTAGTCACACAGCATTTGTTGGGGCCTCCTCAAATAAGATGACTTATGCTCCAAGTCCAGTTTCCTTAGCATCATCATCCTACATTACCACTCCATCAAATTCTCAACCTAAATCCATTGGTGTATTGGAAGATGTACTTCACTCTTTTGTTGCTGATTATGACACTCAGCAGAAACTAGCCTTTGAGGATTTTAAACAGGTGGATCCACTTGATATGGAAGAGATGAACTTGAAGTGGCAACTGGCCATGCTTTCAGTGGACATCAAGAGGTTTGAGCGTAAGTCTGGGAGAAAGTTTGGTTTCCAGGGAAGAGATTCAGCAAGATTTGACAGAAGGAAAGTCAAGTGCTATACTTGTGGTCAGATGGGTCACTTCTCAAGAGAATGCAAGGATAGGAAGGCTGGTGATGAGGTTAGGTATTCTTCCTATCAGCAAGAAGCTGGAAATTCTAAAGCTGGATCCTCAACTGCTATGGTCACTCTGGATGACCATGTCAACTGGAAGGTGCATGAGCCTGAGAATGATGAAGCTCCTGGTTCTGAGAATATTGGATTGTTGGCAAGCTGTACTTCAGAGGATAAGCATGATCAAATTGCCTTAATGGGCATCTCTCAGGTACATAAATGTGTTTTTGGTTGTAGTGAAAGATATAATGAACTTAAGATAGCCTATGATGAATTGAAACCTAAATATAATGAATGTTATGTCGAAGTTGAGGCTTATAAACAGGCTTTAAAAACATTAGAAAGACAAAAAGTTTGGTTTCAAAAGAATCAACTAGCTTATGATGAAAAGATAAGGGTGTTAGAAAGTGATTTAGAATGTGCTAAAATTGATTTAAAACGTACTGAGAAAGAAAAAGCTGATGTAGTTTCTGAAAACTAAGTGCTAAAAGAGAAACTAGATGAGGAAGTAGCTAGGCATAAAGAATGGTTATTGGCTGGTGACTAGTTAGCTAGTCATATCTATGCTAGTCAAAATCCTAATACTGCAATAGGCTTAGGTTTTAAGAAGTATGTAGGGTTAGAAGCTAGGGATGACCTACGTAAATCTACACCAGCAGGATTAGCTAATTTTGTAAAAGAAGGAAAACTACATGTTGTCCCTGGACCGATTAGAGGAGAACATATGCCCATTGACCTTTTCATCACTGTTGACTTCGATGGATCACACCATCTTTATGGCAAAAAGTCAAGAGACTTGCCAGACCTTGATTCTTCATCTACTGACTTTGTCTCTTGTGTTGACAGTGACAAGTCCTCTGACCAAGGGTCTACTACTTCTACCATGTGTGATTCAAATGAAAAGTCAGACCTTCCCAAGACCTCACCCAAGCCTACACCCAAGACTCCCTACAAGCCTATTAGAGTTGCTGCTAAGGAATCAACTTCGAAGACAGTTTCTTCTGAAGACTTGTATTTTAATTCTTTTCAAAACAATAATTCTGTTAAAAACAATTATGTTCATGTTTGTGGTTTAAATGCTTTTGATTATGATGAAACTTATTTCATTATGAATAAATCTTCTAAAAGGAAGACATGTTTTGTTTGTGGAAGTAAATTTCATTTTATTAAGGATTGTACTTTTCATGAGCGAAGAATGGGTGTATGTGATAGTCAAAAGAAATCTAGACCAATGTGGAAAAATGTTAATGATATTCCATCTTTTGTTCCACAAGCAACTAATAAATACAATTCTTCTGATAAAAAAATTTCAAAATGGGGCAGATCAGTTGCTCGACCATATGTGAGACCAACTAGTGCATATTTTCAAAATGGTTATTGGCCTGGATGTTTTGACTCTATGTATGTTGGCAAGGGATATAGGGATACTGCTGTGAAGCCCTCAGCAGGTTGTTCTAGGACTAAAAAGGGACCTAATTTTCAATGGAGGTCCAAGAACAATGGGGGATCTTTTACTTCTACATGGCCTAAATCTTATGATCCACAAGGCAGGCTCAAGTCAGTAATGACTTGAGTCTCCATAGTGTACTAATTTTTTGTATATATTCTTCTTGTTGTTGTAGGATCATCCTCTGAGGAGTAAAGATGTTGGCATAGTTGTTAGTGGTAGTTCCAGAAGCATGTCAGGAAACATAGAGAAGATGCATGATTTTGTACCCATAGAAGGAGGAGGCAGTGTGACTTTTGGTGGAGGAGATGGTAGAATCACTAGGAAAGGCACTATTAGAACACCTCACTTGGATTTTGAGAATGTATACTATGTAAAGGAACTGCAACATTTCAACTTGTTCTCAGTATCACAAATATGTGACACCAAGAACAAAGTATTATTTACTGGGGATGAATGTCTTGTGCTTTCTAAAGAATTCACACTTCCAGAAGATACTTCAATTCTGCTGAGAGTTCCTAGAAGCCACAATTTATACACATTCAATTTAAATGATGTTCAACCAGAAGGTAACATAACATGTTTGGTGACTAAAGCATCCCTGGATGAGTCTACAAAATGGCATAGAAGGATGGCTCATGTGAACTTCAAGACCATTTACAAGCTTTCTAAATTAGGTCTAGTTGAAGGGCTTCCTTCCAAAGTCTTCACCAATGAACATAATTTTGTTGCCTGCAACAAAGGAAAGCAACACAAAGCCTCATACAAAGCCATTACAGCTGTGAGCACTATATCAGAACCTCTTCAGTTGCTGCACATGGATCTCTTTGGTCCAACCCAAGTCAGGAGTATTGATCACAAGTATTTCTGCCTGGTAATCACTGATGACTATAGCAGGTTTTGTTGGGTATTCTTTTTGAGAACTAAAGATGAAACATCTCAAGTTTTAAAAGAGTTCATTACCCTTGTTGAAAACCAGCTGAACAAAAGGGTTAAAGGTATTCGGTGTGATAATGGGACAGAGTTCAAAAATGCTGTATTAATAGAACTTTGTAAGTCTAAAGGGATAAAAAGGAACTATAGCACTCCAAGAACCCCACAACAAAATGGGGTAGCTGAAAGAAAGAATAGGACCTTAATAGAGGCAGCAAGATCCATGCTTGCAGACTCTAAATTACCCACTATGTTCTGGACTGAAGCAGTCAGCATGGCTTGCTATGTACTAAACAGGGTATCCGTTACTAGACCTCATTTCAAGACACCTTATGAACTTCTCACTGGGAAAGTTCCTGCTATTCACTACCGCAAACCTTTTGGATGTCAAGTGACCATTTTAAACACTAGTGATCCACTGGGAAAATTTGATGAGAAAGCTGATGAGGGGTATATTGTGGGTTATTCAGCTCATAGTAAGGCTTATAGGGTATACAATTTGTAGGATCGTAATATTTAATGTGTTTGATGATTCGGGTGGTCTTGGATGATGGAAATACATGATAGCCATTTTAGAGAGAGAAAGTAGAGAGATGGGTGTTCTTGCTAGAGAGTTCCTTTGTAAATTATGGAATGTTAGATTGAGAAACACCACCTCTTTCAGGATGGAAGGGGTATTTATACTTACAAACTACACGACCTCCTGACGGCCTGTGGATCAGGTATACAGTGGGTAAAGACCCGTCCTTCCTTCACGGTGTTACACTAAACTAATCTACGCTACAAACTAACTAATAAACTACTAAATAACGTAACAAACGATATGTCTACGAGCTAACTTATGCTAGATAACATTTGGGGTGACCGACTCTTTACTTATGGAATTTATGATTCCTAACAATCTCCCCCTAAGGGAGTTCACCCCATGATTTACATTTTGAATCCTAGCATTTTATTCTTGACTTTGTTCTTGAGCTCGTAGACTTTAATTCTTCAACTTCTGTATCATTGTGCTTAAGCAGTGACTCTTCATAGTCCGATTATATTGTAATTTGAGTGGAGGCCTTTAACTGATCCACATCTTTGATGATCTTCGAGCTTTCATTGAGATCATCAGCCACAGTAAATCTCTGGATCACCCTTTATTGTGTTGCCATCATGTGATATTGTGACTTTTGGACCGACATGCTCACACTTTCTGGATCATGACATCTTTTCATCAGAGTAGCGGAAGCTTTACTGGCTCATGATATTTGCAGTGGCGTAGCAGAATCATAATATAAAAATATCAGAGCCAGGTTCTATAGATATGCACCAGTCAAGATTTCTTCAATTAAGCGTGGATGCTGTGAGCATGCGGCTTTGGATTGACTCCTCAATTCTGATCAGATACAACCGTCCAAATGTACCTGCAAACAACAGTTAGCAATAAAACACACGAAAGTGTCTTTGATCACTTTCGTTGAATTGAGGTACACGGCCCACGGTTCCCCGTTGATCAGTACAAGTACTGCCTGTGATCAGGTATGATTCCAAAGAATCTCCTTGACAGGGTTTCGCAGCTGTTCTAGCTGTTCTCAAACCAGAACGTCTCAAAGAAGACAACACGGAGTGAGTGAACCAGCGAATTGAGATACACTGATTGATGAAAAATGATTTGAAAAACAATCGCGTATTGCTTAGAAGAAAGATTTTTGCAATACGACGAAGGTTTTATGAGAAAGATCAATTTTCAATCAGAAATACTTTTTATATTTGAAAAGAGTTCACATTCGATGTGCTAGATAGAAGAAGAGATTCGCACATCGAACGGTTTTTCCAAAAGTATTTTTTTTTCAATCAGATATACTTTTTGTGTTTGAAATATGAATAGACATTCGATGCGCTAGAGAA
>BPTQ01000004.1:60548684-60571303 GCA_019973895.1 Chrysanthemum seticuspe | reverse complement strand
AAGATCAAGCACGCAAAGATCGCGAGGTTGCTGACAACTTGTGGCGGTGTGTTTCCAATATAACGAACAACGCCAGCACCAAAATAAGTTGGAGCTATCGGGAGAACAAAGACGATGGTGTAGACGATGCTGTAGACGAGGAAGATTTGGCTCGGTTGGAGGGATTTGCTCGTTCTCGTACTCCGTCGTATGACTCTGCATGCGGGGAGCATTCTGATTAGATTTATGATTTACGTATTTCGGATTGTTTTTATTTAGCATTGTAACATTTTAATTATTAATGAAATTTTAGTTTATGTTAAAAATGATTTTAAAATAAATGATTTTAAAACAAACAGTGGTTAAACAACAGTATTAGCAATGGTTTAATTCTAGCAGTGGTTTAATCCAAGCATTGGATTCATTCTTCTGGCAGTGGTTTCATCAACTCTAGCAGTGTTTCTTCAACTCTAGCAGTGGTTTAATTCAAGCATTGGTATCATTCTTCTGGCAGTGGTTTCATCAACTCTAGCAGTGGTTTGAAATGTCCTAGCAGTGGATACACCAACGACACTCCAATCTGTTGACCAAGATTACGTCTACCAAAAGTAGTGGAAAAATAGTGATATTATGAACTAATATGAAGGATTACAACATAATGGTTGTGTTGTGAAAGTCCTACTTACCATAAAGTGTTAAAATTTGTAACAGTCCAATCGAATACAAGTATATACACTCTTTAACCACTGAAAAGTTTGTTCATGTAACCCAACAAAATATATAGAGAAAATGTCATAACAATCTACATACATTAAATTTAACCTTATCTGATTTCCTAACAAATATGGAAAACAGGATACACCAAACCATCATATGACTCTACATACATGAACTTAAACCTTATCATCTTTCCATGCTCAAACTCACAATCTTCAAAAAAGTAGGTCCAGTCACCTAATGCATTAACATGATTCACCCGGAATGGATTGTCTCTATGATACTCAATCTGAATTTGCATCATGTATTCGACTTCATCATTCCTAAAAAGTGCATTTTGATAAAAATGCATAGGATGATTCTGAAGAAAATGGTTTGGAATATCCTGTTGTGCAACAATTACAAAAATTATATATAATTACATAAATGCATAGACAACAAAGTGCACACAAAACACAAACTTACAAGTTTACATAACGGAAGAATTTCAGTAGACCTTCTGTAAAAGACATCAGTTCGCTCACCAAAATGATCAAGGTGACCAATCCATTGGCAAATGTGTTGCATTCGCTCATCACCTGTTTCAAAAATATCAAAATAAATCTTAAAGATAAATGCTATGATATTATTGAATATGATTATGAGATTTCAAGCCTACCTCCATCTTCGTTATCAAGATCATTTTGTGGAAAAAACAATTGCGTCACACCAAGAAACTGCCCCTGTATCTTTGCCCCACCTTCGAAACCAAACACGGTTATATTCAACCTATTCTTTGCCAATTTAGTAAAAACAATAACATCGCCAAACTCAATATCGGAATATTGAAGAGCAGTCGACCACATCTCATCATCCATAACATACAAAACAAGAGGATCATGACCTCGTTCATAGCCCCAAGTAACATCCACATTAAACTCCATTCCTTCAACAACAACAACAACAGTACCACGCAACCCAATACCATCTAGAAAATTACCGGGCAATGTCTGAAACACCATCTGCTGATTAACAATTATAACATACACAGTACCAAAATACACGTTTTCTTAAATAAACGTAAACAAAAAATGAGTTGTTATAAATAACCTGTGGAAATTGAGGGTATGGCAGCCGAGAACTCTGAAACCTTATATGACGACTTTCTACACCAGCATAATCCTCAACTTCCAACCCTTTAGAATCATAGCCAGTAACGTAAAAAGAGTCATCACCTTCTTGTACAAAGTGTAACATTTGAACATCCGTATACATGTTTTCATGAACAAATTCTACCCATTTGTTACCTACAATCCTAATGGGACCTCCTAACTGACCAATAATCCTTACTTTCTTCCGTTGTCTTTGTATTCCAGTTAAATAGAAATTACGATTCCCATTGAAAGCACGGTCAGCAAATCGAGGAAGCTCAAGAAACCCAGGGTAAAAATTTCTGTTTGGTCGCACCACAAACTCGATGGCCATGTAAAGGTTAGTTAATGCTAAAATTTTGATGATGAATATTCAAACATAAAAGACAGTCAATATTGATATGGGGGACCATCACAATAAAGGATCACGAACCTTGACAGTTGCCCAAAATAGCTAAAAGATAAGGTTTTACTGTTTCATAAATCGCATTAAAAAAGTCGCTCATACTATATCGGTTAAAAATACGCTTATCTATTATCCCGCCAAAATAATTTTCCCGCCTAAACACAAGTCAACAAAATAAGCATAAATACAGTCAATTCTATAGTCCACATACAACAATTCACAATGGCTTTGAACTTATCTGGAAAAGGTAATTGTGAACAAGTGCCAAACAAGAAAGAGGATGCTGATGACAATTTGATAGCACACATACAACAATCCACAATGGCTTTGAACTTATCTGGAAAAGCTAATTGTGAACAAGTGCCAAACAGGAAAGAGGATGCTGATGACAATTTGATGGCACACATACAACAATCCACAATGGCTTTAGATTTTTCTGAGATGAAAAAACTAGATGGTGATATTACGTGTAAGGAGAACCAAGATGGCATTACACCAGAAAAAGTTAGGGCAGTGGCAAAAAGGATTAAAGAACTGGAAGAGTACTTTGAAAAACTCAAGGAAAGGAAATCAACTGAAGAAGGATGTGGTTCTAGCAGTACTGTTTGAATGGATGTCATAGTTCAATAATAAATGTTATCAGTCTAAATTTTAACACTGTAATGGTTGTGTGGAAAATCTTATCTATGAAACAATTTATTGAGATGATTGTTGTAGTTTTGTTATCGAGATAGTTGTGCTGATAGACATCAGCATATTTAATCATAATAATTGCAATGTAACATACACATGGTAGTAGAAGCATCATCACATACTAGTTTGTAACATACACTAACAAGCCTTCACCACATACTGAAAATAAATTGTTTCATCATGATGACTAGTTAGTGTAGTTTGTAACATACACTAACTAGTCATCATGCAAATTGTTTAACAGGGTACATACCACCCTGGAAGATCAAATAACTACCACATGGTAGCCTTCATAATACCTTCGAATTACTTGGATCAGAAGAGGCTGGGTATGACATGGAACCATCAGCTGTGGAATCTGCAACTATCACTTGATCATTAACCAAACTGATTGCCTCATCACCCTTCATATCATCAGATTGATTACTACCAACTTCTTCAAATTCATCAAATAATCTCCTAGATTTCAAGGTACCAGTTTCAAAACGACTTTTCTTGGACACATATTGAACTACAGTTGAGCTTCCAACTGTAGGAAGGCCATCAATGTCATTAAAAAACCTCTTACACTTTAAAGGGCTGTTTTGAATAGATGGGATTAAACTAGTAGAATGTGGATCCTGAAGGTCATGATTATCAACAGCCTCAAAGTCGTTCAAAAGGTTCTTACCTCTTAACGGACTAACCTCGAACCCACGTTCGTTTGACAAACACTCGGTAACAGTGGAGTTCTGTGTCCAAGAATCTTCAAAGTCATCCGACACATAAGGTCGGACTGTAGTCCTTAAACAAGGAGGAGTGTATTCAAGGTCATTATTACCACCAAATTCAGACTTTCCTCTGAATAAACTAGCTTCAACAAAAGGCTTGATATAAGGTGTCCTAAGGTAGGCTGGTGAATTTTTTTCCTCTTCTTCCCATGCCATTAGTTCTTCAAACGACAGACAGTCGACATCTTTTTTTTTCTTTTCGTGACTTTTAATTTTAAACGTCAGATCATCGTCTGAGGAATCAAAAGACAAGTTCTTGTGATAGTAAGTAACTAAATGAACCTGTGGCTGATGACAAACATAGATCTCAACTAGACCATGGAGCTCAGCCATGTCATACAGTTTCTTGACATCATTATCATCTTCTACAAGGGTCAACCCTTGCTCCAGACTACTAATTGGAAGACAAAAATACCAAGCCCAAATATCCTCCTTAATTTCTTTCAACAGCATGTCACATATTTGAGAATACGATAACCTACTCAACCTAGGTAACCTCAAATGTAAAACATCTCCACCTAAATAACTTAAGGGGTAAAAAAAAAACTGACTGCCATGATAAACATCAAACCCAAGATCTTGACTGTTTTCAGACATTCTGTGTAACAATGGATATAATTCAGCAAAACAAAATCCTTGTTGAATAAAATTTAATAGAGAAAAAGTAAATGGACAAACTTACAGCCATTCTTGATACCATAATTCATAACAGCCCTTTGATTCTGTGTTTTCTGATGCCATATTTAGTAGAAGTCTGAAAAACAGAAAATATATGTAAGATAAAATATGGGGTAGTTTTGGTTAGTAGGTACAAAATATACAAAAGGTACAAAATATTGAACAGTTAAAAAGTGTCTAAAAAGTACATTACAGCCATACTCAAATGATATATCTAAGATATAGTCAAACTCTCCCAAAAAAAGTCGCCTAGTGTGTAATGTTGAGTAACGCATACCGAATGGACAGTACTTGTAAACTAGCATGCATGGGTTTGGCCTACTTTGTATATATAATTTGGTGTGTGTTTAATATTTTTTTGCTTATTTTTATAGAAAAATATTACTAGTAAACAAATTTGCAACGTCACTACCTTAGCTTGAACACAAGTATAATACAACATGTTCAATACAAAACCATTCAAGGGAGCATATGGTTATCAATTTGTTTCAAGTAATACATCAACAAAAATAGAACATAGCTAAACACAAACACGGTGTTTAAAAAAAAAACTAGCCATTTGTTCACGGTATGAAAGCGCAGCCTGAATACGATCCTTCACATCCAATGGTAGACCAAAAGCCAAGCGGTATAAAAAAATACATACCCAAATACCACAATCACCAAATATCCCGGCCTGCTTCGGTACTTGTTCAGCGATAGTAAATGTAATGAAATAACTAGCCGGATCAATGCCTTTCTTCTCAAATACTTGCGCTTGTGCTAGGACCTCAGGTAATTGTAGCTGTGGACAAAAGTAGCACTGTCTTAAAAAAACTAATGTTTTAAAAGCTGGTTAAACGGTTATGTATTAATTCTTATGACATATGAATAAATAGCCAAACCTGTAAACACTCCCTCAGTTTGATATAAAACTCTCGCCATTCCTCTTCAAAAGTTTGACCGCTATCATAAAAGGTAACAATGCCAGTGTCTATCTCCAAACGGGCAAGAAACCAATGAGCGTCAGTTTCATTAATCGGCATGAAAACCTACAACGTTTGGGTCACAAACATAATATCAATATATAGCAAAAGCTAATCAGCATTATTAATCGGCTTGTATATATATATCGTTACTTACATGCTTAACGTCAGACCATGGAATAGAGTATCTTTCACCATTAGCATACCACAACGGCAAAGAATTTTGTAACAGAAGCTGAACAAAATAGCTACTAACCATCGCCCAATTAGCCGTATCGGGCCTAACATGCCAAAGGTAATTAACCCACAACTCTATGTGCTGTAAATTTCGAAACATGAATGAGTGTGATAAACTTTATAACAAATCATTTCTGTATGTACAGTTGTATGAGTACTTGCCTCATCCCTTAGCCAACCTTTCCTAGGCGGGTCTAAGCAAACCAAACTTTCCCAAAACCTTCTATCCACACACACATCGTCACACCAAGGAAACTTGCAGTTAAGTGGTCCTATTTGTCCAAGAAATTCATCAAATTCATTTGTAAAATGAACTCTGTTGACAGCATTGGTGCAGCGTGCAAGATCCTAGTATATGAAACGATTAAACTTATAATCATTTGTCATTAACAATATATATTTTAAAAGGTTGTCAAGAAGTATTTTTCATACCTCAACCCAAGGCGTGACAAATTTAAGTTTTTCACTCATATCTGGATCAGGTAAGCTAGAGCATCGTCTTTTCTTTTCAGCATATGCATTGGTCCAATAATACGAATTAGCTTCACCCGAACGTTGTTCACTCCTCTTGGAAACTGCAAAACGCGCTCTACTGGCTTTCATATGATCTGAGTTCATGATTGCTTCTCCCCTTTTCTTTCGTTCATTTTCATACTGCAACCTCTTTTCCTCTTCCCTCATTATCAACTTGTCCTCTTCCATCCTCAACCTCTTCTCTTGTTGCATCAACTGCTGCTCTTTTAACCGGGCACTTTCTAATTCTTCATGTCGCAACATTAATTCTTCTTGGATAATAAATTCCTGTCAGCGTTTATAAATAACCTATCATTATGATATGTTATGCTACGGAAAGAGTTTTACACTTGTTTACTGATTTTGTACATTACCTTTGCAAGATCGTCATCAGAAAATTCATCTAGCCGCGCTGATGAACTAGTATCAATGCTTGACTGACTTGACTCAAACAAGTCAAGAAAATCATGATTAAGCTCATCACAAAACTGTGCACTAAGATGCCGTAGATCATTACATAACTCCAATTTCTCCTAAGAATGAAAATAAGTATTTATAAAAAGGATATATACGAAAGATAATGGATACTTGAAGGGCTGTTTTTGTAAATTTAGTGTATCCACTGCTACAGTATATGAAACCACTGCTAGAGGTTTTCAATCCACTGCTAGCAGGTTCCTGATAATAATTGAAGGGCAGTTTTTGTAAATTTCGTGTATCCACTGCTAGCGTATATCAAACCACTGCTAGTGGTTTTCAATCAACTGCTAGCAGCTTCCTGATAATACTTGAAGGGCAGTTTTTGTAAAGTTCGTGTATCCACTGCTAGAGTATATGAAACCCTTGCTAGAGGTTTTCAATCCACTGCTAACAGCTTCCTGATAATACTTGAAGGGCTGTTTTTGTAAATTTCGTGTATCCACTGCTAGAGTATATGAAAGCACTGCTAGTGGTTTTCAATCCACTGCTAGCAGCTTCCTGATAATGTCAAAGTATATATACGATAAAAAAAAGAAGGATATATTACCCCATTTCTTTCTCGAGCAAGAACCTGAAAAAAGGGACGTATATTATTATCAGTATTCGTGTGATTATTGATGGGTATATGAGTTTGAACAAATGCTTAAATAACCTGAATAATTGTCTCAAGTTTGAACAAACGCTTATTTAACTCTGTAATAACACGATCCTGTGTTATGCTGATCTCTATTATACTGCTCTCACTCCTGCGTATAATAGGTAAATGTTTCCTTTCAGTCTTGCCACGTTTGCGTGCTGCGGCCATCTTCTTCAACCACTCGTCGTAGAGATGTGTTGTTTTCACTGGTGGAGTTCTAGGTATGTAATCATGGAAAAATGCCGTAAACTTTATATACCAATCAGATCTCCTCTCAGCAATTGTCGGTGTCAGTTCTTTAACAGGATTCGAATCCTTAAAAAACAAATAATAATGTTCAATAAAAGATTGCATTAATGTAGAAAAAAAGATTGCATTAATAAGAAAATTTTATATATTACTTTTACCTTTCCAAAAAGAAACTTATAATCAGATCTTTTGAAGGGTGTATTCTTTGACCACGCTACTCCTCTTGGCATAATATCAGGAACTTTATTCCACCATAGAATGCTTCTTTCAAAAGACTCCAGTATCCAAATCTATACGGATTTTGGAATTTCAATAAAAAATAATAGCATAAAATATTGATACACAAAATGAATCCAGTTTATATTGATATATAAAATATTAACCTTGAAAGCCCAAACGAATCCTGACAGTGTATAGGTTGGAACAAATTTGTGGTCTTTGTTAATACCTTGAAGGAAATCCCACTTGTGTTTATCTGCAACATCCAAAATTTCATCATACAAATGCCTCCAAATATGCTCTCCCCATGGAAAGGCATCCCAATCATCTAGGTTTTCAACTAATCGCATGAGAGAAACATCAACTTCCTGAACCAATAATCTGCCCATGAAGATAACCTCCAAAGCTAACAATAGACAAAGACGTACTGCATCTTCGTCGCATATGATACCAAATGCCTCTTCATCCTCAATTAGGCCAAGAATATCTAAGTTTGTAATTTTTGAACCTGAATGTTTTGGGAAAACCCTTGACATAAAATTGATGTGTCCAGATCCATATTTTTCAAAACTTACTTTTCCAAAATTAAAACCAGTGATAAGCGAAAACTCTGGACGACCGAAATGAAGGGGACGGTCATCAATATAATATACAATCGGCATATCATAATGGTTTTCATTCGGATAACATTGTTTTTGTAAAACATAATCTATCATATGTGCTTCGTGGTCAAAATAAGAAAGGTCCAACCATTTACCGAAACAAGTTTCCCTAAACAACTTCCTTCGATTTTTATCCAACTTGGATTTATTAAAGAAAAGTAGTTTGGTTTACTTCTGATGATGATTTTCGCCTCATATTCCTACAAATGAAAAAATAAAATAAATAAATAAAATAAAATCAAAAATACTCTACTTAATAACATATAAGGGGAGTAACAAAACTGCATTCAGTCATCCAAGCCTCACACTACAATTTTGTAACAAATGCCAAGTATACTTTCAAAAAGGTAGAACAACAAAGAATCACATCTCAGACACCAGATAAATTACAAACCCAAACACAATTTTGTAACCTAAACATAATTGTTGTTGCAAAACTACTATTAAACATGATTAATTTCAAATAAATAAGGGGAAAAACAAATATACGAACAATTTATATATATAAACATAAAAAAACATACCCGAATACGAAACATTTTTTTTGCAGGATTTCGAGAAGACGATGTTCTTGACTTGTAGGAGTAATTTTGTAATGGGGGTGTAATGTATGTGTTATTCTAATTCATTGGTTAGGAAAGATATGTGATAAGTAAAAAGTATTTTTACCGTGGTGTAATTTTTGGGAAAAAGTACAAAAATACTATTTGGCCAAAAACCGCTATAATTAATTCGCTTAAGTCGCTCGACATTGGGAAGGAGCAAAAGGAATAAAATATTACTTTTTAAAGTTTGACTTTTTTCTCGAAAATATCAAAAAAAAAATCGCGCGAATCTTAAAAGGTCGCCGGATATTAGTCGACTAAAATTCATAGGTACGAAAATGATTGGACTCTGAAAACTGTCAGGACACGTGTCACTATTACATTGGAAGGATAAAGTCGCAAGTCTCAAAGTGTATTTTGGAAATACCCAAACTTTTTTTCTAAAAAGTGATGACACCTTGAGCGAAAAATGCATTCTTAGAATTTCCCCTTTAAATAATTAATGGTCCATTGATTCATGATATGTGAACATCATGTTATTTTTCAAAAAAGACATAAGAATACGTAAATTTTACTAAACATCCAGGTTCTTAGATCTAGCTTTTGAGAACCTAACTCGTATCAATCATCTAGCGTGTAGTTTGATATTAAATTGATCAGGAAATTTAAGTTTTGGAACATGGACTTATGAAGCTAAGAACCCGCTCTATACTTTACACGAGTTGAGATCAATATACATCTCATATTTATCATAGATCTAATAAATCAATTTTACCCATCAATTTTTTATCAAAATTAATAAAAAATTTATTTTCCACATTTTTTTAAAAATAACATATCTTACAAACGGTAAATCTTCAAACTACAAAAAATATACAATCACGACGAAAATTAAATTATCTTTATATAGATATGCACTTCTCTATATTTTCGACAAACTTTTTTTTTCAAAAATTCCGACCAGAAAAATCACATATGATTTGTCAAAATCAAATCATATATGATTTTCTCAAATCATATATGATTTTTACAAATCACATATGATTTGTAAAAATCGAATCACATGTGATTTTCACAAATCACATATGATTTTTTTAGGCCGAAATTTTGAAAAAAAAAATCGTTAAAAATATATAGAAGTGCATATCTATAGAAAGATAATTTAATTCTCGTCGCAATGGTATAATTTTTTTCACGTAACGATTAACGGTTTGCGAGATTTTAATTTTCAAAAAAAAAGGTGATTTTTTTTTTATTTGATTAAAAAATGAATGACAATGATTAGTTTATTAGATCTATGGTAAATTTGAGATCTTTATTGAACTTTTAGCTACTTTACACAAGTTAATAAAAAATAAAAAATGTTTTCGTTCCTAGTTTATTCTTGTTATTATACTCACCACGTTAGGCTTGTCGCAGTGGAGGGGTTTAAGATCGGTTTGGCAACAAAAAATTCATGGGTCAACCGATGTTAACATCGGTTTAGACGAATGCGGGGATCGAGTGTCACATCGGTCGAGTGACAAATTTTGTGAATATCGAGTGCCTACAAGACCGATGTTTATTGCTTCTATCTTGATATTTTCGAACGTTTGCATTTAAACCAAAACAAAAATGACCGTTTGGTCATTCAATTAAAAAAAAATTCAAACCCATTTTACCACTTTATAAATACCCACTTCACCTCAAACACAATTCACAACTTACCATTTTCATCTCCATTCATTTCAATCTAATTCTTATTCAACTTCAAAATGTCAAAGAAAAATACCCCACAATCAAAAACCCGACGATCACGACTACCCCAGAATGCCCCGGATCTAAATTTCTCGCCGGAAAACAACTTCGAGTTAACCGGCATATCACCACAACAAAACCGGCCTCCTATTCGCTTTCGTCCGCAAGGTTTTGATTATCAATCACAACTACCCCAACCAAATCAAAACCAAAACGCGTTTTATCTTAACCGTCCTTTTGTCCCACCGCAACGTTCTTACCAAGATTACCGGCAAGAACCTAGTGGGTCTGGTTACCATCCAAACATGGACTTCATTTATCCTTCTCAACCGTATCAACCTTATTCCCCGATTCGAAGCACTAATCTAGACATGAATTTGGAAGATTGGATGCCGGAGTATCCGACACAAAACTACCCAAGTCAAGATGCTTCGATGGGACAAGGTTCGGGTCACGGTTCGCACCACGGTTCGTTCCATGGTTCCATTCCCGTTGATGATTCTGATGATGAGAAAACCGCTTCCGCTGAAGAGATGTCCCCCATCAAACCAAAGCAGCCATCTAGACGTGCTTCAAAGGCCAAGGACAAAGGCAAGAAGCCGGAAACAAGCAAGGGGAAAGCCAAGAAGCCAGCAGAGCCATGGACAAAGGAGGAAGAGGTGGTGCTTTGTAAAGCTTGGGTCTATGTGTCGGAAAACGCGGCGAGAGGAAACGCCCAGAACCGCTTCAAGTTTTGGGAGCAAGTGATCGCATACTTTAAGAAATAAACTGGCAAAGACCGAACCTATGACTCCATCAATACCAAATGGAAGAGCAGGATTCGTAACAGGGTTGGAAATTATTGTGCTATCATGGAGAATATCAAGAACACCCATGGAAGCGGTGAGAATGATATCGACGACACCTCAAAAGCTCTTAAAGAATACCGTATGACGTACGGTCATGATTTCACTTTGGAGGAGTGCTACGAGGTTTTAAAGGGTCATCCTGCTTGGAAGGAGGTTGAGTTGCCGGCTATATCAACAAATAGTCGGAAGAAAACAAAGGGTTCTACCACTACCTCTGGTTCAACCCAAGCTCGTGATCCTTTCGATGTCTATGACGTTGATGATTCTGCTGAGGAAGCGACTAGAGAATCACGACCGTCTGGTCGTGACAAAGGAAGGAAGAAAGCATCCTCCTCCTCTCGTGATGATGATGTTCCATCAGACTCATTTATGCAATCGTTGGCCAAAGATTTCTTAAGGAACAAGAAGCCGTCAAAAGAATATAAAGATAAGAATAAGCAGGGTTTAGAAGATAACTGGTTACGGTTGAGGGAAAAAGAGCTCGAGATAAAACATGCAAAACTTGAGCTCATGAGGACATCAAAACGGGAGTCCGACATCATCTTCTACAACACTCCAATCGACCCAAATTTGACCGGCCGCCAACTAGAAGAGCTGGAGAAAGTTAAGGCAGCAATCAAAGAACGTTACAATTTAGATTATTAGTTTAAGTATTCTAGTGTTTATTTGAATTTCGTATTGTAATTTTTTTTTTAAATTCGTAGTGTAATGTTTTTTTTTTTAATTTCGTAATGTAATGTTTTTTTTTTAATTTGAATGAAATTTAAATTTAATGTTAAAAATGTTTGAATTAAAAAAAAAAAAAAAAAAAAAAAAATCCTCGGGTCGTCGACTGGGGCTTCCGGGTTGTCCCAGGTCGCTGGAGAGAGAAAGCTGACGTGGCGCAGGTTGTCCCAGGTCGTCCCAGGTTGCGACTGGGACTAGCCTTACAAAACAATTGTCTACTTGAAAAATGCACACAAATCTAAAAATGCTTACTAACTACACTTTTTACTAATTAATAATAGGAAGAGGATTCTCTCAAGTTAGTGAGACAACTTGACTCAAGTTTCAACTTTTAATCTTACTAGGCGAGTACCCGCGCCTAGCGGCAGCGGTTCCTAGCGGCAGACAATTAACGAAATGCGATATTGTGGTAAGTGTTTCGTATAACGTGAAAAGATCAAAATGTAATTGCAAACGGTTGTAACATGTGGTAATTCAACTTTACTTAAAATTCTTAACATGTATCAAACGACATATAAAAATATTTAGTGAGACCGAAAAAGGAAACATTACATCAATTATGAGATACTAACTAACAATGCACGTTACTCGTCACGTAAAACTTCTTGGTAAACGACATTTGGCTTGAGCTTATAATAGAAAAACAATCAACTTTGAGGTGTAGACTCCTCTTTGTATTTCCCAGCTACAAACGGAAAAACCAAGAAAGAAAGTCAATTATGCTTTCATCAGCAAATAAATTCCAAAGAATCAAGTTCATTCTCATGATCTTTTGTCACATGAAATTCATTAAAGCTATAAACCATATATTACTATATCAAAATAAAATTTGAATGTATAATGTAGGTCCGTAGAAATATTTATGACATTTGACTTTTGTTGACTTTAAGATTCAAGAGGAAGAGCTTTGACTTATGTTGGCTTTCTTTTTTAGTCAAAGACACACGTAAATAAGGTTAAATTTACTATGTTGGCTTTCTTTTTTAGCCAAAGACACACGTACCATAAGCTTGAAACACCAACCCTTCAACTTCCATCCTACCACTCCCGTCATCGGTAGTCAGCACCGGTTCAACCTCATAAGCTTTTCGCTTGCAAACCCGTTCACCTGGTCTATAGAAAGATTACTTCCTGTGCACGGCTGGTTACATCTTATTTTACGAACGACAGACGTGCTATGCTCCTTGGTTGTTATTTGAATGGTGTCAGCAACATGTAGTTACACATGTAAATGAATAGAAAGGAAAAACGGTAGTTGACAACCCAAGGAGACATACCCGAAGGTAAAGTAGAGATTGTCTGTATATTCACACGCGGGCTTAGGATGCTGCTACGCGTGCATTGTATCTGTAGCCAAAAAAACAAATAAAAAAGCAAACTCAGAAAATGTCTACACATATTGAGCATTTATGTACGAAAACATGCGAATGGCATACAATGTAACAGCATCTCATTACCTTTCACTGGTTGTTCCACTTTGTCAGATATGAGTTGCCTACATTTGGTAATAACAGCGTTATCAGTGACCGTCCATTCTTTCTATATAACTGTAATGATGAAAAATGGTAGGAAGTTAGCAGACCTTTAAAATGGATCTTAGACAATCAAGTTGTAAAATTTCGCAAGATTACTATCCATAAAACTTTCACAGTCGCGGTGAATAGCTCAGATTTAATGGTGCACTCATATGATAAATTTAACTCAAAACAAAATTCTTACAAAAAGGTTGACAACCCCAAATATAAAACTTACGGATGATATTATCTAAGCCAACATTCCACGTCAAATTAACAGGATATCATGTACCTATACCGTACTAAAGTTGATACACTATATGAGCATTTTCGAAATCATATGTAACCTACTTAAAAGTATGATCCTAGGAAACAGTAAAAGTAATAAACATTAGGAATTACTACATACCCATTATCAAGTAAGGTTGAAACCAGTAAGTTAAGTGGTAAGAATACATCGGTGGTGGTCTTGTAAGGTGTTGTCATAAGCCAAGACGCCCCTGCTCTTATTTCTAGAAACAGGCCTTTCAGTCAAACTGTCAACATGTATCGAAGCTCAGGAACCTCATACTGAATCGTTCGTGTGCGGAAGTCCAACACCAAAGGAGTCGTCAGTCTGCCTGCACATGATATTAAAAACATCTAGTTTAAGTTTAAGGCAACATAAGGAAAGCTAAGCAGCTGAAAAGGGCACTGTGATGGTAACCCTGTACTGAAGCAACGTCAGGCGAATTATCAACAGGTATGCGAACGTCAAAAACCTCAGGCTGAATCGTTCTTTCACAAAAGTCCAACACCAAAGGAGCCGTCGATGCGGCTGAACATGATGTTAAAAACATGTAGTCTAACTTTAAGGAAACAGGAGGAAAGGCAAGCAATTGGAAAAAACAATGCAATGGTAACCTTGCCGATAAGCCCAACCCCTAAAGTAGTACGCCGCTGAACGAAATTGCATACATCATTGTGCGTCACACAAATTCCAATAAAGTTCGGCGATAAATGCAAATATGGGTATTCAAAAGAACACAAAATTTACCGCTTATGTACTTCCTCTTCTTCCTTTTTTTCGGCCTCGCCATTATCGCCGTCCTTCTTAAAAACACTGTTTACCTATATGCAGTTAAGAAAATGGTGTTAAAGATTATTGAATTTCTAATACATGAAATTTTATTAAACAAAACCCAAAAATAATAGCAAACACAATTAACATAGAAAAGAAAAGCTAGAATTAAAGCAAATATACCTTGGTGTGGTTGTTAGAGATGGCTGGATCTTTTTCACTGGAATGAGCCACACACTCGCACTCATCGTTGCTGCCACTGCCAGTGCGACCGCTTTATAGATCGTTGATAATAAAAGAGGGAATTATTTCTTTTACCAGTGACCGCCTGCCAGTTTTCATCAATCTCATCTTCCAAATTGTCCATGAGATGCTCAATATCTGTATCAGAGATGATGAGTGCCACTGATATTCTGATAAGAAATGGTTGTGATGCACCTAACATAACCTTTACCCAAACACCCCTTAACACTCTAGTTTAAGGGAATATTTTATTTTAAGCAATGGATATTTCTACATCAATAGCACATGATTTCAAATGAATGTGAACAAATAATGAATCTGTATAATATACGAATACGGGTAAAAAATAAGAATACTGGTTCTGCATACGCAGTCGTTTTCCCAGAATTTTGGCCATCAACAACTTTGAGAATCAAAGATTCGTTCTCATCAAGGTAGTGCATAAAAAAAGGAAATAAAATTCCGTGTGAATAACCGGCAAAATATATATTTTTAAAATTACTTGTTGCTTGATAAACCTTAAACTGTATCGAAATGCTAACACCATTTTACAAAATCTAGAGATTATAGTAAACCATCATGACCATTGACCAACATCAATTCTAAATTCAACCTTGGTCTTAAACTAATTCGATGTTTATTTGTTGCGTGTCCTGTTTTGGGCTTTGTTAGTCACAAATGAAAACATATCAATTTTCTATAGCCATGTATCGAGTTGGTTTGATACATCTCCTCTTTAAAAGGTTTATCCTAACTACTATTAAGAACATAATGAATCTACAAAAAGGCTGTCGTCCCACATTAGTTTTAAATTGTTGGTTTATCCTATTAAGAACATAATGAATCTACAAAAAGGCTGTCGTCCTACAAAAAGGTTGTCGTCCCACATTAGTTTTAATCTGTGGCAATGACGGTTTGTCCCCTAAGATTATGCATGGCTCTTTATATACCTTCAATAAACATTGCTTCTCATTAACTTATTTCACCTTTTAACTAACTTAAGAGGGGTGTCTAACTAAACTTATTTTTTGGCTTGAGCTTATTATACATAAGCTATGGCATATAATTTAAATTAGCTCATTTTAAAAAACAAATGTGAAATAAGAGCTTATCAAAATCCCCTAAACATGCTCATAAGCCTAAACAAAAAAGTTAATCCAAACACTAAAATAAGCTTATTTTTTGCTAGAAAAACAGACCGCCTAAAAGCAAAAAACTTTCAACATTCACTCAATTACATCAACCAAACCATTACATCTAAATTTTACACGTCAAGCAAGTAAACAAACTAAAAAACTACCTTAATATCCTTATTCGAGACGCCGTAAGATGTCGGCGACGGCAGCAACTGTTCTACAAAAATATGTGAAGAATGTTATAACACAAATCTTTATATAAAAATTACAGATTAAAAAAATAAAAAATAAATAAAAAAATAACCTTCAATACTTCAAAATATACAGATCGTAAAAAAAACCCTTCAAAACATGAAGAAAAAAAAAGTCTTCAAAAAGATAACATCAAAACTTGAAAAACCTCAAGAAATGTAGGGTGGTGGTGGGTCTCGATCATGTGGTTTTCGGCGAGACAGCCGCGACAACAATTAATTACAGTGGTAGCAGATATTTCCGGCGACCACAACGGCGGCATAAACTATTTCCGGTGGCTATGGAGAGCCGAACTACTAATAACAACAAAAACCCAGCCCCAACTACCTGAAACTACCTAAACCATCGAAAGATGGTGGCAATTTCGGCAGATGGTGGCTGAGATAAGGTTATGATGGCGGCGGCTGTTGGTTTAGTGAGAGAGATACGTGATTTGTTTTAGGTTAGTGAGAGAGATGTGGTGTTTTTTAGAGCATCTACAATGCATCAAGTCTTTAAAGACTTGATGCATTTAATGCATTTAATGCTACACACATTTTGTTACTAAAGCTTTTAGCAAAGACTTGGAGTTCACCAAGTCTTTCTAAAAAGCTTTACAAAAAGCTTTTGATGCAATGATAAAAACCATCCTCAAAGGCTTTTTGTAATAGTGAAAAGCTTTTACTTGCTTGACCCATTGGAGATGCTCTTAGGTTACAGAATAAGGTGTCTATTGATTTGTGTGTCTGTTTTTTTTTTCTCTTTCATTTGACTTTCAATTTCAATTTTCAACTTTTCACAATTCCCCTTTGACCCTTTTTCCATTTAAGATAGTAGAGATCTTTGATTGTAATTCAATAGCTGAGGATCCTCTAACTTGAGTCAAGTTACTTGAGAGGATCCTCTTCCTTAATAGTATCATCTTTGATTACTACAATCTTTTCAGATGGTTAAATAAATAAAGTTTTGAAAGTTATCTTCAAACTACCAAATATAATATGAACATTTATTTTCTAACAAAGTACGATATAATACTTGTTAAAAATAATACGATATTTTATCCATCATAAAATAACTACCTTCACATAAAATACTTCGTGTAGAGGAATTTTCATTTGCTTACCTTTATTTTGGTGCTTACCAAGGGACAAATCCCACCATTCATCTAGATTAATCTAATGGTGGAGTTTAACCTAAGATTTAATAGATAAACTTAAGTCCATGTTTTTTTTTTTCTTGTTTTTTTGTCTTTCTTTTTTATTCATTTTTTTTAATTAACGTTTTTTTTTTAAATTCACGTTTTTTTTTTTTTTTTTTTTTTTTTTTTTAATTTACGTTATTCACGTTTTTTTTAATTCGCGTTTTTTTCGCTTTCATACGTTTCGTCTGTTTTCGTCCGTTTTCATACGTTTTCGCCCGTTTTCATACTTGTTTTTACGCTTTCATACGTTTTCGTCCATTTTCATACATATTCATCAATTTTCTTACGTTTTCGTCTGTTTCATACGTTTTCGCCCGTTTTCTTACGTTTTTGTTCATTAGTCATACGTTTTCGTTCATTTTCGTCCTTTTTCATACTCGTTTTTACGCTTTCATACGTTTTCATCTGTTTTCATACATATTCGTCCATTTTCTTACGTTTTCGTTCGTTTTCGTCCGTTTTTAAATGTTTTCAGACGTTTTCATACGTTTATGAATATCACAAGTGATATTCTGTGATATTATGTGATATTCTGTGATATTCATATGATCACAAGTGATATTCTGTGATATTCAGAATATAACTTGTGATATTCTAAATATCACAAGTGATTTTCAACTAATGTTTTGTAACATCAAAATCACAATTGATATTCAGAATATCACAAAGTGATATCCAGAAAATCACAAGTGATATTCATAATATCACAAAGTGATATTCAGAATATCACAAAGTGATATCCAGAAAATCACAAGTGATATCCAGAAAATCACAATATTCAGAATATCACAAATATATAATTTGAATAGCAACTACATAGTTTTGGGGTAATTGTTAAATATTATTTTATTTGCTTATGAGCTTATGTGATTTCGATTTATGTTTCACAAGCTTAATTTGCTTATTTTGAAACTTATAAAAATATGTAAGTTTATATTTACCACGTATAAAGATAAAATGGTCAAATTTTGGTTTAGAGTTCATACATATTCGTCCGTTTTCATACGTTTTCGTCGGTTTTTAAATGTTTTTGGCCGTTTTCATATGTCTCTGAATATCACAAGCGGCATTCTGTGATATCACAAGTGATATTCTGAGTATCACAAATAATATTCTGAATATCACAAGTGATATTCTGTGATATCCAGATGATCAACAAGTGATATTCTATGATTTTCTGAATATTACAAGTGATTTTCAACTAATGTTTTGTAACATGAAAATCACAAGTGATTATCAGAATACCACAAAGTGATATCCAGAAAATCACAAGTGATATTCAGAAAATCACAAGTGATATTCAGAATATTAAAAAGTGATATTCTGAAAATCACTTGTGATAGTCAGAAACGTATGAAAACGTAAGAAAACGGACGAAAACGTAAGAAAATGGACGAATACGTATGAAAATGGACGGAAACGTATGAAAGCGTAAAAACACGTTTGAAAATGGATGAAAACGTATGAAAATTTGACGAAAAGGAAAGAAAACTGATGAAAATGGACGAAAACGGATGAAAACGTATGAAAACATATGAAAATGTATGAAAACGGACAAAAACGTATGAAAATAGACGAAAACAAAGAAAAAAACGCAAATGAAAAAAAAACGTGAATTAATAAAAAAAAAACGCGAATTAAAAAAAAACGAATTTAAAAAAAAACGTGAATTAAATAAAAAAACGTTAATTTAAAAAAAAAAAAACAAAAAAAAATATGTGAATAGAAAAAGAAAGACAAAAAGACAAGAAAAAAAACATGGACTTAGGTTTGCCTTTTAAATCTTAGGTTAATCCCCACCATTAGATCAAACTAGATGGATGGTGGAGATTTGTCCATTGGTAAGCATGAATTTATGGATAAACAAAATAAAGTGCCTCACTTCGTGTATAAAAAAACATGATATATTTATTTTCTGTAATAGTGATAACGAGTGTGGGAACCCGCGCGATGCAGCGGGATTGGCTTCAAAGGACTTACTTTGTAGCGACACTTAAACCTTATGGACTAATTTTGCCAAGTTGCTATAGTTAGCAATTAATTCTACAGGACTTACCTTGCAAAGCCGCTTAAACCTTAGGGACTATTTTTGCCAGATTGTTATAGATAGCAATTAATGCTGCAGGACTTATTTTGCAATGCTACTTAAACATCAGGGACTATTTCTGCCAAGTTGGGAAAGTTTGCAATTGATGTTTGCTATAGGACTTACCTTGCAACGCCGCTTAAACCTTAGGGACTATTTTTGCCAGATTGCTATAGATAGCAATTAATGCCGCAGGACTAATTTTGCAGTGCCACTTAAACATCATGGACTGTTTTTGCCAAGTTAGGAAAGTTTGCATTTAATGCTTGCTTGTTACTGTTTTCTTCCCCGACAAATCTATACTACTTAAAGCTTATCCCCCTTAATTTAATGTGCAAGGGGGGTTGTGCACAACCGAAAGTACGGTACATACATGTCTATGCATACCGAAATAACTACAACTCATCTCATTTTAGGAGGCCCTCATATTCAATGCATACTCGGTTTAGTTTATGAAGAGTCACAATAAACACATATTGAATGCTGGAAACACAAAAGGGCTGCGAATTTGCACCCTCAAAGAATATGGATCAATCTACAATTAAAAAACTACTAAATGGAACCTGCATAAATAAGCCCTGCAACCCATTATTTTCCCAGCGTGTAAACTTCAATGAAGGAGGCAGTTATGTACCAAGGAATATGAATATGAACCATTCCTCATTTAAACGAGCCAATTGAATTAGCCTATTAGTTTGCTCAGCTTTTTCACATTCATCTGTTATATAAATTTTTTGCCTAATGACCAAGTATAAATATGTATTGTGATTGCCCGATTGTCCAAAACCAAACCAAATCCTATAACTAGACTCAACCCATATTATACAACACCAACCATCACTATTCTAATCCCATAATCCTTAATCATCTCACGGTTACAGCGTCACGATTCGAACAAAATGAAAAATACAAAGATCTCAGTCCTATCTCTTTGTGTATTCGAATTTTAAGCACAAGAGATTAATCGTCACAGATCCATATGAAGCATAGCTTCTTTTTATATCCAAAAAAGAAAAAGAATCATAACAAATATTTTATGCTCTTTCTTTGTTTCGTTCAAATACACACAAACAAGAAACGAAAAACAAGATGTAGAACCTACCCGAGACCCTCCAAAGGATCTTGAAGCCTTGGTCGGACCTAACTGAATGTAACAAGAAGCGGTGCTCGGTATGCTTAATGGTTATCAAATATGTGTTTGGGTTTTGATTAAACAAGATTTATTGATGTTTATGATTTTTGATTATGGGAGATGAGATTCGATTAGTTTTTGGTTGAGATGAGATTGGTAAAGTCGACTTTGGTGAGACAGAGGCGGATTGTGTATGTTTAGGGAATTAGGATTGAGTGTATTATCATGGGTGTTGGATTTGAGTATTGGACTAGGTCTCCATTTGAATCGGACTGGGCTCTCGATCCAGGCATCAATGCACAAGCAGTAACACATGTATTTGTATATTTAAGTATTGTTTTATTTTTAAATGGCTTATAATATTAACCATTGGGATATAAATTGTGGTGTGCAGTTGAAGCAGATGGAGACAAGGACAAAATCACAGAACTGCTGCAACCAAGACAAAGAAAAAGGAAAACGTTGAAGAGAAATGGTGGATGCGAAGAAGACATTGGGGGGGCTGCATTTTTTAGGAGTGTGATTAGGGTAATGCTATTGGATTGTTATTGTACTACACCAAAGTTTAAACATGGGCCTATCAGTTGTTAAGCTTTGCCACACATGTGCCATGGTCATTTATTTTTTTTTTAAATATTTTTAGGCTAAACATGGATTAAGCAAATTAAACTTTTTTATTCTTATGCTAACCATGTCAGGGGACTAGCATTTTTCGTTTTTTATAAAACGGCGTCATTTTACAGGTTGGGCAAAACATTATATATATATTTGGTTGACTACCTGTTATTCCAATAATAAGTATTTCAAAGTTGATTGCCTTGGAATTATATATAATATATGTAAATGAATGATTTTCCTTTATGAAGTAATAGAGCTTTATCTAAGCCCACTGATAGAAGGTATGCATGACGTACGTATTAACTCAATTCATTTGGTTATATGAATCAATACTATATTTCGTGTAGAAATTTAGGCATGATTTGACGAATAAATCAAATAGAGATTGCTTGATGATCTCAATGCATTCTAACATTACGACACTGACTTAATTTAAAACTTTACAAACATAAGAGAGTTAAAAAAAAATTTAATACGGGCTTAATATAATGACAATTAACCAATTTAAATTAAGAAACTTGCAATAATTAATTATCGAGTTAATGCTTTAACGTTTACATTGATACTGTAAAATATTTCATTGTTTTTGTATTGTTGTAATGGATTTTTGTAATTTTTGTATACATTAGAATAATATATTGATTTTCAAACTAAGTTTCTATGGTTGCTACCTTGCTTTATTAACAGTGATTTTCAAACTAATTGACACATGCTTTGGAGACGAGCACAATAAAGATCTTTATCATTTATGTTTCTTTGATCTAACTATTATACTATTAACAATGTTTTAAAATGTGTAGTTACACTAGCAATCGAGTTTTTGCACCAAACATTGATCGGAAATATCATATCTTTGTAATATCATTTCTTTGTAATTGAAATTTATATAATTTGCCATCACCGCCGGCTTATTTACTTATTTTATTTAATTTCGTATTTTTCATTTTGTAATTTTTTATGTCGTTTTTTTTTTTAATTTTTAATGTTTAATTTTATTAATGAAGTATTAGATTGTTTAATGAATGTCACTGTTGAGTGCAAAATTTGTAAATTATAATTATAAAAAAAGTGAGTCCCAAAAAGTGTGATAAATTCTATAAAAATTAATTATGGTTCATTGTGGTGAAAAACCCTGAGTGAAAAAAATATTAATATTAAATGTTTAAAACGTGAGTTGTCACTGTAAGTAATTTGTTAGATTATGAAG
>BPTQ01000004.1:60545325-60547163 GCA_019973895.1 Chrysanthemum seticuspe | reverse complement strand
ATCTGATCAGACAAACTTTTCATTTCAGATTCCAAGCTATTTTTAAATGCTCCACTCTTCTTAGTTCTATTGTTCCACTTAACCGTATAAAACTTAATCATATCCGCATTCCAACCTTTTACCACATTTTCTGCAACAGGAATACCAGAATCACATGCATTAATCACTTGCTCTTTAACCATCTTCCAAACATCAGATTCCTCATTAACACCCTCATCTCCTAATAAATCAAACCTATTACTAGTAGCAACTCCCTTAGCCCCTACCGACTCTTTAGAATTGATTCCACTACTACTATTACTACTACCCTTACCATTCTTGTTACCATTACTAACCCCCCAACCATTCTTGTTACCAGAATTTTGATTCAACACAGCCTTTTTAGGTACATTATTCCCACTATTACTTTTCCCATTATTTACCCCAACATCGTCATTAACTTTGCTCTTCCCCTTATCAACAGGCTCACCATCATCATTTACAACCACACTCTCATCCACCTTACCCACATTTCCATTATTAACAGCTTCAACTTTCTTATTTGTATCCCTAGAACCCACATTACCCACCTTAGCGTTATTCTTATTATTAGAACCACCCCTATAGTTATTACCCCTTCTATTATTATAACCACCAAAATTCCCTTGTCGTACCTCATTCCCAATACCCCTACCATTCCTGCGATTACCAACATTTTGCCACCCTTCATCTCCATCACCAACTTTAGCCCCTTCATTACTGTTACTCTCCTTACCATCAGTAGCCCTAACATCTTCCCCGTTCTTATTAACTTCTTTCACAACATTCACCTTCCTAGCACAATCGTTCACATAATGCCCAAACACCTTGCACTCATCACACCGCGGTGGAACCCAAGTATATTCAACCCACAACCTTAGAACTTTGCCCAAACTTTCATACCACAACTCAACATTGTCCACTAAAGGTTTACTTGAATCGATTTCAACCAAGACCCTAGCAAACGATGCCCTACCATACGGCTTCTCACAAATAGAAGTAGTCATTCTATCCATAATGATTGGTACACCCACTCTGCTCACAATCCTACTTATACCCTCCACATTCCAAGCTTCTAACGGAATATCATACACCTTAACCCATACCGGCACCTTTTTTACTTCTGGTTTAGACATACACAAACCCGGCTCCCACTTTTTCACAAATAATGGTTTATTATCAACCAGCCATGGACCGTTTTCAATGACCAATTCCATCCCATCATTTGATTTGAAATTGAAAAAACACATACCATTCTGATTCATTATCACTTCTTCCAACTGATATAATCGCCACATCTTCTTCAAATGATATACCAAATCCCTGTAATTCATACGAAAGCCAACAAAAAAACCAACCACAGTATTACTCCATCTTTTACAACCTTCTTCCAAAACCGGATCCATCTTAGCCACTTCCCTACCATCACCAATAATCGAAGTAGGAACAAAGTGAAGCTTATTGTTCCCATTTCCACCAAAACTTCTTGCAACAGCATCAACAAAAGACCTATTACTCTTTCCGACACTGTTATCCTCCATTACATTATCATTGATAGCACTAGTCTCCCCTGCATCAAAATTACTAACAACACCATCACCCTTCCTTAGACCATTAACATTCCCATTAAGCTTAAACATACCAGGAACCCTAACATTCCCAAAACTAACTTTATTAGGACTTTTCGGCTTATCAGTTTTAGGCTTAGGATTCAACACAGGGTTGTCTTCAAACGGAACCGGCATTTCAGGCAATGAAGTGCTTCTACTAGACACTTTAGCACTATCCTTATTACTAGCAGGCTTAGAATTAGAACCTTC
>BPTQ01000004.1:60402825-60540325 GCA_019973895.1 Chrysanthemum seticuspe | reverse complement strand
GGCTATTTTTTTAAACATTAATGGGTCAAACAGGTATATGAGTACTATAAAATAGAAACAAAATTGCTTTTAATTTATAGTACTTTTTGTTACATTTGTTGATAATTGCACCTAATATGTTTATTGCACCTTTATCTTTTGAAGTTAACGAACAATAAAAACCACAAAATTTAAAAAGTTTGGATAATAAATGAATAATATGTCTTTGTAGTATGTATTATATTGTGTCTCGCAATATTTTCTTGAAATGTGTGCATTTCATTAGATTGATTGCTTGGATGTATTTTAGATTAAAAAAAAAAAAAAAAAAAAAAAAAAAAAAAAAAAAAAAAAAAAAAAAAAACGGCACCACATTTGAAATGACTTTTAATTTTTAGATTCAATAGCCCTCAGTTACAACAATTTTATTGATAGCCCTCAATTTATTACACAAGAGTGTGATACATAATATATTTTGAGCACGTGCCTAGGTTCTATAGAAGCCATTTCCACTCATCTAGAGATACAAAATAATCTGTAGCAACCCATTTGGATGTAAAAAATTTGAAGAGGCTACCTATTATGAATTTTACTATCAATTTTCTTGATTTAGCGACCCATTTTGATGTAAAAAAGTTGAACAGGCTACCTATTAGTTATTTTACTATCAATTTTCTTGATTGGCTCTTGATTTGTAAACAAATAACAAAAAAGTACAAAAGTAGCACTTGGATTGAAAGAAAATGGTGACGGGAATAGTATAAGATGTATTTTCGTTGATTTTAAAGATTTGGATGATATTTACCACCATATATGAAAATTATGGAACTATATCCGTTATAGTTGACTGCCAAATATATTTGTTACCAACCCGAATAACCACGAAAAATATGGAATGATAAAATGTGGGCGCATCAAGAAAAATAGTATATTTCTTCATATTTCGAAAGTACACCCTTTTAATTCCCATCCACAAGTATTGTTCATTCTTAAAGAAAAACAAACTTAAAAACAAACTTTTACATACTCTTATCCATTAACTAACCATACAAAAATACAAAAAAAAAAAAAAAAAAAAAAAAAAAAAAAACATACACATTCCTTAAGTTAAATTTTATTTCATATTAACATTTCAATAATTAATGAACCACAATAATTTCCTTATACATTATTTATCAATAACTAATACCTTCGTAGACATATATCTTGCTATTTGAAAAGTAATACACTCAAAGAAAAGCATATATTTTGTAATGGCGGATATTTTATTACGATGTTGGTACTTCATTTACCATTGCTTAATTTATTCATGTGTCACTTTTTTCAGCTATTTTTTACCCGCATTCTTTCGCTATAGTCAAACATATCAACAATATTTATAAGCAATAAAACTTTATATAACTAATAACTACGTCATCAAAAAAATAATTAAAACACATAACACAACATAATATAATTATAATGTAAACTAACATATAATAAAAACCACAAGTCATACCCGTCCATCGGACGGGTTTTGACACTAGTATATATATATATATATATATATATATATATATATATATATATATATATATATATATATATATATATATATATATATATATATATATATATATATATATATATATATAAGCAAACACATATACACGTAAAATGTATTTGATTTTATTTGACCCCTCATGCATGAGGAGGGGGTGGCCAACTCAAATTCATTCATTTCCTTTTCTTATAAAAAGTATTTGTGGGGGATAAAGTTAAGTTCTATTGTTCTATGTCTTATCAATTTTTCAAATGCCAGGGAATGGATGAAGGAAAAAGAAGAATTAGAATAAGAAGAAAAAGAAAAAGAAAGCAAAAAACTAACTCAATTCGAGTTGCAGCAAAAAAAACATGACGAAGAGAAACTTAAAGTCTACTTGGAGAAAGAAAAGAAGATTTCTCTTTCGTTTAAGCCCCCGTGATCAAAAGGAGACATGTATCGTAATAGTTTATCAATAGAACGATATTATATTGACATGTATTTTTTCTTTCTCGATAATTGTATTGGTCGATAAATTGTTGTGACGAGCCTCATTAGCGATAAACTTTATCCATATTCCTTTCTAGGTCACCAAACAAATTTAACAATGAAAATGTTCTTCGTTTTACCAATAATAAATCTTTGATGTACATACACTAAAAGAAATTTTATGTGTTATTTAAAGTTTTTATCGTTAAGTGGGACTTAACGTTTAACTACTCTGATGTTGTTTCTATCATTTATGATTTTATTTTATAATAGAAACTATGTAACTTTTGCATTTGTTATTCTTAGTTAGTATTACCGAGAAACGATTATGTTCATGCAGAGGTTTCCTTAAAAAAAAGAAGCCAACAACAATCGTCTTCGAGCTTAGGAGTGTCGAGATCAGGGAAATGCAAAGATATTCATCGAGGCAAACTTGGTTGGCTGTTCGGTCCTTTAGGCTTCGTTTGTCTAAAATATATGAAGCTGAATCATCCTCTAATTAGTCTCATTCTCATAAATTTTATCGATGATTCATTGCGACACTCAGTAGTTGGATGGATCTGAATGTTAATATTTTGTTTACGTTTAATCATTTTGACTCTTTGATATCCATATATGTATATACTAAATTGTTGGATGATTAATGAATTGTTTGGGTCTCCATTACAACTAGCCATCAACAAAGTAACATGTTTCGCTGCGTTAACAGTTCCTGAATTTTGCGTCTTTTTACCAATGTGATTAGTAGATAATTAATCGTTTTGATACGTAGGTAATGAGTTAAATGGTTTGTCTTTGGAATAGTAGTAGCACATGTTTTAATATGAATTCTTCCCATCTTTCTCCCACTGTCCTATTTTTGACGACTTCATTCGCTTAGTCTCATTTGTTGGGTGTTACTGTAATAAGGAAAAAGGGTGAACTACGTTGCTATTTCTTGCATATAACATTGCCAATGATATATTGTCTTCAAACACAATATATAATACAAGTTCATTGTTAGGCAATAATTTTTTATACTCATTCACTTTGTCCAGGAAATTAAAAAGTCGAAAAAATTTAGTTTTGTTATTTGTTCCTGGAATCATTAAAGGACAATGTCATTTGTGTTTATACTGATTTGGAGGGTATTTGGAGGGTGCTTTTAATGTGATTTTAACAACTAAGAGAAACTTTTAATATAATGAATCATAACCATGCAATAAAGTTCACTCTTGTGCTTCAATTAATGGAATACAAAGTGATATATAACTTAATGGAATACATAGTGACATATAACACTACACGCACACACTCTTTTATAAAGGTTCTCATCCTATTTATCAAATAATTAAATACATTCAATTTGTGTTCTTAATAACACTACACACTTTTATAAAGGTTCTCATTATTACGATGCCCGTTTTGTTCAAATAGATACTTTTATCTTCAATTCATAACTTAACGCTAAACGTTATGTAGCAAATAATTTTACACAATATCGCAATGCTATGTGACGTGTGGGTTTTTGCTTTTTGACCGAGATTGTAGGAGGGCGGATTGATTGAATTTTTTTATGGTTATTGGTCTATTAAAAAATTAATTAATTATTTAAATTTATAATAATATAACCAGACCATCTTAAGCAATCCCAAATTTTGAGAAATTAAGAATAACAAAAAGTAAAAAAGAAAAAAAGACAACAACAATAATTAAACTATAAAGTCAACGAAAGGGGAAAAAACAATGAGGTTGATACTATCAATGACTGATTCGACAACATTAAATGTTGCTACACATTTGCCATCATCGTCTTCTAACAATGATTGTAACTTCTGTTTACTCATAAAGTTTATTTATCTATTATATATTAATATGGTGTTTGTAGTCTCATTAAGTGGCCTTTATGTAGTTATGATCTGTAGCAGATCAAAAGAATAAAATGAGATGAAAGTCAACAATGTGAATTTTTAAAGCATAGTGCTTCCCTAAATAATTTTATTCATGTAACTTATCACTTTTGGTTCTAAGAGTGTTTCGGATCAACCCAATTTGACACTTACAAAACATTACATATTTTGACTTATTTGCCCATCATCCGGAGTCCCGACCTGCCCCTTATGTAACAACATCTTAGTGAGTTGCGTTGAGAAAAGCAAAATCGTCTGATTTCAAAATCTATGAACAAGAGAGATCCCTAAATCTCCATTTGAAAAAAGATATGAATAGATAAGGCGAAGCCAGCTGAAGGAAGGGCGCTAACGAGCAAGAAAACGGATGCGCTAACGCGCAATGGCTTTCCTTTCTTTGATAAATTCTATGAAATATTAGACACAATCGGTGCATCGCACGAGTTGAATAAAGCCTCGTTAGACAAAACATTTATTTTAAAGTAAGTATTTAACGGTATTTTTCTTAATGTCTGTCCTTGTTTGGTTTGCAATGTTAATCCTTTTAAAACTTATTCAAATTTTTTTGTTTACTTTATTTTATTTAGTTTGTAATGTTTTTTATTATTTCGTATAATATATTGTTTTATTTGAATAAATTAAAAAATTAAAAAATTAAAAAATCAGAGTCCGGATGATCTATAACTTGAGTTATGAGCAAAGGTGTTTTTTAGCGGAGTTATAAGTTCTGAGTTATAGCATGTAAAGCTAACGTGTCAATACTTTTTGCTATAATACGAACTTATGGCTCCCGACTGCACCTGATGCTATAAATGTTACATGAAATACTTAATCAGAAGATCTCAACTAGCTGTTATAAAATTGCGTCGCTATGCGCTAGTACATGACAAATCAAGGAAACAATGACTAGTAACAGATAACATTTAAAGGGACAAATAAAATTTTACAGTAGCAATTTTTTTGTATCTGAGATGCTTTAAATAATCAATTTTGCTATAAAAGTTTTAAAAATAGCTTGATGCATTAAAGATGATTTTATTTAAAAATCACTTAGGTGATTAGATTATGTTTCACGTTTGTTGGGTCATTGTATGGTATCGTTTAATGGAACAAACTTATATTCTGTTAAGCCCTTGATAGTTAACTTTTAGTGACTAATTACTATCCGTTGCTACCACCTATTCATGCCATCTAAATCTAAAGGTTATAACCCTTTTATTTAGACTAAAATACACGGTTGGTCCCTAAACTTGTCAATCCGCTTCTCGTTGGGACGAACCTCGGCATTATCTTCGCCGGAGGTCCAAAACATGGCCATTATATGCCAAACTCGTCCCTTGACCAATAACGACGTTGTCAACGTTCCGTTATACTCCAGAAAAACCCGTTATCATGTTACTGTTGAGGGTAGAATAGTCATTTTACTTGATGTACTGTAGCAGATGTCTTGTCCAATTTGCCGCCATTATGTAGAATATAACAAAGTTGTGTACTCATTGCTCATCCCCAAACTTGTTTTGGAAACCTACCCAGAAAATCCTAATGCAATGTCTATCATCAAATCAAATAATCTAAGTAAGAAAATAACAAACAGCCACCATGGATTTACTCTGTGGCGAGTAAGAGAATATCCTTTCTATGATGATCATGAAACGGAGAAAAAAGCTGCAATCAGGAGATATTGTAAGTCTTTTTTGGTTAGAGCCTATTAAAATCATATGTTAGTACGACTGTTTAAGTTATTCCCCTTTTAGGTAACTTTAGCTTAACCTTGTTTTTGTACATTTTTTATACAGCGGGTGAACCAGGATCCTTTAGCATGATGTTCCATTATGAAGGTACATTCAAATACTTTCCAGGTAGGATATATCAAGGAGGCAAGAAATACGTTGTTGATCTTGTGGAAATAAAAGAGGTATCCGTTGATGAAATGGATGCTCTCATGACCCAAATCGGTTATGAGACTGGACAAACCAATTATTTCTACTTTCTTAAGCCTGGTTGTACATTGGACGTCGGTTTGTTTTCTTTGCGTGAAGCTGCTAATATTGACTTGTTGAAAGATGTTGTCATAGAGCATAAGCTGATAGACGTCTATGTGGAAATAGGGAAGACTAGATTAGAACTTTCTGAAATGTCCCCACAATCAATTAAGACTGTGTTTTGGGAGATGGATGAAGATAGGAGAAAAGTTGCTATTGCGGCTATTCAATCTTGTTGTAGACGATTGGTGTTAGATGATCTAGATAATGAACCTGCCCTAGATCCTTTTATCCAACTTACACAAGTGCCTGTGGACGTCAATGATATTGGTGAATCAAGCAATTTGCCAAACATTGAGCCAGTATTTTCCACCTTAGACTGCTCATTTGCTAGCCAACCTGTTCATAACAGTGAGCGTGCTTTAGTAGTTATTGATGAGGACAATGCTATAAAGGAGCCTGATAATCTTGAGGTTAATCTGTTCCGAGTGACTCAGGGGAAGCACTTAGACAAAGTTGGAAGAGCACTAGTTGATGTCAATAACAGGTTTGAGGAGCCTGATAATTTTGAGGTTAATCTGTTTCAATTGACTCAGGAGAAGCACTTAGACAAAGCAGGAAGAGCACTAGTTGATGTCAATAACAGGTTTGAGGAGCCTGATGTGGATGTAACTCTGTTTCAATTGACTCAGGATAACATGGAAGAGGATCCTGTTGTTGATGTTACTCTGTTACAAGTGAGTGACACTAGTGACTTAGGCAATGCAGTTGATGATTCAATTGAACCAAATGAAGAGAACACTTGTCAGGAGAATGATGCACAACTTGGTATGGTACAAGTAGGTCAGAGTAATGAATTACGTGAAGTAGGAACAACCAGTAATATAAGTGATGACAGGTAGTTGGTAAATGATTTACCTGTGATGGTTGATGATGTCTTTTGCAGTGACTATGTTTGTTTCCAACAGGCAGGCTTTGCAAATGGAGTCTATACCACATTCTTCTATTCTGGTAAGGAGTTTGCTACTGCAGGGGAAGTAAAAAACCTAGTAAGAGAGCATTCAATAGAAACTAGGAGGGAGTTGTTTTTTTTGAAGAATGACAAAACAAGAATAAGGGTCAGGTGTAGGGGTTGTGTTCCACTTTCAGGCCCAAGTGAAGGTCCTGGACTGGATATAGGCCCATCTAGAAGTCCATTAAACATAAGGGGTATAAATGCATTGCTTTCTGGAAAAAAGGACCCTTCAGAAATACTTTGCCCATGGCTATTGTTTGTCGGCAGGAATGGTGATACAGGTATCTGGTCAGTCAGAACATATAATGAGCAACACACTTGTTTGCAATCAAGGGAAGTCAGAGCTTTTGACCTTCGCTATATCTCACAGAAAATTACAGCACAAATTGAAACAAATCCACATCTTCCTGTCAAGTCTATGCATAATCAACTTACCAACCAATACGAGCTTCAAGTGTCCCTGCAGAATGTTTTAAGGGCCAAAAACCTAGCAATAACAGCCATCAGGGGTCAATTCAAGCTACAATTTACCATGTTGAGAGATTATGTTCAAGAGTTGCAGAAGACAAACCATAATACGACAGTGGTGATGAATGTGGAACGACCTCCAGATGAGGCTCTTCTAACCAGAGAATTCAAGAGAGTGTATGTTTGTTTAGGTGCACTAAAGCAAGGATTTAAAGAGTGTGGGCGATCGTTGTTGGGGTTGGGTGCTTTTCCAATTCGTGGTCCTTTGAATGGTCAACTGATGACAGCTGTGGGAATTGATAGCAACAATGGTATATACCCTTTAGCTTATGCTTTTGTTGAATCAGAAAACATAGGATCATGGATTTGGTTTCTTCATTGTTTATCCGATGATATAGCACTTGGGCCAATTTCAAGCTGTAAGATATAACTTTTCACATACACATCAAACCATAACAACAAGGTGGCGAATAAGTGGGATTCTAGAGAGAGAAAGTTAGAGGTTTAGGGAACTTAGTGAGAGAAAGTGAAAGATATTATTATGAGCTCCAACTCTCTACCTTGGGAGGTAGAGAGTATTTATAGTCTTACATAAATCGCCACACATCGGGCTGTGGATCAGGCATACAGTGGGTAAAGACCCGTCCGTCCTCCACGGTGATACTTAACTAAATACTACTTAACTTAAGAATTACTACGACTACGAGCTTTCTAACGATTACATATACTTGAGGTGACCGACTCTTTAATACCGGGAATTTCTAATTCCTAACAATCTCCCCCTAAGGGAGGTCACCTCAATCATGTACCAAAAACACATTGAATACAACCAGATAATACATTAACAATTGATCTTGCATTCTTGATGTAGTCCTTTGCTCCTAAGCTCGTAGTCATTGATTCTTCACATTGCATGTTTGGTTACTTCAAGTGGAGGTCTTTTACTGATCCACGTGATAGTCATTTTGAGCCATCTTTTGAGATCATCAGCTATCAACAATCTCTGACACATCCTTTGTGGTGTTGGTATTATGTGATGTTGTGACTTTAGGACCGACATGCTCACATTCTGGATCATGAAATCTTCACATCAGAGTAGCGGAAGCTTTTGTTGAATCATGATATTGGCAGCAGCGTAGCAGAAGCTAGGTGTGAAAATATCAGAGTCATTGATGCACTAATCATGATTTCTTTGAGTTGAATGTGTTAAGTGAGCATGCGGCTATGGATTGACCGCTTCATTCTGATCAGCTGCAAACGTCGGGTGTACCTGCATACAACAGTTAGCAATAAATCGCACGAAAGTGTCTTTGATCACTTTCGTTGAATTGAGGTACACGGCCCACGGTTCCCCGTTGATCAGTACATGTACTGCCTGTGATCGGGTATAATTCCGAAGAATTTCCTTGACAGGGTTTCGCAGCTGTTTTAGCTGTTCTCAAACCGGAACATCTCAAAGAAGACAACACGGAGTGAGTGAACCAGCGAATTTTAAGTCCACTGATTGATGAAAAAAGATTTGAAAAACAATCGTGTATCGCTCAATAGAAATTGTTTTTGCAATACAACGAAGGTTTTATAGAAAATCAATTATCAATCATAAACATACCTTTTGGTTTGAAAAATGAGTACACGGTCGATGTGCTAAAGAAAAGAGTTTGTTAAGCACAAAGACCGGTTTTTCAAAGGTATCCGTCAATCCATAACCTGAACCAGGATTGATTCAAGAGATTGAATCGCCCCATTGTTTCTGTTCAGTTGTCACATGGTTGATCTATATAATAGATCTCACATGCCACCTACCAGGAGCTTGTTTGATGTTGGCTCCAGAAGGCTTCCCATCTTCATTGTGAATATGTAAACACATCACTCAGATGTTCTGGCAATACCACAAGGATAATGCGTAGGACTCAAGATATAATCTCTCTTTCCACATTGTGTGAAACAGAGAGTCTTCATTGAAAGTGTCCTAATGAGATTTATTGATGATCTCGTGGCTCTAGACACAATTTGTGCATATTTGGATCCTGTGCCGGAGACTAGGGAGAGGGTCTCCTTCTTCAATATCAACAATCTCTAAGAGAAAGTCGATAGATAATGTCGGTTCCCCGTGAGAATGAAACAAGTCCTTTTAAGAGGAACTTGAGTGGTTCGGAAAGTTGAAGTGCAGTGCGTCACTGGGTCCATGACGTCTTGTCTTCAATACTGATGTTACCATCAGTAGCATATGAATTGAACCCGGTTTCTGCCCTAAGGTTGAATAAATGGAGGGCTATTTGTTTTCACCCTATTCTCATTCAATTCTTTTTAATTCTTCAACCCCTTCAGTGCTGACCGAGACTTCATAACTAGAACCTTGTTGGGTTTATTCCAGTACTAGCTCAGTCTTAGTCCGCACTCTTCCCATATCTCATTTTTCTCCTTTTATCATCATACCTAAGGACTTCTACACTAACTAGTGGATTGTCCCTGGGTAGATTCCTCCGGTTCTGGCGGATCATGGGAACCAATACCTATCCTTATCATCCTTATATCACCGTACATAAAGTAAAGTTGGTCGGTCAATTTGGTATTGTTCGTCTGCTATAGGATCCAATTGAAAACCATTTTAAAATCAATTCAGATACTTGTGATATATTATCAAAGCATTTTGTACCTGAATTGTTTTTGATATTTTTAGAACGAGAACTCCCCCTCAACATGTGCATCAAGTGTTTGAAAATGTTTTGCACACGGAGGCAAGAGAAAGAATTAACTTCTTTGATTACCATTTTCTAACAGATATCAACATCGCTTCCTACATCAAATCAAGTAGAAATAGCATTTCCGGGAAGGATGAGGTTTCCATAAATTTGCTCCCCCTCAATATGTGCCTCAAGGTTTGAAAAGAGTTTTGCACATACTAGAGGGAACCTGCACATTGGGATGAATGATCACGTTTCAAATCAAAGGTTTAATATAGATGCTCCCCCTCAACATGTGCATGTAAAATTTGAAATCGTTTGTCACATGTGGGAAGGACAGCATGTACACTCTTATGAAACCATTTACCGAATTATCAGTTTAAATCCAATTTAAATCACACATTCTCCCCCGATCACAATTATCAAAAACATTTGAGATTTGTGATCTCATATAGATTTAAATTGATTTTGAAAGCTTTTAAGGAGAATTGTGACTTGATTATGAAAGCGTTTGAACTGATAAGGATCGGATTTTAAGACTTTAAACTCCATTGATAAAACATGCATGTATATCTTTTGAAAACAATTTAATGCCAAATAACTTTTTAATTTAATTGAAATCATTCTCCCCCTCAATCAATGACATAGGTTGTTGATTGAGAGATAGAGATTTTGACAAATAAGTCCAGATGATTATCAAAAATAGAGACCGAGTTATTTTTCAAAGCATTTGGTTTTCAGCAGATAAATGTTTATAGAATCAGAGCATGGAATGTGAAAACATGTTAAAACATGGCTCTGTTCTTTCTTTTAAAACCGGGTTATTGCCTGAAAATGACAATAAACCATTTCTCTTTCTCTCAAAAAAATTTTTTTTTTTTTTGATTTTTTTTTTTTTTTTTAACATTCGAACAAACATCTAAAGTCCCGTGTCATTCTTTGAATGACAGCACAAAGACCGTAGATATTATCGAACCGAGAAAAACATGACAAAATGACAATATTTTTTGAAGATTTTTCGAATTTTTCAGATTTTTATAGATTTTGAAAGTTTTATGATTTTCTATTTGATTTTAGAGGGTTTTATAATTTTGTATTTTGTTTTTCGAATAAATATTTACAAGAGATAGATGAAGATAGACCTTTACTCCTCGTCTTCCTCCTGAAGACGTTTGAGAGTTTCTGGTTGAAGGCTTTTCAAACCAAGACGTGGAAGAATAAACTCAAAACGTTCTCTTGGAAAAGCTTTGGTGAAGATGTCTGCTAACTGATATTCAGACCTCACAAAATATAGTTCCACCACACCTTTTTCCACTTGTTCCCTGATGAAATGATGTCGAATGTCGATATGCTTTGCTCTTGAGTGTTGAACGTTGTTGCATGAGAGAGCAATAGCACTTTTATTATCACAGTACAGAGGGATTTTGTTGAATTCAAAGCCATAGTCAGATAATTGAGATCTCATCCATAAGATTTGAGCACAACAAGATGACATGGCTATGTATTCAGCTTCTGTAGAGGAAATAGAAGTACTCATTTGCTTCTTTGAAGACCAGCTCACAAGCTTATCACCCAAAAACTGAGCACCTCCTGACGTACTTTGACGAGTATCTTGACAACCTGCATGATCAGCATCTGCATAGGCCGTTAGTGACATACCGGTGTCCTTCGGGTACCATAGTCCCATATTGATGGTTCCTTGGAGATACCGAAATACCCGTTTAACTGCTTCAAGGTGCTTTTTAGTAGGCTTAGCCTGGTATCTAGCACACATGCAAACAGCGAACAAGATGTCTGGTCTACTAGCAGTGAGATACATCAGGGATCCAATCATACTTCGATATTTCGTTTGGTCAATCATGATCCCTGAGAGGTCCTCATCTAGTTTGGTTCGGTCAATCATGGGGGTGTCAACAGGGTCACTTGAATCAAATCCAAATTTCTTTAAAATCTCTGTTGCATATTTAGATTGATTAATGAAAATGCCTCCGGGACTTTGAGAAATTTGTAATCCCAAGAAAAATGACATTTGTCCCATCATTGACATTTGAAACTTTGAACTCATTTCATTTGAAAAACGATCACATTCCATTGGGTCAGTCGAGGCAAAAATAATATCATCAACATAAATTTGAACATGAATCAAATGTTTGCCTGACTTCCTGGTGAACAATGTAGGATCAACTGCTCCTTTGATGAATCCGGTTGATAGAAGAAACTTTGACAGTGTATCATACCATGCCCTTGGAGCTTGCTTTAAACCGTAAAGAGCTTTCTTCAAACGATAAACGTGAGTAGGATGCTCTTGATTCACAAATCCTTCAGGTTGGCTGACGTAGACGACTTCTTTAAGATCTCCGTTTAGAAATGCCGTCTTTACATCCATCTGATAAACTACCATGTTCTTACTAGCAGCATTAGCCAGAAAGATTCTGATTGCCTCGATTCGAGCAACTGGAGCAAAAGATTCTTCAAAGTCTATACCCTCCTCTTGACGATATCCTTTAGCAACTAATCGAGCCTTGTTCTTCAACACATCACCATGCTCATCAAGTTTTACTTTGAAGATCCATTATAGAGCTATAATCATAGCACAGTCTGGAGCAGGTACTAACTCCCATACATCAAGACGATCAAACTCATGAATTTCATCTTGCATAGCATTGAACCAGCTGTCTTCATTCATGGCGGTTTTAACATCTTTTGGTTCGATCTTAGATAGTACGGAGTTGAAGAAACACCATAAGGCATCGGTTGCAAGTTGTTTCCGGGTTGATACAGGACGAGAGGGATTACCAATGATGTTGTCTAATGGATGATCGTGAGTCCATTTTCTGAGGTGTTCATGTGGCATTTGTTGAGGAACTGAGGTAGCTGAGTCGATGTCTCCTGAAGAAGATGGTTCTGATGATGATTCAGGAGTAGCAAATATGTTTTCAAATGGAGCATCTTCAGGAGTAGCAAAGGGATTAACTTCATCATTGATGCCAGAAACATTTCCATGATGTACATTTGAAGAATGATGATTTGTTGATGAGACTGAAGGATCAGCAGCAGGTGCTTCTTGGCTTAAAGATATTGAGACTGAAGGATTGACTTCATTCACTGGAATATGAGCAACCTCTATTGTAGGGATCAGCACCTCATTAGTACTTGAATCATACAGTTCATCAAACATAGGATCAAACAATTTCTTTACATCATCTTCAGATGGAGGTACATATGGAGTTTCTTGAGAGGAGTTTGGAACAAGGGATGAACCAATGGGACTGTTTTGAAGTGCGGGTCCTGAGCTGGAGTGTCCAGGAGCCATTTGACCGGTCAGCTCATCGAACGTAACATGAAATTTTTCTATGATAATACGGGTTCTCTTGTTGTAGATTCGGTAACCCTTCTTGTTTGGTGCATAACCAACAAAAACTCCAATATCTGCCTTTGCTCTTAATTTACCTAAATCTTGACTGTCATTTGTTGGATAGCACAAAGCTCCAAACACACGAAGGTAGGAGAGATCAGGTTTTCATTATGAACAAGTTCATATGGAGTTTTTCCATGAGAGGTGTGTATAAGGGAACGATTTTGGGTGTAGCATGCAGTGGCTATGGCTTCAGCCCATAGAAACATTGGAACCTTCGAATAAATAAGCATTGTTCTTGCGGCTTCTACAAGAGTTCGATTTCGTCTTTCAACTACACCGTTCTGTTGAGGAGTTCGTGGAACACTTCTTTGATGAGTGATTCCAACACTTTCATAAAACTGAATTAAGTCTTTGTTGACAAACTCTGTGCCATTGTCTGTTCGAACAATTCTGACTGTATTGTTGAGTCGAACCTGAAGCTGTTTGATTAGTTTGATGATGACATCTGGAGTTTCATCCTTTGTCCTCAAAAACTTTACCCAAGTAAATCGAGAGTAGTCATCAACAACAACTAGAATGTATTTCTTCCCATTTATCGTTTGCACTCTCAATGGTCCGCACAGATCCATATGAAGGGTATGAAGAACTTCCATTACAGAATTTGTGGGTTTAGGTTTGTGGGCATATATCGTGCTTATACCCAATTGGCAAGCTGAACAAAGATGATCTTTTTCATATTTTAATCTGGGTAAACCTCTGACAAGATCCTTTCTGGAAAGGTTGTTTATGGTGCCGAAGTTCAAGTGATTGAGACGACGATGCCATAACCAAGACTTTGTTTTAGAAGCCTTTGATAGCAAGCAGATTGGAGAGGACTTCATCATGTCATCGATAGAGATGGTGTATAGGTTAGAACCTCGAGTACCTCTTAATAATTCTACACCATCAAGTTCTCTAACGAAGCAAGTATGTTTTCTAAAAGCCACTTCTAGATCGGAATCACAAAATTGACCAACAGAGAACAGATTGTGACCAAGACCTTCCACATAATATACCCATAAACTTGAAATCTTGTGAGAAGAACTCAAATAGCCCAAATGAATCCTGTGAGAATCAATTGCTACAGAAACACTCTCTGACTATCTTTATTAACCCATATGTGGACAATTTGAAGTGACCACTTGAAGAAGAAAACCTGATATACCAAACTTGAAACTGAAGTCGAATTCCCCACATTTGTATCTTAAGCTTGCACTTAATGATGGAAGAACGGTGTCGAGAATTTATGCTCCAAGAAAATCTCTAAGTACTCAATACTCAACCAAAGTATGAGACATTAACACCTCTTGTGATTATCCACAACGACATTTGTGTGTGTCACTGAGTAAAACTACGTAACTCCTTAAAGTGATAGTTAACCAGGTCTTCAACCATCTACCCCGACTGCTGGTAACTAGATAAGACAAGACTTCAACTCAAATTCTTAAGCCCGAGCAAGTTATCAAATAAGAACACGCCTTTGTGAAAGTCAACTTCAATCTCAAATAAGTCATAAATGATTAACTCCGAAGTAATCAACTTGTGTCAAATGCCCAACACGTGAATAAACATACAATCGGATGTATATTGATCCACTGAATGAACCGGAACAAATGATACCTCAACATTAATGCCTTCTTCCTAAAAGTATTCATGTAGAGACTGATCTGAAAGACTCACCAATAGTATCTTTGAGCGGATGAGGTAGTCATTTTCCTTAATGTTCATGTGGTTGATTTATAGAGAGCACAATAATCCGTGAAGATTTGGCAAAGGGATACCAAAGAGCAGATCATTATTCATGAACAGTAATCCGTGAAGATTTGGCAAAGAAGTACCAAAGAGCGGATCATTATTCATGAGTGCAACAACAATGATAGTCATTAACAACGCCTTGAGGAATAACTGGAGATTGGACGTACTCATCAAACATATCATGACATCCAAATATTCAAACATCCCAAACAATGAATCCCAGATATCCTTAGTAAGTGAAGCATTAGGCGTTGAAGGAGAGTCATATGACCATAATTCAAGCATCCATCAACATGTAGTATATGCACTCTTCTCCCCCTCAAAAATTGCATCCGAAGTTGCCATTTTTGACTTGACCAAGTGAATAAGAATATACACCAATGAGCGTAGATCCACTTGAAGGTTGAAACAGCGTGGAAAAACATGAAGCTTGTTGATGAAGAATGTCGATGAGAATGGTCATATACATGAAGATTTCTCTTCTTTTGAAGATAAAGCACACTGAAGCGTACACTTTTCTTTTCTTTGAGGAACGGGGCCTGAAGTGTTATCTGCAGACGCCATAATGATGAAGTAGGAGGCCTGAACTGATGTGAACAGACGTCATAGCCGGTTGAATATCAAGGTTGAGTTACTTGAACCCGTGAATTATGAGATATCAATCCTTGTGTTATCCATACTTTAAACCAGTCCATGTATTGAAGGATCGAAGTATCTGCAACTGAGTAAGGACTACCTGCACTAACATCACAAGCTTGATTGCATATATATTGGTTAGTGACATTAGTATCCAGACCCTTTGGAGGTTCACGGTCAACCTTGATTTTGTCATCAGAAAACAGCTTTCCGGTAGGAATCCACCTAAGTCCAGCATCCTTAAACATTCTACCAGACGGTATCCACTTATGGCAAGGTCTAGGATTGTAATGCTTCTTATACATAGTGGAAGACTTATCCTTGTTCCTAGTTTCCAAAGATTTAGCAGTTGGTATCCATCTAGGCGAAGTTTTTGGTTTGTTTTGCTTCATAACATGTTGACCCTTAGTCACATTAGTAGTCTTAGTGGATTGTACCTTGGCATGTGAATTAGGAAAATGTTTCTTATGTGGAAAAGACTCAGAATTTCTAGTTTTGTTTTCTACATGCTTAGCATTCTTATGCACGTAACTACTCTTAGATGTACGCCAATCCCTAGTCTTTTGAGTGTTCCTAGGTAGTGGTTTACAACTACTAGCAGTTCTTTGAAATCTCGTAGAATTCATCACCCTAGGTCTTGCACCTAAAATTCCGTCTTTTCGAATCAGTGCCTTTTTCCTAGCTTCTTCTAGATAACAGTTCTTCCACAAGTCATTCATATCATATAAATTCTGGGTTTTAATGCTTGGTTTTGACACTGTTTTCGAACTAATCCTAGAGGTGATGGGAGTAAAAGTAGCTGCATGTTGAGGTTTAGAGGAACTAGAAGCATGACTCTTAGGTAACACAGGTGAAGTGACTGGTTTTGACAAAACTTGTATCTCATCAACTTGGGAGGCAAACCGTGTTTTTGAAAATTTTAGTCTCTTGGATATGAATGCAGTAGGCTGCCTAACAACAGACCGGTTTCTAATGGGTTGAGAAACTGGTTTCCCCAAGGTTGATGGTTTTGTAAACTTAGTGCTCACACTTTTCCCTACAGTTTTCCTAAGCTCATTTTTTAAGGCAACAATAGCGAAACTCTTATCCTGAAGTTGAGCTTTGAGTTCATCAATTTTTTCTATCAAAGAGTTTGTTTTTTCCATTGACTTAGTTCTAGCTTCTTTGACAGAGTCACTTAGTTCTATATGATGCTTTCTCAAAGACTCATTTTCCTTTAGTAATTTAGCCACATAAATTGACAGTTCATTATTTCTTGTTATAATAGCATCAATGTCTTGTGTATTCATGACTAAATTACTTTTCTCATTCAAGATAGAAATATGTTTCTTCAGATTGTAAATGGTTGACTCTTTGTCTTGAAGCTGAGCTTTCAAAGTGTTAATTTCAAAAAGTTCACGGAATTCAGGAAGTTCCGGTTTTTTACATGGTTTGTTAAGTTGAAAACTTTCTTCTTTACTCTGAATCGTGATTTCAAGTGAAATGCAATGTTTTTCAAGATTTGAGAATTTGTTTGAAAGTTCATCAAAAGCCTTCTTATCAACCATATCTTTTGTTTTGAAACACTTAATCTCAGACTCAGCCTCAGTAACAGAACATTTATGAAAGTCATGTTCAGCATCATGATCAGTTTGTTTAAGTACTTTAGCAGATGCACTATGTTGAACAGTAAAGGGTACCTCATTACATGACACCTGCTCAATTTCTGGTCTGATATCTGCATCCACATCATGTGTAACAAGAGTCACTGGACCTCTGGATGTGTCAAGCTTATCAATCTCTGAGCCTCTGTATTCACTGCCAACTGATCCATCATCTGGTGTTTTACCCGACTCATCATTATTTGTTGTCTCAGACATTCTGCATTCAGCAACACCCGATTCTTCAACAGATACATTACCCAACTTATCACAACAATCTCTCAACTGCACCAGACACTCATCCACTTTTTCATCTGTCTGAGTAACTTCCTCAATATACTTCTCCACATTATCCATGAGATGGATAAGTGTCTCTATGAACACACTAATTTCCATTCCAGTGTGTTTCTTGAAAGACACTTCAGTCATGTCTTGATCATAATCTGATGTGAATTCCCTACTTAAGAATGACTGAAATTGGTTGTGGATCACTTGAAGTGCAGCACTGGAACTACCCTTTTGAACCTTTTCTTTATCAAGTTGTTGTTCTAATTGTTCTAAGTTCAATAGTAACGTTCCCGTTAATGTGGATAAGTCTTGATGGAAAATGGCAATGCATGTTCGTTCCATTCTTATCGGTGTGAGTAACATGAGGTGTGAGTGAAGTAGATGATAAGGTTCAATGCTACTTTCCTTTTTCATGGTATTCTGTAGTCTAAACAGGTGCAATTCTCTTTCTTCAGACTCTGAACACGAAGATCTCACATCCTCATTGATTAATTCAAGCATCTTTAATCGTTCAGTGTAGCATTCATTATCATTGTTGTCCACAACATCATACAATTTAAGCACTTCTGAAATCACTGGGTCAGTAGAGTAAGACATGATGTGGTAGAATGCACAGGATTTTACAAGTCTATGATTTAAACCGAGAAATAGAATCTTTCGCGGGATTTTACTAAAATTAAGACCAAACCGTTAAGCAATGACCAATGGAATGTGTTAAGATGACTGATGGATCGACACAATGATAGACAATTGTGTGTTAGGTCTTATGATTGTTTGTGGGATAAGCAGAGATGTTGTTTGGTTGTGATTTGGGTTGGTTGTTGCACGATTTTAAAGAGAAATTTAGGTCTAAAAACTTAAAAGCTCAATAACTTCCTTTCGGAGAGGATTTGGGCCTCGAAAAATTCGTTTCACGACATCGTTATGAAACCTTACAATATTCAGGCTGTTCCGGTCGTTTTGACAGGTATTTCGCTAAAAACGGAGTTACGGATCAAAAGTTATGGCCGTTTGAAGTTTTGACGTAAAAAGTCAACTTTGGTCAAACCTCTTCTTCGTAAAAATCAACCAAGTCGCTATAACCCTTGAACCAAGTCGCTAAGCACCAAGTCGCTAAGTGCTAAGTCGCTAGAGTTCCAAGTCGCTATAGTCCCAAGTCGCTAAAGTCCCAAGTCGCTAGACGAGTGCAAGTCGCTAAGCAGTAACTCGCTAAGCCTCAAGTCGCTAGCAAAATTTTGGCAGCAATTCGCTACTCAAGTCGCTAAAGATACAAGTCGCTAAATAGCAACTCGCTACAGACCAAGTCGCTACCTCCAAGTCGCTACCTGTGGTGGAAATTCCACTACTTGTACTTTTAATCGCTAGATCTAAGTCGCTAGCTCCAAAACAGTAACTCGCCACGAAATTGCAAAGCAAGTCGCTACGAAGAATGAAGTCCGAATGTCAAGTCGCTAGCAAGAAAACCACAAAAACATCACTTTTCAATCTAAAAACTACCCAACCACGATGATTCAAGCTTACCAAATCAAAACCTAAACACTTGTGATGATTCTAAACATAAAAGTACTATCAAAATCCAAACTTTAACACTAGAAATCACCCAAATGATGCAAAAACCACTAAACTTTTTCAAACTCAAAAACCACCTAAAAACCACTAGAAATCCAAAGATGTGCAAGATATGATCTAACCATGGCTCTTGATACCAATTGTAAGATATAACTTTTCACATACACATCAAACCATAACAACAAGGTGGCGAATAAGTGGGATTCTAGAGAGAGAAAGTTAGAGGTTTAGGGAACTTAGTGAGAGAAAGTGAAAGATATTATTATGAGCTCCAACTCTCTACCTTGGGAGGTAGAGAGTATTTATAGTCTTACATAAATCGCCACACATCGGGCTGTGGATCAGGCATACAGTGGGTAAAGACCCGTCCGTCCTCCACGGTGATACTTAACTTAAGAATTACTACGACTACGAGCTTTCTAACGATTACATATACTTGAGGTGACCGACTCTTTAATACCGGGAATTTCTAATTCCTAACACAAGCATCACTTTTATTACTGACATGGAAAAGGTACTCCCTTACTCTGTTCATGAATTTAATTCTCTCTGTTTTGAAAGAGACAGTAAACATATTTGATTTTGTACAGGATATAAGTAGAGCTTTAGCAGAAGTTTTTCCAAATGCAGAACACAGATTCTATATTAGAAGCATTCATGAGAAAATGAAACTGCAATGGAAAGGTAGGGCCTACAAAGATCATCTGTGGAAATGTGCAACAGCCTCAACTGTTGTATAGTTTTGGAAAGCTATGACTGATCTCAAGAAACTTAATTAACCAGCCCATGATTGGTTAAGTAAGATACCACCGATCCATTGGTCAAGGTCACATTTTTCATGTAAGTGATCTATCTGTTTCCGTTATTTTGTATTTGTTAATGCAGTATAAACAGTTATAATTAATACATGTTTACTTGTAATTATCTTTAGGGAGAGCTACTTCTGATGTGTTACTTAATAACACGTGTCAAGTGTTTCATGACAAAATAATTGAGGGTTTAAGCAAACCAATTATTACAGCCTTAGAATACATCAGGGAATATTGTATGAAGAGGATAATGCATGTTCTTATGGTGATTGAGAAGAGTGATGGGCCACTAACACCAACTGCACAACACATGCTAGAGGGTATTAAGAAAGAGGCTGTTAAGTATAATGTTTTATGGAATGGGGGAACTAAGTTTCAGGTTAGTGGACCATGGGGTGACCAATGTGTAGTTAATGTTGTACACAAGTCTTGTACTTGCAGAAGATGGGAGATAACAGGTTTACCTTGTAAACATGTTGTTGCTACCAATTGGAATATGGCTTTAAATGGGCAACAAGTAGGAGCTGTAGAAACATGGGCTCATCCTTGTTACTATCTTCTCACTTGGGAGGCAACCTACAAACACCATGTCGAGCCTATAACTAGCAGCGAACATTGGGAAAAATCAATTGTGCCAACAACAATTGTTCCACCGAAATCCGAAACAAACCCGCCTACCGCAAGAGGTAGAAAAAGAGTTAGGATAGCTCCTGAAAGTGAAGAGATTGTGAAGGATGGTAAGCTGTCAAGGGCTTGGAAGAGTGTTGAGTGTAGTATTTGTGGCATTGCTGGACACAACCGGATAACATGCCTAGGGTATGGTGGAGCTGAAAGTAGTCGAACTGCCAATAAGGGAAGTGTCAAACAAGTGCCTACAAAAGCTGCAGCAAAAAAGACACATCCTAAAGGTAACAAAGTAGCAGCAGATAAAGAAGCTGAAGGTACAGGTGTTGTTGAAAGTCAAGTTAGTGCAGTTCAAGGAAGTTGTGTTCAATCTGAAAATCAAGATCCAGCAACTGAAGATCCCATCATACATGATGCATCCCAGTCATAATTCCAACAACATCAAGATGAAGCAATTGCCGATCCCAGCATGCATGAGCAAGCCCAGTGTCAATCCCAGCAACATGATCAATCCCAGTCTGATTCTCAGCTGCAGTCAAGTGATGTCCAAGCAGTTTCTGCTTCAACCCAGCCTGCTACACGAAGAATGACTAGGCAGCAGGCTGCACTGGAAAGAATGATGGCCTCACCATAGGTCAATTCTGTTATGCTAATTATCTAGACAATGTTTCATCTAGTTTATTTCCTATGGACAAGTTATGTACTCTAAAAACATGTGTGTGTGTGTGTGTGTGTCTAACTGTAGTTCTCATGCTTTGCAAAGTATGCAATTTTATGCATTTGGAATTATATCCATTTGCATTAACTATGGAACCATGTCATTATTGTGTATTTTTATAGATTGACTAAGCTTGATGTGTGAATAATTTGCATCAAAAGTAACCAAAGCTAAACAGAACTTCATAAGAATGTTGACATTTAAAAGTTAACCCTAAACAAATTGCTAACCATCTGCATACCCATAAGGCATTGAAAATCATAAACAAACCAAACTGAATACTTCATAAAAAGGTTACTACAATTCAAGATCTTGAACGAGCACAGATTTCAGGATCATACCATCTTATCCACCGACAAGAAGACCCCTATTGATGATTATGACAAGTCATTAAACAACCACCATTGTTACAATGTACTTTGCTGCTTGCGAAAACAAACTAACACAATAAATATTAAGACGCACTTACTTCAACAGGACAACCAAAGAATCGACGCCCTGGGTTGGCAGAGGTCCACGAAGTGCGAATAATAGCTTGCTTACCACACCAGCAACGTACCATCTTGAAACGATTATCGTTTTGTAGAAGACCGTTTTCGTATGATAGTTTAGGGATGGATGATAAATGTCGACCAAACCGTGTTACACAGACATATACTAGCTACAAACACTGTACAACGGTTTCTATTTAGTACGCTACAGTGAAAGACGGTTTTGCCCTCACCAACATAACGTTGACAACGGCATTATTGGTCAACGGACGAGTTTGGCATATAATGGCCATGTTTTGGACCTCCGGCGATGATAATGCCAAGTTCTGTCCCAACGCGAAGCGGATTGCCAAGTTTAGAGACCAACCGTGTATTTTAGTCTTTTATTTATTTTTTGTAACATTAACTTTGATTCAAATTATTTTACTATGCACACTATAAATAGACATCCTTTTGTGAAAACTTAAATTTATATCTCGACAAGTGAAAAACCGATGATCTTCTAACGATTTAATCGATCAGGTTTGCTCATTCAAAATATTTCCTTTGGTTTTGATACCAAATTTGAGAATAGTCGGGCATGAATACATAACGAAATCGTACATATAAGAATGAACAGCCAACTTAATGGTTGGCCGTTTATAACGTCTTTTTTGTTATTGCCTCATCGGCATTGTATGTGTTATTGTTGATGTCTCGTGTTGGAACTACGTGTCGACAAGCCATGCAGAAACTTTGTATATCCTAGAAAATTGAGTTTTCCATCACTGCCTCTTATCCAGTCCTTGAGTATTGAGTGACTCGATTCCCCCACATTCATTTCCTGCATCAATTCTCATGTTGCCATGATTAAAAAAAAGCGAAAACTAAATGTAGCACAGGTAGCAAGATGTTTATTTTTTCTTGTAAATACTCATTATTCCGTGCAGCTAAAACGAAAATTGAATTGTCATACTCATTTTTAGTCTTTAATTGCAATCTTTGCTTTCATTTTGGATCCCTCGCCTCTTATCCTTTAGGATCAACCGCGAATATAATTACATACTTGAGAGACCAAAATTTAACGCAAACAGTGTGATTAAAAACCATTAATGATTTAAAATGCTGTAAGCTCAAAAAATAGGCTTTGTGCGGCATTTAACCCGTTTGACCAACAACCTTTTGTCTTTTTTTTTTTAAACCCAGTTAAAAATCGTCCAGCCCATTCACCAAGCAAATGGGTCGACATTACTTCTTTAGTGTAGTATAAACAAAAAGGTTTAAATATCATACCTGTGCTAATGCATCTATAGAAATGACATGGTTCCCTTCAAGTTCAAAGTATTGAAAAGCTGTATTTGCCATGCTTTCCCATCCTTCAAGAGCCTCGAGTTGATGAGGGCTTATAGCAGCAGCAGTAAACTCTTCAAATGTCATTTGAGTGAATGATAAGGGTTTCATCTGTAAAAATAGAACCCAAATATCAGTACAACTAGTCAAGCTTATGAAAGTCAAACACGTTCATTTGTTACCTTATCTAAGATATCAAAGACCCTTGACTCTTTCATGGCGACAGTTGAATGCTTGACAAGAGCCATTTTGAAATTATCAAGAGAGACAAACCCATCTTTTGGTTCCAAAAGATTAAACTGGGCACTTAGGTATATCAGTTCGTCCTCACTCAAAGCTTTTGAGAGAGCCTGCAATGTTATTAGAAAAGACGTTAGTCAAAACAGGTACTTACTCTTCATGTTATGTAAACCCATAAACATTTTTTGTCCTTTTATTGTTTAACAATTACAAAAAAGCTAGATTTATAATTACTAATCTGAAATTTTAAATAAAGTGGTTTTGGAAGTTGTATGCATAAAATTTTAAAATTTTTGGTTAACTTTGTTCACATTTCACCCGTTTGACTTGTTTCCCTTTTAGCCAAGTATCTTGAATAGCCCTGTATGCGATACTACGTAAAACATAACTCAAATGGAGTTGTTTATTAGTAAATGAACATGACTATGCACATATACCTTTAGTGCCGCACGCCTTAAAGGTGTGGCTCGAACATATGACTTGACCAACTTGTAGACTAGAATGTCCAACGGCACATCATGCTTTTGGTCTCTCAGCCATGGATGAGCTGCAAACACATGCAAATGGTAATCCAGTTAAGCAAATTTATTTTTTTATTTGACTAGTTAGACATAAAGCGGAAACTTAACAAATATATATGTCTTACTCAAAGCTTGGGAAGCGGTCATTCGTTTTCTGTGATCCTTGTTAAGGAGTCTTTTGACAAAATCTTTGGCTTCTAGAGATACGGAAGGCCAAGGTGTCCCAATAAAATTAGGTTCAGCCTTTACCACTGAACGAAATATACCAGATTCAGTTCTAGCAAAAAAGGGTCGGCTTCCACATAATAATATATAAATTATAACTCCAATACTCCACATGTCAGCCTCCACGTTATATGATCGGTGGAGCACTTCTGGTGCAACATAGTATGCACTGCCAACAATGTCGTTCAGTCGTTGATCTGCATATCAACAGAATCAAATATTTTCTTTACATTAAAACAGATTGACATGCATTTTTTAGAAGAGAATGCCACTTTATTACCTGTTTTAACGAAGTCAGATAAACCGAAATCTATAACTTTCATCAGTGAATCTTCGTCCTTTGTACTAAAAAGAAAGTTCTGCAGAATCATCATCGTATTATAATATGTATTATTCGAGTCAAAATGAAGCTAAATATCTATATGTGGCAAAATGGGCGGGGCAGAACTGGTTTTTACAGGTTGACTCGAAACATGTTTTGTCAAAAAAGAAATTACAAGTAAAAAACTTCAGAAAATATTGGTGTGTAACATATGAATGAATAAGTCATATTACTTCAGTAATGCAGTAAAATAGAACTTTTTATTCTATCATGTTCGACGTGTTATTGACAAAACACAAACTTTTGGCCACCTTTACTAAAAATCATCGTTCGTTTAAATGAAGTGATATTAAAAATTTAAAACCAAAAGTATTGCAAAGAATAGATACCTCTGGCTTTAAATCACGATGCACAACTCCTTGCAGATGAGTAAATGAAGCTATACTTAGTATTTGCATTACAATAGATTTAGCATCCTTTTCTGCGTATCTTCCACCCCTGCAAGTGCAACAAGACGACCCTAAATACCACGTCAAAGAATAGGTGAACAAATAACTTGGTATAAAGATCACAATTTAGACCCAATATATTTTCGAATGGATCAATTTGCGTTGCGGCTTACCTCCAATGGATCAAATCAAAACCATTAGCTAAAAGGTAATAAAGGGATTGAATCAGTCAGATACTTAAATGGATTGAAAGTCGCACAATGTCTATATTGATGCATGCATCTTAAATTGTTTTGTTAAGAGATTCAAGATTATATTTGTAATAACGTAACTGAAGAATTAATTTCTTTAAAAAAATGGAAAAATGTGTTCGCAGGCCAACGCGTCCCATTTTGACACATACTAAAAACAACATACTTCAACCCCAACGTGTTTTGACCCATTACTCGCCCCACCAATATTGCCACCTCTACATGATATGAACCAAATTGGTTCATGGATGTAACTTAACCTGGATAATATCCGATCAAGAAGCTCCCCGCCTTCACACAACCTGTCAAATAAAAGAATTGTTATTAATCAAGCCGTCTATTTATGCAATTTAAGACATGTATTGTATACAAAGAAAAGGATAAGGAGGGGCTTTTACATACTCCATAACTATGTACACATTTTGATCATCTTCAAATGCATCATAGAACTGGACCATGTGTTGATGCCCTGATAAGCTTTTTAATAGCTTTACCTCCCTACGTACATCTTCAATCGATATTGCCGTGGTCATCTGATAAAAAAAATAATACCTATGTTAGCAACCAACACTGCTAGTTATATGCTCTTCCTTTACGCCTATAAATGATCTGGATTTGGTAGTTAAAAAAGGTCCACCGTGACTTAGTTGAACTTAGAAACATTTAGTAATTGATAGCAATTCATATAACTTATCCAAGAATTAAAGTGGACAAAGTGTAAACATTCATTATAAATTATAAAACGGCAGCGACCCACTCAACTTGTTCAAAACTCGAAATGGTAAGTGCAAGAATTAACTGAGATTCAAACTTTAGTGTACATAAACATCAGTAAATTTCTTCAAGATTTGAAGTGGATAAGCGCAAGAAATCTATAACTTACATTTGTACACCAATTCGCTAACTATATCCATGTATATGAAATGGGCAAGTGACAAAATTCATCAAAGACTCGAATGTTTGCAGTAACATACTCCGTACATCATTTTACTTGCTATGTTAAAGAATTGGAATTGGTAAGTAAAAAGTTCACCCAAGATTCAAAAGTCTGCCAAGTAAACATCAAAATTCACTAACTTTATATTCATAACAAAACTTGACAGATTATACCTTAGCTTTCGGGATAATTTTAACAGCAACAAACTGATTCTTCAAAGCACCTTTTTTACACATGGCTCTACAAGTATGCCCAAAATGCCCTTTTCCAATTTCCTTCCCCAACTCATATTTCGCACGAAAATTCGTCGCAAACCCAAAATTCTTATCCAAAGGCATCTCTTCCTCCACCTTCGCCGCAGGAGTCTTTTTTTCCCGCCTTTTTCTAATCGCCGACATTATCGGTTTCGCCGGCGACGGTGGTGGAAACGGCCACTTGAACATTCTCCGGGGAGTCCCCGCCGGTGACCCAACTCCATCCGGCCACCTTATCTGCCATGGGCTGCCGGTGTATGAGTTCGCCGGAGTGTCGCCGGCGGGGACAACCGGTGGTTTCTGGTGGTGGGTTTCGTCGGAACCGTCGTTATCTCCGGCGACAGTGGTTTTACTGCAGCACTGACCCATCTCCGGCGAACTTTCCGGCCAAATTTTTTTTTCCGGCAAGTTGAAAATTTTTAGTTCTTAAGTGGGACCCACCTGTTGGTTTTTACAGTGGTTTTTTTCCGGCAACGGTGGTTTGTCTCCGGCGAGTTTTTTCGGGTGAATTACAAAAATATTTTAAAAAAGTGGTTACTAGTACAATGCTGGTATTAAAGGGATATTTATATATATAGGAATGTTTATATGTAGATGATATCAAGAAGAAATTTTTGTTATATGTTACTACTAGCATTTTTAGTTATGTCTTTATTGATAGTAGTGATGACATTAAATTTTTGTAAGATGTTAACATTTAAAACTGCATTAAACAAAATGCTCTACCAGCAGAATATGAATTTAATGAGCATCATCTTATTACAGTAGTAGTTATTTTTTAACTCATGCAAGTGTTCGAACCCCTTTTTCACCGCCTCTATATCCTAACCTACAGAGCTTCTTCGTGGTGTACGAGGTGAGCGATTATCCAAAGATTCAAAAATTTAAAGGCCACAAAATTTGTCTCGTATACCTATGCGTAAATTTTTTCTTAAAAAAAAAAGCAATCAGTTACGAAAATATCTTAAATGTGCCACATTTTGATTGTTTAAATATAGTTTGCATTATATCTCATAAAACAACGAAACTTTTTTATATGACATTAGTTAGTTTTTGAGGTTTTATTTTGGAATTGTGTTTCGAAAATAATTGTCGGTCGTGGAAGATATGAATATAAAGAATGGTGCGAAACTATTTAATATCGCATTGACATTGTTTTTAGTCACGTTTTATCGTGTCATATCGAATGTCTTTGGTTAGTTGTTATGTTACATTTACAGTAATTTATAGTCTGGATTAAGTATTAAATGAGAGACCATGAAGTATTACTTGAGATAGTTAGCATAGACTGTAAAATATGTATATATAGTTTTCAGAGCAAAATAAATGATAGGAAGGTAGCTAGCATAGACGGTAAAATGTGTGGTGGTGATACCCAAGTGTTAAATCATGGGTTCTATTCCTGGCTTCTATCGCATATTCTATCTACTTTTCTTTTAAATGTTTTATACATTGGTTGTATTTTTATTTTTATTTTTATTTTGTTTCTTGGTGAAGGTATTAAACAAACACGCTTACAGATCGACACTCTCTATCTGTCTAGACGGTCATGTTGTATTTATGAGTTTAACAAATAAACACATACTTATAAAAAATGAATTAGCATGTATTATTTTTCTAAGGATATCTTTGGATACATCGTAGATGCTTGTTTTGTTTCTGTAAAATGTTTACAAACATTTATTTTGAGGACTTTTTTTGGACATTTGTTGGTAAGAACATTAATATTTCATTCATTACAAGAATCTTAAATATCTTGCTTCATTTATTTGTAGCTGTTATGCGTCTTAATGTCTCATGTCATGTTTCGATACATATTAAATTGATTAAAAAAAATGAAACAGGAAAGTTACTCGTTGCTACACATGTGTGACGATTTATTCGATTATATGTTACTACGAAAAGTTTATCTAATGACATTGTACGAGTCTTATGACCAATTATCAATTATATGAGAGTTACACGAATGATAATTATCGCTTTTCGGTGCCAAAGCGAGAATCATGTTCTAAGTTGTGTTTATGTCTTGATTTGAGGTAACAATATAAATGTCACTGTATTTGTATTATGTTATAAGCGAGATAAAAGATGATGACAAGTAGTAGGACGACGAAGAAACATACATTCAACAATGATGGTTTCTCATGACATGTATTTCTATAATTAGATAAGCATCTCGACTGATGACTATATCACCTTAAGAATCATAATTTGACGTTAGACGCCACAAAGTATTTCAATAAGTAATTTTATTTACGCATAGAAACAAGTTGTTCTATAAGTGATCTTGTTAAATTTTGTAGCTCATAAAACTTGAATAAGTATATAATTGATATTGTTGTTGTTCTTGAAAGTAGCTCATAAAACTTGAATAAGTATATAATTGATTAGTAGATGTTCCTTGTAAACTTTGCAAGAGTTTCAACAGAAAGGAGTTCTATGTAGAAATGTGTTTGCAAGAGTTTCAACTGAAAGGAGTTTTATGTAGAAATGTGTAGTTAGGTGTTATATCAAATGAACTTAGGCCATTTTAGAAGAAAATGATTTGGTGACAAATTAATGTTTCTGTTACGGACTGATAACTCATTTGAGCTAACAAGAAACTAATTGTGTTGCATGTTGCGACAAATTAAATCATGCACATCATTATTCATGGGTTATCATTGGTTCCCAGTGGCAGATTTTAATGTGACTATAAGTTGAGGAGCAATTTGCACGAGGGTCATGAGTTACATATGATATGCAAGATTTACAAACTTGTGTGAATACTTTAGAAGTGAAGGATGTGTGTACTACACGACTCTTTTAATTTATACATGGATCAAGTCACTTGAGCCAACAACTAGTTTCTTAGAGAAGCTTGACAGATCTATTCCAAACATGGAAATTAGGGGTGACATTGAGCCGAGCCGATCGTGAAAAGCTCGGAATTAGATTGGTAAAAAGCTCGAACGAGCCGAGCCTAAGCGAGCTCGAGCTCGAGCCCGAGCCTAAGTTGCAGCTCATTTAATTATTAATCGAGCTCGAGCCCGAGCTTTACATACAAAATTTGATTGGGCTCGCGAGCCTGCGACACTAGGATATTTTAATTATTAAATATATATAAAATGTTATTCATTTGTATTATATGCGAGCTTATTAATGAGCTCAATAACAAGTTTATTAATGAAATCAAAATAGATATATTACGAGCCGAACTCAAACCAAGCTTTAACTTTTCACTGCCAAATCGTAAAAACGAGTCGAACCCGAGCTTATATAACATACCACAAGTCGAGCTCGAGCTTAAAAAATAAAACTCGAACCGAGCCAAGCTTGAACTCGAATTTTATAAAATTTAAACGAGCTGAGCTCGAGCTCTGACAGGTTTGAGCTCGAATGGGCTTGTTTCCACCTTGATAGAAACTATATATCTTAAATTTAATGCCCAAGCCCCGAATTGTAAGAAACGTGAGAATATGGGATAATTCACAAGCCCATACCTCTCAGAAAATCAGCAGCTATATGAGAGTAGATAGATACAAATGGCGGGAGCTCATAAAAAAAATTCACTCAATCCAAAAAATATATTTCACTACAGATTAAAAAAACAAAAACAAAAAACACACGGACTATATAAGTATAAAAGATTTTATATAATATTAAAGATAAATTTTATTTAACAATTTCATGTATGCACGAGACAGCTTTTAGCATGCTAAGATAGAAAGTTATATTCTAACCAAATGTATTATTAAATTTAGTAATATACAAAATTTATACACAAATAAATAAAATTTAGATATATTTGACTTATATTAAAACACGTTATATAAGATTTATTATATCAAAAGTTTGTGCGTGCACAGAGGTATACAACTATTATATGTATAAATGTGTAATTTGCTGTATATCAAATCAACTTAAGGCCGTTTTAGAAGAAAATGATTTGTTGACTAATTAATGTTTATATTATGCAATTATTCGGTCTGATAATTGATTTGAGGTAATAAACTGATTGGGTTGCATGTTGCGATAAATCAAGTCATGTAACTCTTATTATCTTTGGATCCCAACAACAGATTTTAATGGGACTTTGTAAGCTTAGAAGCACTTTGCACGACTCTTATACATGGATCGAGTCACCATGAAATCCAACAACATGTTTCTTAAAGAAGCTTGCCATAGTTATGGTCAATGATTTGTCTATCTCCTTATTTCCTCAAGTTTCAATCAGATTTATGTCTTGTCTAACATCTTATCATAGTTTTGTAGTGTTACAAATTAATAAGGGAAAATTCTCTAAATGCCCCAGTTGCCCAACTTTATTACCCCAAATGCCTCACTTTTTTTTCACTTCTCAAAATGCCCCATGGGCAACTCTCCCAACTCAATATTTGGGCAACTATCCTAAATAATCGACATGTGTCCCATTTTGTGGGGTCACCTTGTACTTACCAAGTACAAGTGTACTAGATCTTTAGTTAGGCAACTTTGACTTTTAATATTGGGCAACTGATTATTTTTGTCTTTTAGTGAAAAAATATAGTCTTATTTTATTATTAAAAAGTACATAAAACTTGGGCAACTGGGTCCTACACTTTTGTACTTTTGGGCAACTTATAATGTAGGGTAAAAGTCAAAAATGACTAACATGCTTTTCTCAATGTACCAAAATGATAAACATGCTCATTTATGTTCCAACATAATACACCAAAGTTCAAATTTTGCACAACCTGATAAATCAAGTCACATGCTATCCACGTTGGCTGCCACCACTTCATTCATTAATTTATTTTTTTGAATATGTGGAAAATAGATAGTGACATGGCTTGCTTATCTGGTCATTTAGGAATATAAAAGGCACATTACAGTTGACTTATCACTTATACTAACATGCTCATCTCCTGATGAAAACTTTCACCTACCCATATCATGAAACCTTAAACCCCCAAATCAAAAATTCTGGTAGATCAACCAAAATCGTTACCAATTACTAAAGGTATGTTCTTAAACACGTTAATTATTACATCAATTGTTGGTTAGTAAGTGTTAATTTTACAAATCTAACATTAATTTTAAACCCTAATTTTTCAGGTTTGACGTTTTTCTTACACAACTATGGTGGATTTCACAGTTACTCTCTACCATAGTGGTGTTTTCATCCAAAACCCTTTGAAGTATGTACATGGTCAAAAAACCATTATAAGTGACATTAACTTTGAAGAGATGAGGTACAATGACCTGGTTGAAGTAGTTAGTAGGTTGGTAAATTCCATTCCTAGAAAGCTTTATTTTAGTAAACCTGGAACTACATTGTCTAGAGGTATAACAGAAATGAAAAGTGATGCTGATGTAGATGAATTTATGAGCGTAGGTTACAAAAATGGATTTAAAGTAGACTTGTATTTTGAACACCATGGGTATGATGTATTGGAAATGGTTAGAGATGATCATGCGCCTAGGCCTGATGCACATTTAGTTGGTGATGATGTGAGTTCAGATGAGGAGTGTGAGGCTGTCCCTGAATTTGTTGATGCTCAAAATGAGGGTGAAGGCAATGTAGTTATCAAGAGGTTAAGCACCAATGACCCTTTCTTAAACAAATTAGTGGGAAATGGAAACTTTATTGGTATCACAGATTACCCAATCCCAACTTTAGAAGGTAGTTACCTTGAAGAGATTGATCCTGAAGAAGATTTTGTAGAAAATAAGTACAAGGTGAAATCTGGCATTACTTATCCTGCTTTTCATCCATCAACACCATGGAATGAGCAAAAACCAGTTCTAGGCATGAGATATGAGTCCCCCCTACAGCTGAAACAATCATTGGCTAACTATGGAGTTGCCAATGGTTATCGAATGTGGTATATGAGAAATGACTTTAGGTGTCTGTTGGTTTATTGTGGGAGGGATATTTCTATAGGTAGATGTGCTAGTAAGAAGAAGCTGAAGAAGGCAAATGTTATGCCTAGTAGTAGCCCATCTAAGCATGTAGCAGAAGAGGGTACTGGTAAGACACCTACTAAGGTTAAGGATAAGGTTGAATCAGTTGAAAAGACACCTACCAAGGATAAGGGTAAGGGTATAGCAGTTGAGAAGACACCTGTTAAGGAGTAAGGTTGATGAGAATGCAACAGAGACCACCGATACACCTACCAAATGGACTAGAAAGAAAATTATGCAAAGGGATACCAATCACTATTGCACTTTCAGATTATGGGCTTCATGGATGAGTACGGAGAAATCCTTTCAGATCAAATCTCTTTACCCTGATCACAGGTGTTCTAGGAACTATGACATGGGGTCATTGGTTACATATAAATGGATTGCTAGTCATTATGCAAGAGATATCATAAGGAATCCGTTTATAACTATTAGGTATATGCAGAATGATATAAGAGAGAAATTCTACATAGATGTTAGCCTAGGTCAGTGCAGGAGAGCCAAGGAGTGTGCATTGTTTGACCATGAGGGTGGGTTGGTTGAACATTACAGTAAGTTATGGGAGTATAGGCAGGTTGTTCTAGAGTCAAACCCATGGTCCACATGCCATTTAGATGTCGAGCAACATGACGATGGCCAAATATACTTCAAAAGGATATATGTGTGTTTCAAAGGATTAAAGGATGGGTGGAGAGTAGGCTGTAGAAGAGTGATTGGGCTTGATGGGTGCTTTCTTACACATACTTGCAAAGGGGAGCTCTTAACTGCCATGGGACGGGACGCAAATAACCAAATGTTTCTCATAGCATGGGCAATAGTTGGTGTGGAAAACAAGAACAACTGGGAATGGTTTCTATCTTTGCTTAGTGATGATTTGAATATAGGTGATGGAGATGGAGTAGTGGTCATTTCAGACGGACACAAGGTATTTTTTTGTATATTTTTTGTGTACTTGTGTTGATTTGTTATGATTGGGTATTTACATTTTGTTAATCTGTGATGAAGGGACTATTGGAATATGTGAGGATTTGGTTACCATATGCTGAACATAGACTGTGCACCAGGCACATCTATGCTAACTTCAAAAAGAGGTGGACTGGGTTGCATTATAGGAGGTTGTTTTGGTCTGCAGCTGCAACTACTACCCCGATAGTTTTTGAGCAGCGAATGGAGGAAATCAGACAGCTTGATCAAGAAGCCTTCAACTATCTAATGGAAAAGGTACCTGCAACATGGTGTCGAGCTTTCTTTGGCACAAATAATTCTTGTGCAGCATTCGAGAATGGTATATCTGAGAGTTTCAACTCTCGAATAATGAATGCAAGAGGGAAACCCATAATAACCATGCTCGAAGACATAAGGATCTACATTATGCAGAGAACATGGAACATGAGCATTTTGGCATCTGAATGCCAAGACAACATCTGCCCTTCAATAAGAAAACAACTTGAATCTTTGAAAAAGCGACAAAGGTAACGGTCACCTGTTATCCTTTTAATTTGTTATGATTTAGTTAATGTGAATTTGTATATTAAGTACCTATCTAATTATGTACCCTAATTGTCAATGTAGATTGTGGGTGGTATATCCTAGTGGTTACCAAGTTATGGAAGTAAGGAAAGGTGATGAAGCTTATGGGGTGAACTTAATTAGTAGAACCTGTGACTGTGGATTGTGGTCACTTAGTGGAGTACCGTGTGTGCATAGTGTGGCAGCATATATGCATTGCAAACAAAATCCAGAGCTAGGTGTAAGTGAATGGTATAGCCAATCTAAGTGGTATGATGCATACCAGTTTAGTATTAGGCCAGTGCTTGGTTCTAGCACATGGAAAAGGAATAACAATATACCTCCACTGCCACCAATGGCGATAAAAATGCCCGGAAGGCCTAGGTCTAGAAGGATTAAACATCCCACAGAAAATGATCATCAAGTGAGCAGGGCTGGTAAGCCAACTACTTGTCAAAATTGCTGGGAAAAAGGTCATAACAGGGGAAATTGTAAAAATCCAACCAGACCTAAACCACCATCTGATATACAACCACCAAAGAAGAGGAAGTTTGGTGGTGTTGCAGGTTCTTCAAAGTCCAAGAAAGGTGGTGGTGATACGGGTCCTTCAAAAACTAAGAAAAATGATGGCAGTGGTCCTTCAAAGACTAAGAAGGATGGTGGTGATGCAGGACCTTCAAAGACTAAGAAAGGTGGTGGTGATAAAGGTCCTTCAAAGACTAAGAAAGGTGATGGAAGTGCTCCTTCAAAGACTAATAAGGATGGTGGTGATGCAGGACCTTCAAAGACAAAGAAAAACCCTTCTAAGGGGGGTTACAGTGAAGTAAGTTTTTTTATGCTTGCATTTCTATGTCATATACTTTTAGCTTCTAACCTTTTGATTAACTTTCAGACTTCATCACAAGCACATGCATACAAAATGGATAGAGAAGCTGTCATGACAGTTTTACATGAGGAAGAACTGAAAGAGATGGAATGGGAAAGAAATGGAAGAATTTATCAAGATTGGGATGACTTACAATATGACCCTTGGGAAGATGAAGCATCTCAGAGTGTTCAATTACTTGGATTTTCTGATTTACTATCAGGTGCACCAACCGGTGGTCAAGACCCACATGCTATAAGTCAACTCCAGGTTGCAATTCAAGACCCACAGGTTGCAATTCAAGACCCACATGCTGTAAGTCAACTCCCACATGTTGCAATTCCAGATCCACAAGCTGTAACTGATCCACAAGCTGTTGCAAGTCAAAGTTCAGTGGCTAATGCAACTTCATCAAGATCAAGGATCCCAGTTACACTTAGACCAAGGTCAGAAAGGATTGCAAGGAGAAGGAAATTCAACTATCCCATTGATGGGACTGGGAAGACCCCAGACAAGCCCTTTGATTTGTAATCAGTTATGAACTTATGTAATGTAATGTTAGAATGGTAAACTCTTAGGTTAGGTTAATGGCAGTCAAGCTGAAACTTGTTATTTTGTGAAGTATTTGTAGCAAGTGCAGGTAGGTAGTAAGTGCATCTTGGTTTAGGATGTAGAACCAATTTAAAGCACACTCTTTTGAAACTCTCATGTGCTTTGCCTTGGTTGTATGGCAAGTGGTGGTCCTTTTGGAATCTAATGCACTATAAAAGTTTGTCTGCCAATATCATTTGCCTTTTATTTTGTCTGCCATGTGCAATATCAGTGGTCCATGTGAATGTGCAAGGTTGGTTTGTTTTTTCCATGTGCAATATCAGTGCCATGTGCAATATAAGTTGTTGCATTCAATATCAGTGGTCCATGTGCACAACTAACGTAGCAGATGAAGCATTATATGGCATTCAATATGCAAACACAATTACAGGTAGACAGATAGATATGCATTGAATACACAAAAAAACTTTACAACATGAATACTTGTACAAAAACAGCCATTGCTTTTCATTCATAATATCTCCACAACCATTACAAGTCATTCAAACCATGATCAATCTCAGACATTACAACCATTTAGAACTTAACTAGAACCAACATCAAAACTACAAGTAAAAACAAAGCTACTTTCCTCCAAAAGGCTATTTTTGACTTATAAAAACACACTTCTTCATCCATTTTTCTCTGGTACAACTGAAACTCATCTTCAAGCATTGCAATCCTTTCAAGGTTATTGATTTCAGCTTCATAACTTCCTCTTTGATGTGGGTTCATTTGCGTATACATCTGGTATATGATCCGTTTATACCATTCATTATAAATCTCTGGGTCAAGCCAATAAAATGCACGACATTGATTCCCAGACCACTACAAAAATGACAAAGATGAAGAAATCACAATATGCCATATTGTGATTTAACAAAAGGAACAAATAAGTTTATTAACTTACCGATGGATGAGGACATCTTAGGAACCTACGACCTGGGTTTGACGGTTTCCAAGAAGTTCGTTTCACCAGAAGTTGAGGTATTTTGCATTTGCAGTAACTTGGTAGGGAACCATAAGAAGAAGATGATGATGATGACATGTTATGGCAACCTTCAATTGGTGGAAACTGGGTTTATTGGAATGGGTATTGAATTTGGTAAGTTTAGTTTAGAAAATTAGGGTTCTTGCTAAGAATTGGGGGAAATGAAGCATGTGGTTAAAATAAGGTGTGCAAATGGATTAGGTTACGGGTTGGATTGAATACCCGAATCATATGTGGAAATGGGTTATTTTGATGGGTTGGATTTGGTCTACAAGGATCCTAGCTGTAATTTATATACAAATTTAAAAAGAAAAAGAAAAACCCACATCACATGGCATGTGACTTGATTTATCAGGTTGTGCAAAATTTGAACTTTGGTGTATTATGTTGGAACATAAATGAGCATGTTTATCATTTTGGTACATTGAGAAAAGCATGTTAGTCATTTTTGACTTTTACCCTATAATGTATAAAGTATACAATGCATTATATGTATAAAAAATTAAAAAAAGTGTATAAGTAATTTTTTAGCCTTTATACATTTATACAGGGTTTATACATTTATACAAATAGAAACTTCCTCAACACACTTCTTATTTACACTTATCACACACAATCTTCCTCAACACACTTCTCAGCAAAAGCAAACACAATTCTCTGACCAGTACATCGCCACGACGCTGTCCGATCTAATGACTATCAGAAAAACGATTTGGGTTAGGGTAAGTAATTTTGTTTTTGATTAAGGGTTTCGCTATTTGAGCGTTTAATTTTACGTATTTCATCTATTGATTTATGGTTTTGTTAATTTAGGGCTTCGCTATTTTAGGGTTTCGCTAATTTAGGGTTTCACTAAGTTAGGGTTAACTTTTACGTAATTGTTCTTGTTTGATTTTGGGTTTCGATATTTTAGGGTTAACGTATTGGGTGATTAATTGTTTTTGTTAAGTTTTGTGAAACAAATGATGGGTGTGAATAAAGCAGTGTAAGATAACTGGTAACGTATTGGGTGATTAATTGTTCTTGTGGTTTTAGTGATTTGTTGCTACTTATTAAGTTTGTTGTAGACTAAGTGACTAAACCACTGTAAGATAAGTGGTAGTAAGTGAATAATGCACTCTAATGATGGTGCAAACTGGTTGGGTTAACGAAACAAAATACACTGAAAATTAAATTGCGACACAACTAAATATAATCCGGGTGATCCCAAGTTTGAGAGTTGTTAGAGTCGTAACCATCGTCGTAAAGATACTCAGAGCAACCTTCAAATCTGCGCTCATCCCACTCTGCATACAATGCATTGAATTCTCTGTCCCGAGCAGCTTCCTCCATCTCTAACAGCACTTCTTCATCTTGGAGCATAAGTCGCTCCCTTTCGGCTTCCTTCTTAAGAGCAGCTTCTCTTTCTGCTATCTCCCATTCTTCGTCCTCCTTAATATCAGCCTCCTCCATTTCTACTAAAAGTTGTTCTTCATCAATTTGTTGGCCAAAGTCTTTTTGTTCCGGAAACTGTTGGCCGAAGTCTTTTTGTTGCGGAAACAGTTCCGGAAATTGTTGGCTGAAGTCTTTTGTAGACATTTTTGATAGAATTTTGTAACCTATTTAGCAACACCACTTGAATTTAAATTCACACATATAAGGTGGGTAAGTTTGAAAATTTATTACCCTCAATATGTCAATAAATGTGGTGCAGGTGGAACCTCTCCCATATAGTTGACATGGGCCCACATTGTACTTACGTAGCTGATTTATTGGGCAATGTTTGCTTATTTATTGCCAATGTGTGTTTGAGAAAGAAGGTTTGAAATGTATTTTGTATTTAGTACATGCAAGAGGCTGTGATGATGATTATCTTATTTGATATGCAAATGATGTGATTTACCGTATGTTGGCATGGCAATTTTAATACATTATTTTGCAGCCACGGCGGTTATATCCTGATGTTTTTGTGTTTATCAAACCTTTTACAGATCTGAGCCTTGCTAATGCATATAAATAGAAACTCCTGATTGGTATACTCACATAGATGATTAACATCTTCGGGTCAATCATGTTTCATTGTGGCTGGCATCCTATGGCAACACATGAATATATATTTTCTATGAGAGTATATAATCATTTCTCCCTAGCAGACGCCCGTCCCAATGAAGCATGATTGGCTCAAAGATTTGTATCATGTATGTGAGTAAACTAGACATGTAACTTTTTCAAACAATTCCATTATGTATATATGCTGTTAATTGGTAAGAGGCTGTGATGACAAGTATCTTATTAAATCATGCAAATGATGCGATATTCCGTTTCATGGCGCGGTAATTCTATACTATTGCAGCCATGACGGTTGTATCCTGATGTTCTGTAAACTATTGATTTATACAGATCTGAGCCTCCGTATTATGTTACGAAACTAACATATCAATGATCAAAGATGGATGTACGGCACCACCGTATTATGTTACGAAACTAACTTAATATGGTGTCGTTCATCCATGTTTGATTATTAACTACTGTTTACAGCCATGGCGGTTATATCTTAGATGAAGGCAGGTTAATCAAATGCAGATAGTTTGTTTACTTACAATTCAACTTTGTTGATTGAATGGCATGTCAGACCTGGGATCATTTGTGTGAATCATAAATCAACCTAGATCTGACATGCTATTCGATCAGCAAACCTGGATTGCACGTGAACAAACAAGTATATGGAGGAGTTTTAGACCAATGTCAAAGCCGAATGTTGCCCATGGGCCATTTAGGGAAGTTAATTTTTTCATATCTTGATATGATCACTTTATATTATCTTGATATTTTGTTACTGATGATGAGGGTAGAAAGGTGGTTCAAAAGGGTTTAGCTTACTCTGAGAGTTCATAACTTTGTGGGTGTTTTTAGTGTGTAACTTTCAAACATGTGAAACTCTGTGTGTGTGTGAGAGAAAGAGAGGTCAGAGATGATAAGAAAAGAGATGAAAAGGTTGGTAAGGATAGTGGTGGAAAGGTGGCGAGAGATATGAAAGGGTTTGTGAGGGTGCCTCATTAACCCCACTTCACTCTGCACTATTCTAGCACTATCATTACAAACCCTTTCATCTCTCTTCTTATCACCTCTGCTCTCTCTCTCTCTCTCACACATATAGAGTTTCACACCAAAAATTACACACTAAAATCACATACACAGTTATGAACTCTGAGAGCAAGCTAAACCCTTTTGCACCACCTTTCTACCCTTAAATATTCAGCCCTCATCATCAGGTAACCGTAACAATAAATGGGCTTTACATATCATAATATTGCCAGTAATTTGCAATGAGTGTCATATAATTGTTATAGACTGTTGATAGATTTTTATAAAAATTTAGTTTATATATGTAAAGGAGTTACTTAACAAAGAAGGAACAATATGATATACTTGTGGATTGAAAGTCAAGTTGAAAGTAAGAATGTGGCCATACGCAACTTCATACATTCAAATTGTCTTTGAATATCTCAATGATCACGATAGTGTGTAATGTTCATGACACGCCACACTTCATGATTATCCAACTGAAATGCTTTTCTAGAATCCACGAATTGTAGAAAGGACGTTGGTACTTTGAGCTTCCCCTCGAAAACCCATTCCTATGTCACTGTCATAGCAATGGGTTTTGACATGGCAATGGGATTTCGAGTGGAGGGTCAAAGTACTAATGTTTATCCACTTGTTTATAACATATTGACAATCAACTTTGTTAACCAACTCCTTTACATAGGTAATTGTTTGAAGTAGTTGGTTTATTTTGGGACACATGTGTGTATTTGTGATATGCAAGAGGCTGTGATGACAGATTATCTTATATGATACGCAAATGATGTGATTTACCGTATGTTGGCATGGCAATTTAATTTCATTATTTTACAGCCATGGCGGTTATATCCTGATGTTCTGGTGTTTATCCAACTTTTTTACAGATCTGAGCCTTGTTAATGCATATTACATTGCACACTCGCTTTGGAAGTTTATATGAGTCTGATATACTTCTTATATACTATTGTTAGGTTTTTAAAAAAAGTTAAGGATCAATATGATATACTTGTGGATTAAAAGGGAAGTAGAACATTTCTAGGTGGCCATGTTACTTTGTATATGTGTACGGAATTTCAGCATAGTTATCCATTCTGAATTCCCAAACAGTGCCTTTTGTTTTTTCAACGATCTAGCAATCCGCCTGGTGCAGGCCTTTGCCCAAAGGGAGTTGAAACGACAAAAGGTACTGTAGGGGGATTTAGAAGGGTTCACTAAGTTGAAATTCCATACACACCTACAAACTAACGCGGCCACATTGGTATGTTCAACTTTCTTTTGAATCTGCAACTATATCATATTGTTCCTTAACTTTTTTCAAGAATCTAGCGAAACTATAATTATGTTTGTTCAACAATGTAGCAAATCCCCTGGTGTGTGTATACATAAGGTGTGTGTGTGTGTGTATGAGGCTGTGACGACATCTATCTTATTAAATCATGCAAGTGATGCGATATTCCGTGTCTTGGCGTGGCAATTGTATAGTTTATACTATTGCAGCCATGGCGGTTATATCCTGATGTTTTGTAAACTATTGATTTATACAGATCTGAGCCTCATTCAAATGTTTAAATAGTTGTCTATTATTGGGCCATTGTTTATTTGGTGCGAGTATGATACAAATGTTTTATTTGTTAAATATGATTGCAGTATTAGGAAGTCAGTATACGTTTTTTTATTGATTGTAGTTCTCGTAAGATACTTGTTAATTGTTGTTAACTGTTTTTTTTTATTTTATTTCTTAGGAATACGAAGCCAATGTCATTGTTAGGAGCAAATTGAAATACTTTCCAATAATTAAAGAAAAGCTGAATCATACTAGAAGGAAATTGTTTAGGACAACCTGTTTTGGAGGGTGGCTGGATATGTTCTTCTTTGACCATGAACCACATATGTTAGATTATGTTTTACAAAAACAAGGTTTCGTGGATAAAACAAGCTATGACATGCCCCTTATATATACTCTTGATGGTCGTAGTCTACATTTTGGTCGACCCGAGTTTTCTCTTATAACAGGCTTTCGTTTTGGGACAGCAAGTTTTGATTTATATAGTTCAGGGGATTTAACATTTAAGTTGAGGGTATTTCCAAAAAAATTAGGGGTAAAACTTTCCAACTTAGATCTTCTTGGTGTTATTGAGGATGAAGAGTTGTTCGGTAAATTAACTGATGAAGATGCAGTCCGTGTGTGTCTATTGTTATCGTTAGACGTTATGTTTATGGGTCGCTTATTGGTTGAAGAGGTGGATGATTCACTCCTTCGTTTGGTCGAAGACCTAGAAGCATGGAATTCCTTTCCATGGGGGGAGCACATTTGGAGGCACTTGTACGACCAGATACTAGACGTTGTATCAAACCACAAGTGGGAACACCTAAAGGGTCTGGAAAGAGACCGGAAGTATGTTCCCACATACACGGTTGCTGGATTTGTTTGGGCATTCAAGGTTATTCCTATTTATATTATCTTTTCTTAGTATTATTATTGAACCCAATGTATGAGAGTAATGCATCTTTATTATTGTAGATATGGATTCTTGAGTCGTTTGAAAGACGCAGTCGTTGGTGGAATAAAGTCCCAGATGTCACACCAAGGGCAGTAGCGTGGTCAAGGAAAGTAATGTTTACAAGATCGGATTATGGATTGCTATTTGGCAAGGTAAAACACATTCAAATGTTTCAATGCATTAGACGAGCACCAGTCGGACTGGTATATGCAATTTAATTTCCTTGTTGTTGATGATGTTATTTAGGACTCGAAGATAATTTATGATTTGAAACCAACATTAGACGAGCACCAGTCGGAGTGGTATAGTCAATTTAGGTAATTTTACCTGCACTACATACCAAGGACTCTTCCAACAAAATTACCGCATGATTACGATGTGTATCTACAGAAGTTGGCTGCTGCACGGAAACGTGGTAGGACATTAAAAAAGTATTTACCGATTGTGTCTAGGGTACAGACCAGTAGTCTTCTAACATAAATCAGCCTCAAGGATTGTGTCATTCAAGAGTTGAATTCTCGTGTTTTCAAACTCGAGGCTATTATTCAGGTTATTTACTAGTCAACGTTAAATAATAACTATACGTTTATATTAGAATTATTGTTAAGGATAATACCCTTTATTACTTTGTAGGTCCTTGCAAGTGAAAGAACTTGCGGATTTCGGGTAGGCCAGTTCATCGATATATTATCTTTATTTCTTTGAAAGAACTATCCGTTTTGTAGGTCTTTGCATGTGAAAGAACTATCCATTTTTTTACAATGAACTTTATTTCGCTTACAGGATAAATTGGACTTTACTGCATCCTTTTCCCACCTCAGCTATGAGTTTCGAGACCAAGTAAATCGTGAATTCCACGAATTGGTTGACTCTCTTATTTCTAGCATTCGTTTAGAGCCGGCGGATTGTGATGATGAGGATGATGTAGTTCTGGTAATGTGATATCCAAATGTACACTTTTGCCATACTGTATTAAATGTATTTTAAATGCATCACCTGTTACTCAGGAGTATCTGTTGGAAGAGGAATTAAGGTTGAGGAAAGAAGAGGAAGAACGGTGGAGGATGGAAGAACAAAAGATGATGGAAAAGGATTTTCTAATGGCGATGATAGAGGAGAAGAATCGCAGGTTGCAAAAGGCAAAGTTGTTGAAGATTGAGAAGGAAAAGAAAAAGAGGTCTATAGCTTTCTATAATTCAGACCATTGGAAAAGAGCCAAGGCAGACATAACACCTGACATGAGGAGTAAAAAAGATGGCGCTGAGTCGTCGTATTACTGGTCAAAAAGATTTGTGGAATCTGAAAATAATCGAACACATAGGTGCCGGGATCCAGATATGACTGCACAGTTACAAAATGTTAAACCTTGGGTTGAGGTATGAAAAACAACTTTTAATATTTATATTTTTTTAAACTGTTTTTAATTTACGTGTTAGTAACAACGTGTGTGTAGGTTCTTTCCCGAAGGAACAAGGCTATCGACAAAGTACATCTTACTGATGAGTACGAAGAATTTCTTGGAAAGCAGGGGCCCCTTCGATGTATGTTTCCTTGGTCCAAAGAAGTTCTTGTGGATCGGAGGTTTTGGGAATCCTTAGTGTGTTTAGACCCTCCTAAGAAAGGTTGGCTTATGGACGAGGTAACAGTCACGCATATCTTTCACCCCGATAGTATATTCATTTTATATTGTTGCTTTTATATCCTAATCATTTTTTATTGTTGCTTTATAGCACATAGAGTTGTGGGTGGAATACATGTTGCATTTCAGACCCGATGGCGCTGATTGGGCTATGGTAACTGCATACTTTGTTCAGCTGCTATTACAAGACTCCATCCCCATTTGGTATGTTAACGGGGAAAAGTACAAACACCAATGGGCTGATGTTGAACAGGTAATAGTTGTGTTCATTCCTTTATACATATATTGTTATGTTTTTTGTTAAACTGGCCTTTTGTGTTATACGGCAGGTTTATATGCCTATCAATGAAAAGGAAAAACATTGGTTTCTGGCTCGATTCCATATTAGGACGGGGGTTGTAACATTTTACGACAATGGCTATAAGCCTGAAGCTGAGTGGCATCCTTGGTACAAGAAGATGCGGGCATGTTTACAGGTACCATTGCTTATAAGTTCTTAATTGATAAATGTTTGTCAATACACCAAAGTTAACAAACTAGTTATTGACTAACAAACTAGTTATTGACTAAGTTGCCTATCAGACTTTAAAAAGGAACAACATTTTTGTAACTAATAGTTACAAACAAACTAGTTATTGACTAAGTTGCCCATGCGTCATAGTTGCCCAACTATAATTAATTATGTAACATACACTTTCAAGTGTTTATGAACCTGTCCCTTGTACTTGATCATTAATTTGATGGTAGTTTTAAGCACAAGTCAACTCTTTAAACTGGAACTTAACTGTTTAACCATTTAATACATGTACTATTTCTTAAATGCATATCTTATGGGTTGGTCCCTAGATATGAATGCTCTAATTGTTCTATTTATAATACTCTTACTGTCCATACAACGCTAAACACATACTTACAGTTTAATAGTTGCCCACAAAATTCTTGTGAAACTTGCCCATCTTAACTGATTTCACAGTTGCCCAATATAATTTCACGATTTCTGACAACATTCCACTTGAAGTTCAAATGGACATAGTTAATAGGCTCTCAGTGAGGTGTGTGGCTCAATGCCGCAGTGTCTGCAAGGCTTGGAAGTCTTGCATAGACAACATGCATTTCACCGTCCGTTTTGGTGTTCGAATCACTCCACCAGTTTCATACGTTTTGCTGTACAAGTAGAGGTTTAAAGGTTACGTGGGTTTGGTAAATCAAAATTTTGACTTGAACACTCTTTCCTCAAACATTTCATTTTCTGACATCAAACCAATTGGCTGGTCACATGGAGTTTGGGGTTTTACCTATGGACCAATTGTCCGTGATACCATGGCGGTCGTTTGGAACCCTTCCATCAACCGATCAGTCGCCACGTTTGTCCCCTATGTTTTGACATCACAGGAGTATGAAAAACGCTTTATGGCTTTTGGGATTCGTCTTGACAATTTTGATCCGACCTTCCTAAAAATTTCATACCCATTCAATCAAACACAGCCATGCACTGTCTTAATTTTCACCTTCTCCTCTAAACAATGGACGGTGTTAGATCAGCATTGCTTGCTTCCGAACACAATCAGAATCAAAAAAGCAAGTCAAGCTAATGTTGGGGGTCACATCTATTGGTGTGGTTATCAACGGTTGTATGCTAACGATGGTAGCACATTCGACAGCTATTTGATTGTGTCTTTTGACTTGCTCACCAACCGTTTCCAAGTCCTGGACATACCTGATGAATTAATAGGCAACCTTCCTTTACCGTTCTATGTTTCAAACATATGAGACAGTCTGGTCGTTTCGGGAAACATTCAAGGGGATGTCAGTTCTGTTTTCTCTATATGGGTTTTAACGGTTGTTGGTGGTACGATTGCATCTGCTACACAGCTTCTTAGCATTACCACCCCAATAGCACTCAAATTAATTGGTTTTGACGACAACGACGACCCTGTAATTGAAATTGGAAACCAGGAAGGATTTAACTCAACCATTGTACTATACAAGCTTGCTACTGGGAACTTCCAGCACTTGGGCATCGAGGGAGATGTTGGGTCCTTTATATTCAAACCGTTACGTGAATCACTTATTTTGCAGACTCATCGTGATATGGCGGTTTATTAGGATGTCTTGTTTCATTGTAGTTTGGTGTAGTTTATGTTTTTAGTGTTTGTCGTAGCTTCAGTGTGTCAGATGTAAACATTTAAGTTGTTATGTATTGTGTTAAGTTGGTATGTAAAATAACAAAATATGGTTGGATGTATATACAGGCTGGACTACCAATCGTTCTAGACAAAGCCAGTGTCTTCCAGAAGAAAGGTATAAATCCGACAACATATGCAATTACCTTCAAGAATGCAACCAACGTTCCAGATCAGGGGACTCTGTTTGGTGATTGTGGTATCCGGGTATGCATATTCTTATACAGAATGTCACATGGGAAGTCATTGGCCGTCGATAACCCTGTACAGGCTGCCCTTGCATATCGTGAGCATATGGCAATTTTTTTTTTAAAACACAGGGTATGTGTTTGGTAGACATGTTGTTGTCATATTTGGTTGTAATTCTAACTGTTTGTAACAAGGGATGAATTTTGTATCAGGGTATGTAGTAGCTAAACTGATGTATCAACTAGTTTAATTAATGTGAACCCCAAACAGGGAAGTATTATTTTGTTAATATCATTGTCATTATAAGTGTTCGCATGGTTGTGTTTTTTGTATCGAGCTGTATTCAAAGAAATTATCGGAAGGAATGCTTCTCATTTTGCCAGATAAGTGCCCTTTTCATGGTGGCATTTTATTTACAACTTATTAATCCTCTTGTTAAGTTATCTTTAAATAATGAAAAGCTTTTCATTTTGCTTTATGTTGCTGTATCCGCTACATGTGTAGAAGAAACAACTGCTGCAAAGTTAAAGAATGTAGTCGATGGAATTCATCTCATTTTGCAAGATAAGTGCCCTTTTCATGGTGGCCAATTTACTACTACTTAGTAATTTTCTTGTTAACATCTTTTTAAATGACATTGATCAGTGCTTTGATCCTTCTAGCCGTGGTTTCAAGAATGCTTATAGCCACGGGTAGTTGAGAAGAAACCACGGCTAGTACACTGCTGAAACCACGGTTAGATGAGAAGAAACCACGGCTAGTAGAGAAGAAACCACGGCTAGTTGAGAAGAAACCATGCCTAGTTCAGAAGAAACCACGACTAGTTGAGAAGATACCACGGCTAGTTTAGAAGAAACCACTGCTACTTTAACACAAACCAATGCAACTAGTACTTGTGAGGTAATTCTATCCAACAATACTTAATATACACACACTGTTATGATAACCACTTCAAAATACAATTTAAAATAAAAGTGCGAATCAAATAGATGTCGAATGATAACCACTTAGTAAAAAAAATTAATTCATACAAATTTAACAACCCATTTTATTCAATTCAATATCTTACAATCGCATTTCATGGGTCACACACAATCACTACAAGAACACTCATAATAAGATAACGGATACATACTAATGCAAAAACAACAAACAACATAGAACACACTGAAAAGACACACACTTAGAGATCCATCAAGCCCCTGAGTCTCTCGATAAAGATGCCATTGTTCGCAGCATTTAGCTCCAGTTCTCGTGAAAGGATACGCATCTGCATGATCTTTTGATCATCTTTACCATTTACCCCCCTCAAATATTCTGCTGTTTTTTTAGCATGCCTGTTTCCAACATTCTCCAATTCTTGAATGAAGCTAAGCCTTTCTTCAGTGATTTGAAGCAATCTTCCCGCAAGCGCATTCAATTGTTGTGCCATACGAACATCTTCGCCAGAGGCTTGGTAGCAATAGAAGACTAACATACCAGGCCAGTTGTTAGAATTTGCATCGGCTCTAAGCTTATCACACCTAGGAAATCTAGACATTTCCTTATCCCAATACGTTATCACAAATTAAAAAATAAATAAACTGGTTGATTCGTGCTAAACCGTCAAGTTTTCTCACACAAGCCGGCTACTTGTGAATGGCCGACCGTAAGAAACTTAAAACAGTTCAGACACAGAATTCAATGAAGATCAGGAGAGTATAGTGTTTCCCCGGGTCGTTATGTCCCAGCGAGCTATGCGAAGAATCACCAAACGAATAGTGATCGAGAGATTTGAACGGAAAAGAGGGATCTGATTTATTATAACTACAGAAAAAAGTCTATAAATTACAACGGCTTAAATGCAAATTAAAAAAAAATTAAAAAGATAAAAAATATTAAATAAACGCTATCACTATTTGCAAAATGATGTTTTTGATTTTTCTGTTTTTATAAAACTTAATTTAAAAACTACGCGACGTACAAATGAAAATATGAAACTTACACAATACTAATCCTAAAAATATGAAAATGATATTTTTACAAACCTAATGATAAAAGAAAATTTATAAAAAAAGAAAATTATTTTTATAACTATTTATCTAATTATTATTAATTAAAAACTATTTTTAACTATTTAATAATAGCCTAAAATACAAGATAATATGAAATAAAGCTAGAAAAATAAAATTATGACTTGGAAAATTCTAAAATAACAAAAGAGAATTTTCAAAACTATTTTTATAATTTTTCTGAATATTTTTGTATTTTCTATGAATTAAAAACTATTTAAAACTACTTAAATTGCTTAAAAATACAAATTTAACTAAGAAAAATCTGGAAAAATATTTTTTTGACTTTTTATATTTATCTTAACTTAAGAAAAATGAAAAATTATTTTTTTGAAACTTTTCTGAATTAATTGTATTAAATGCTAATTAAAAAGGCTTAAAAACTAATTTAAATCAAGAAAAATACCAAACTGACCTAGAAAAATCTGAAAAATTCAATATAAGTCTAAAATAATATTGTGAATCTAGGAAAAATAGAAAAACAGGTGGTTGTGTGCAAGAATATGCAACTGCAGTTGGAAGTGCTTATAAATAAGCACTTTTGAATAAGCAAATGAACACAAATAGGTACCAAACTGAAACAGAAGCAATAATATGTTATAAATGCCCAAATGCAACTAATCTCAACTGCTCTTAACCTCTGAAACACTTACTACCAAGATTTGATGATTTGAGCTACATGTGCTAAAACAGTTTCCAGGTACCAAGTTTGAGCTTAAGTACAAGCTTCCCAATAAGCTAAAATTGAAAACAAAGAGTTGGAACTTAAACTAGACCTGGCCAAGATCCTGTAAACCAAATATGAGCCTTGGACAAGCTCAACTGAGCTTGTTGCAAGACCTGCAAAATACCTGTGCACACTCAGTTAATACTGAGTGTGTACAGGGCATTTTGGACCATTTTGACAAGCCCTTTTGAAGCTTATGAAAAATTCACAAAAATCTGCTAAAATGATAACAAGAAAGTAGACCAAGTGAAGTTTAAAAAACCATGATTTCACTTAATTTGGCTCAGAAATGAAGCAATGAAAAATCCTCTTAGTTAGGCTCAAAACTGGATTTCCACTTTTGACTTTTGAGCAGTTTTGTAAAATTTGACTTTATTGAACTTTGAAACTGATTTAAAGGACTGAGATTGATGTTAATAGATGAAATGAACTTAATGCAAGCTATATCTATGAATTTTAAACACAAAACAAGAGTTTGCTTCTTTAAAAATCCAACAGTTAAGCTTTAAGACAGATTAAACATGAATTTTGACTTTTGAAGTTGCAGGTGCAGTTTTTAAGACAGATATGAGTCAATATGAGCTAAACAAACCTAAACCAACAAGTTTCAACTCTTGAGCACACCCCTAGTACAGTTTAAGCAGCAATTCCAAACACCCTTTATCCTACTGATATACAAATAAAACTAACCAAACTGCTAAACTAGTTAATCCCAGTGATCAAACTGAATTTAATTACTCTAAGTACAGCTAATTAAACAGGTAAATACTACTTATGACTGCAACTACAGCTTATGCAATAAAACTTGAAAACCACTTACATTTGGTCCTTAGCCACAATGGCTTGAGATCAAACAAACACAGAACCTCTATCCTATGTTAACCAACCCAATAGCTCTGAACTAACCCAAATCCAACACTGCATCATCCATAACCATTTCCATTTCAATTTTTGCCCCAGTTTGACTTTCTTTGACCAAAATCCAAAACTGCTTGAACCTGATATATGAGCTTACAAAAAGCTGTAAGAAGCTTTTATAAGCTTGTTTTAACTTAAAAATATGCTAGATGAAGCTTGGACATCAGTTTTAGAAATTGAAATTTGCTACAGTGACCATGAAACAAAAATTCTTAGCATAAACTTGAATTGATACTTAAAAAAGGTTGTAATACACTGAAACAAGTAAGCTTAATACAATGGAACTTGAAAATACAACTAAGAATTCATTTAAGACTTAAGAATTTTAAAAACGAAATACATTTGAAAATTAAACTAAGTGCTACTACTTCTCTTCTTTCTTCTTGCTTCTTTTATACCCAAACTTCTTCTCTCACTTCTCTGAACATATCCCAGCAATAATCTGAACCATTGGATAGCTAGAATTGATCTTGGCCGTTTAATGCATTTTTGGCGCCAAAATGGTAATTTGCCAGTTGGAGGTTGAGTGTTAGGTTAGAGAAGCTTTAAATGTTTCTTGGCTTGGGGTGAGGTGGAGGGTAGGAGTAGGGTGATGATGAGGGGGAAGTGGGTTGAGTTGCAGGCAGTGTGATGATGGAGAGGGTACCCCGTGACTTGGAGGGAAAAGGTGTTGAGTCAAATGGGTTTGACTGGGATATTAAAAGGGAAGGGTCAAATGAAAGGGGTCACAAGGGTTAATGACAGGGGTCACATGCAGTTTTGACAAGGGTCCAAAATGGTTTAAAGGGTTTTAATAATAACAAGGACTTGTTTGTAATTTCTGAAAAATCAGGGACCAATGCTGCCAATTCTGCAAAGTTGCTCCAAGGGACTAAAAGTGACAAGCTCCAATAGTACAAGGACCAAACTTGACATTTTCAAATTTCCAAGGACCATTTTTGCCAATTTTTAAACTTGAAGGACCAAATTTGTAATTTCTCAAAACTTTTGATATTTTTCACCAAAGGACTGATTTTGATAACTTATGATTTTAAAAGGACCTTTGGTGATTTTTCTTTTGAAATTAAGTGCTCAAGGACTATTTCTGACAACTTTTGAAACTTGGGGGACTGAAACTGCCTATTATGCAAACTTAGCTCATTTTTCATCTGATTTTAAACATTTTGCATCTGAAACATATAAAATGCAATTTTGGAATATTTTCAGTATTTTGATGCATTTCTGAGCATTTTTAAACGTTTTGCAGTTCAGATTTAACTAAAAATGATGAGTATTTACGCACTCATCAATCCCCCACACTAAACTATTGCTAGTCCCTAGCAATCTTTTGAGAAAAACTTAATGGATTTGAATCTCTTTACCAAAAGCCATTACTTCTGGAGTAGCCAAATGTTTCAGTTCAAGTAAGAACCATGGTACACCGATAACCATGTGATTTTGAGCAAACCACCAGCTTCCAACGGATTTGATTTGTCTTTACCAGAAGCCGTTTGCTCTGGACTAGCCAACTCTTAGATAAATTATCAATATTATCTTTCGTGAGCTGATTACCAATTATAGTTTTTCCACTGCCTTTACCACAAGCCATAACCTTGCGGGCTAGCCAACTCTTCACTAATTAAAGATATGGTGAGCTGAATACCATACAATTTTGGGCAAATTGCAAGCCGTCAACGGATTTGAGATATCTTTACCAAGAGCCGTTTGCTCCTGGATTAGCCAATCCTTTTGTTTATTAGACATGGCGGACTGATAACCATAAGCTGAGTAAGTGTAGAACACTTACTCCAAAAAAAAATTTGGCCAAAAACGGGGGAATTAGGCGGTATAATTACATGATAAAATTCGTGAGAATTCCCCCCCACACTTAGAAATGAATATTGCCCTCAATATTCAAAGTACCGGCGGTTATGCCGAAACTGAGAACGTAAAAGGGAAATACTACGGCCATTATTCAGAAGATTTTTTTTTTTTTTTTTTTTATATATACACAACATGTGGGGCAACCCCCCCCCATACTAGGGTGGTAGAAAGATAGAAAGAAGTCAGAAATATGGGTGAAAACCCATATGGCATGCTACTGTTTTTGATTCCCGAGTCGCTAGCTTGACTCGACCCCGTATTCAGTTGTTCATGGGGAAGCAACGTGGAAAACCAATCTCGATCGGACTTTCGTTCACAATGTTAATAAACATATGAACATCAGAAAGTTCCACACCGACGAGATATAACCGCGGTATTGTTAATAGTAGAAACTATAAGGGATGATACCGGGGTCAAAGATAGTGTCCTCATTCCCGAAAGAGAAAAGGGAAAGAGCAACCACACCATCTGTGAAGAATGGAATAAAGACGTACATGAGAATGCAAGTCCATTCCTCATCAGAGAGAAGCAAATCACCATTTTTGACATTTTTAAGCTTAAACTTGAAGCTTAGATGGTGATAATCAATAAGATGTCCGGGAGGGAGGGTGGGAAACGGTTCTTCAATCAACAGATTTTTCAGAAAAAGGATGTCTCCCTCCGAATCAAAGTAAGTATTATCAATTCCTGTTGGAATTGACTCATCACTAAGAAAGGCATCGACTTCATTCCAAAAGTTGTCATCTTCCTCATCAGGAGTGAGAGAAGGGATGGAAGAGTCGGGAATAAGACTAGAGGATGATGGATCATTTTTGAGCAATTCTTCAATGGGAAGAATGTCTCCCATTGGATCACAAACATCATCATCCAATTCAGATGAAACTGAAGAGAGTTTGGTTTCATCCACAGAGTTAACAAACTCGATGCGACAAACTGATTCCGGAGGTGGGACAAGTGGTGTGCTCTTAGAGCTAGCAATTTCCACCACTTCCGATGAAGTCTCCGATTCTAGATCATCATCATCGAGAACACTCTTGACTTCCCTGGTACAACTCTCAAACCATTTGTTTGAACCAGGGTTGATTTTCAAAGCTTTTAACTCCGCACGTTTTTGGTGACTCCTCTTAACCATGAAATTTGAGAGTGTTGCATTGAATCTTTCAGATTTTTGATCAATTGTGGCAACACTCTGTTTGGATAGAGGCTTGGAGTTTTGGTTGATATTCAATGTGAGCTCTTCGTTGTCAACCCGTATGGTCAACTCTTCAGCAAACACATCAATCAGAGCACGACTCGTTCTTAAGAAAGCTCTCCCTAAGATGAGGGGAACTCTAGGATCTGCATCGAAGTCTACTACAACAAAGTCAGTAGGAAAGTGAAACTTTCCCACTTTCATCACGACATCCTCGGCTATCCCAAGTGGACGAGTTATGGTACGGTCCGCTAGCTCGAGTGTCATACAAGTGGATGAAAGTTTAGGAAGAGACAGTTTCTTCCATACTTAGAGTGGCATGAGGTTAATGCTAGCGCCAAGATCGGCCAAGGCGGAGCATTGAACCATCCCCAAGAAATCACACGGGATTAAAAATCTGCCAGGGTCTTCAAGCTTTTTGGGAAGCTTCTTGAGAAGGACCGCTGAGCATTGCTCATTGAGAGGAGTTTTAGCCATCTCAGATAGCTTATCTTTGTTGGTCAGTAAGCCTTTAAGCGTGGATGCAAATTTAGGCATTAGAACGAGAGCATCAACGAAGCTTATATCAAAGTGTAGCTCATTGAAGATTATTGTAAGATATAACTTTTCACATACACATCAAACCATAACACAAAGTAGCATATAGATGGAATTCTAGAGAGAGAAAGTTAGAGGTTTAGGGAACTTAGTGAGAGAAAGTGAAAGATATTATTATGAGCTCCAACTCTCTACCTTGGAAGGTAGAGAGTATTTATAGTCTTACATAACTCGCCACACTTTGGGCTGTGGATCAGGCATACAGTGGGTAAAGACCCGTCCGTCCTCCACGGTGTTACTTAACTAAATTACTACTTAACTTAAAAGAACTACGACTACGAGCTTTCAAACGATTACATATGCTTGAGGTGACCGACTCTTTAATACCGGGAATTTCTAATTCCTAACAATTTGGAAAAAAATTTCCATTTGCTCTTTGTTTTTGTCTTTGAGCTTCTCATCATTCATTCTTGATGGGTAAGGAAGCTGACTAGACTTTTGAGCCGGGATGTAAGTCATTTCGGGCTCAGAATTTTTCTTCGGAACTTCGGGTTCCGAACTTAAAGCTTGGACTACCGAAGGTGGGACGTGTGCGGTACTTCGTGGGCTTGAGAATTGCACCTTGTCCGTTGTATCCTTGGTAACTTGACTCATTGCCACAGGTGGAGGGGGCATTGGAGTCGAAGGTCCATTGTGCGTCTTACCACTACGAGTGGTGACGGCTTTCAACTCGGCATTGGGATTAGGAATTGTATTGCTTGGGAGTCCTCCAGAAGATGACGAAGCTTTGTTCATATTCATGTTCATGAAACTGCTCATCATATTCTTTAACTCATTTGTCTGCCGAGACATTGTGGTATCAATTTCCTTTTTAAGCTCAACTCTCATGTTATTGATCTGAGTTTGCATTGAACGTATGCTTGACTCAGTAATTTTCATGAAGTCATTTGGTAAGGGAGCTTGAGAAGGTTGTTGATAACTTTGATGATTTGGAGCTTGATATGGTTGGTTGAAATTGTTCCGGTTTTGATTGAAATTTTGAGAGTTATTGAAATTTTGTCCTTGATTCGGAACAAAGCGATTTTGATTCCCATGGTTTTGCACAGGAGGAAAACCAGGTGGTGTCATACCGCTAGGTGCACGGTAGTGAGGATCAGCTTGTGGTCGGTATTGATTGTGGTTTACCGAAGCTACGGGAGCTTGGTAAAAAGAAGCATCGGTTGCTTGACAATCATAATACGCGTGTGGACCACTACAAGTTTCACACACCTTGTTTACGGCTTTGATTGGTTCTGGCTTATGAATTTCGCTTTTGATTTCCTTTACATCTTTAATCATACAACGGATGGCGTCCGTTAGAGCAGCTATTGGAGCTGCTAACTCAGAAGAGTTACTGGATGAAGAAGCAGGAGTGTTTGGAGTATTGACTTTGTTGCGAGAAATAGGAACTTTTGATTTTTGCTCGCAAATCTCAATCACATCTTTAGGTCTACGATTCAAGATATTGCCACATGCGGCTGCATTCAAAGAATCTTGATCGTTACCGTTCAACCCATTATAAAAGATATTGACTTGTTGAAGCTCCGTGAATTCATGATGGGGGCATTTCCTGAGGAGATCTTTGAATCTCTCCCATGCCTCTCCAAAGTTTTCATCGAAATTTTGACGAAATCCAGAAATTTCATTTTTAAGATTAGTCGTCTTTGATGGAGGGAAGAAATAATTAACAAACTTTTGAACAAGATCCTCCCAAGTTTCGATGGATTGAGGGGGTTCTTTTTCTAGCCAAATCCGGGCTGTCCCCTCAAGTGAAAATGGAAATAGCATCAACTTGATGACTTTTTGAGGCACATCCTTGAAATTGATAGTTGAAGTCAACTTGTTAAACCAACGGATGTGTGCATACGGGTCTTCTCGATCAAACCCGTGGAATTGATTCGTAGAAACAAGTGTGATCAAATGTGTCTTCAATTCGAAGTGATCAGAATTGATTACCGGTAAAACGATGGCATCTCCATAACCCTCGGTGGGTGCCTGGAGCATTTCCGCCATAGTTCGTTCGTCTGCCATATTGTTGCTTGAAATAGTACGAATCTCGGGTTCGACTATTTGGGCAGCACGTCTACGAGAACGTCTTCTAGGAATTTCTGCTAGATCACGCAAAGGACTCAATGATCTAGAAGAACGAGTGCGCATGCACTAGAGTTAACTCTAAGAGACCTCAGAGTTAAGGAAAGGAATGAGAATTATGAAAATATTTTTGATGAGAATGGGAATTATGAAGGGAATTATGAAAATGGGGTAAGAAGAATCTTTTTGATTTTTTCTGGTTTTGACAAGTAGATATAACAACAAATCCAATTAAAACAAAATCGAGGCAAAACAACAGTGAACTTAAACCAATAATCACAAGATGAATGGCTTCTTTGAAAAAGGTACACCACTCACAAGGACACAAAGGCAAGTTTTAATCTTTGGTTCGGGAACTTATTATGGTCGTACCCCCAGTTAGGTAGTACACTGCCTTGGTTTGCGGTGGTAATATTTTATGTTGTTATTATTAAGAAAACGACAAATCTTTTTGTATTTTTATCTTTGATATATATATAGAAACAAAAGGAAAATATTTTTGTGTTTTATACGTTTTTGGATGTTTTTGGGTTTTTGGATTTTTTATAAGAAAAATATATATATAGATATAGATAGATGGTATGAACAAAGAGTGAGTATTCAAATTACTAATCTGCTAAACGGAAGATAATCAGCACAGCTCCCCGGCAGCGGCGCCAAAAATTTGATTCGTGCTAAACCGTCAAGTTTTCTCACACAAGCCGACCACTTGTGAATGGCCGACCGTAAGAAACTTAAAACAGTTCAGACACAGAATGCAATGAAGATCAGGAGAGTATAGTGTTTCCCCGGGTCGTTATGTCCCAGCGAGCTATGCGAAGAATCACCAAACGAATAGTGATCGAGAGATTTGAACGGAAAAGAGGGATCTGATTTATTATAACTACAGAAAAAAGTCTATAAATTACAACGGCTTAAATGCAAATTAAAGAAAATTAAAAAGATAAAAAATATTAAATAAACGCTATCACTATTTGCAAAATGATGTTTTTGATTTTTCTGTTTTTATAAAACTTAATTTAAAAACTACGCGACGTACAAATGAAAATATGAAACTTACACAATACTAATCCTAAAAATATGAAAATGATATTTTTACAAACCTAATGATAAAAGAAAATTTATAAAAAAAAGAAAATTATTTTTATAACTATTTATCTAATTATTATTAATTAAAAACTATTTTTAACTATTTAATAATAGCCTAAAATACAAGATAATATGAAATAAAGCTAGAAAAATAAAATTATGACTTGGAAAATTCTAAAATAACAAAAGAGAATTTTCAAAACTATTTTTATAATTTTTCTGAATATTTTTGTATTTTCTATGAATTAAAAACTATTTAAAACTACTTAAATTGCTTAAAAATACAAATTTAATTAAGAAAAATCTGGAAAAATATTTTTTTGACTTTTTATATTTATCTTAACTTAAGAAAAATGAAAAATTATTTTTTTGAAACTTTTCTGAATTAATTGTATTAAATGCTAATTAAAAAGGCTTAAAAACTAATTTAAATCAAGAAAAATACCAAACTGACCTAGAAAAATCTGAAAAATTCAAGATAAGTCTAAAATAATATTGTGAATCTAGGAAAAATAGAAAAACAGGTGGTTGTGTGCAAGAATATGCAACTGCAGTTGGAAGTGCTTATAAATAAGCACTTTTGAATAAGCAAATGAACACAAATAGGTACCAAACTGAAACAGAAGCAATAATATGTTATAAATACCCAAATGCAACTAATCTCAACTGCTCTTAACCTCTGAAACACTTACTACCAAGATTTGATGATTTGAGCTACATGTGCTAAAACAGTTTCCAGGTACCAAGTTTGAGCTTAAGTACAAGCTTCCCAATAAGCTAAAATTGAAAACAAAGAGTTGGAACTTAAACTAGACCTGGCCAAGATCCTGTAAACCAAATATGAGCCTTGGACAAGCTCAACTGAGCTTGTTGCAAGACCTGCAAAATACCTGTGCACACTCAGTTAATACTGAGTGTGTACAGGGCATTTTGGACCATTTTGACAAGCCCTTTTGAAGCTTATGAAAAATTCACAAAAATCTGCTAAAATGATAACAAGAAAGTAGACCAAGTGAAGTTTAAAAAACCATGATTTCACTTAATTTGGCTCAGAAATGAAGCAATGAAAAATCCTCTTAGTTAGGCTCAAAACTGGATTTCCACTTTTGACTTTTGAGCAGTTTTGTAAAATTTGACTTTATTGAACTTTGAAACTGATTTAAAGGACTGAGATTGATGTTAATAGATGAAATGAACTTAATGCAAGCTATATCTATGAATTTTAAACACAAAACAAGAGTTTGCTTCTTTAAAAATCCAACAGTTAAGCTTTAAGACAGATTAAACATGAATTTTGACTTTTGAAGTTGCAGGTGCAGTTTTTAAGACAGATATGAGTCAATATGAGCTAAACAAACCTAAACCAACAAGTTTCAACTCTTGAGCACACCCCTAGTACAGTTTAAGCAGCAATTCCAAACACCCTTTATCCTACTGATATACAAATAAAACTAACCAAACTGCTAAACTAGTTAATCCCAGTGATCAAACTGAATTTAATTACTCTAAGTACAGCTAATTAAACAGGTAAATACTACTTATGACTGCAACTACAGCTTATGCAATAAAACTTGAAAACCACTTACATTTGGTCCTTAGCCACAATGGCTTGAGATCAAACAAACACAGAACCTCTATCCTATGTTAACCAACCCAATAGCTCTGAACTAACCCAAATCCAACACTGCATCATCCATAACCATTTCCATTTCAATTTTTGCCCCAGTTTGACTTTCTTTGACCAAAATCCAAAACTGCTTGAACCTGATATATGAGCTTACAAAAAGCTGTAAGAAGCTTTTATAAGCTTGTTTTAACTTAAAAATATGCTAGATGAAGCTTGGACATCAGTTTTAGAAATTGAAATTTGCTACAGTGACCATGAAACAAAAATTCTTAGCATAAACTTGAATTGATACTTAAAAAAGGTTGTAATACACTGAAACAAGTAAGCTTAATACAATGGAACTTGAAAATACAACTAAGAATTCATTTAAGACTTAAGAATTTTAAAAACGAAATACATTTGAAAATTAAACTAAGTGCTACTACTTCTCTTCTTTCTTCTTGCTTCTTTTATACCCAAACTTCTTCTCTCACTTCTCTGAACATATCCCAGCAATAATCTGAACCATTGGATAGCTAGAATTGATCTTGGCCGTTTAATGCATTTTTGGCGCCAAAATGGTAATTTGCCAGTTGGAGGTTGAGTGTTAGGTTAGAGAAGCTTTAAATGTTTCTTGGCTTGGGGTGAGGTGGAGGGTAGGAGTAGGGTGATGATGAGGGGGAAGTGGGTTGAGTTGCAGGCAGTGTGATGATGGAGAGGGTACCCCGTGACTTGGAGGGAAAAGGTGTTGAGTCAAATGGGTTTGACTGGGATATTAAAAGGGAAGGGTCAAATGAAAGGGGTCACAAGGGTTAATGACAGGGGTCACATGCAGTTTTGACAAGGGTCCAAAATGGTTTAAAGGGTTTTAATAATAACAAGGACTTGTTTGTAATTTCTGAAAAATCAGGGACCAATGCTGCCAATTCTGCAAAGTTGCTCCAAGGGACTAAAAGTGACAAGCTCCAATAGTACAAGGACCAAACTTGACATTTTCAAATTTCCAAGGACCATTTTTGCCAATTTTTAAACTTGAAGGACCAAATTTGTAATTTCTCAAAACTTTTGATATTTTTCACCAAAGGACTGATTTTGACAACTTATGATTTTAAAAGGACCTTTGGTGATTTTTCTTTTGAAATTAAGTGCTCAGGGACTATTTCTGACAACTTTTGAAACTTGGGGGACTGAAACTGCCAATTATGCAAACTTAGCTCATTTTTCATCTGATTTTAAACATTTTGTATCTGAAACATATAAAATGCAATTTTGGAATATTTTCAGTATTTTGATGCATTTCTGTGCATTTTTAAACGTTTTGCAGTTCAGATTTAACTAAAAATGATGAGTATTTACACACTCATCACTGGTTAACTAACAAGATGGGTTTGCTGTCTTTAAATAGGCAAGCAGCAAATACATACATTACTGTTAAATGTATTTGTATTATCATGACACCAATCCATGTCCTCATATAGCATTTGTCACATGATGCACAGCTGCTCCCATATTATTGAATAACATCCAATAAAAAATTACAGCCTTTCAAATACTTTAAACCCAATCCACATATTGTCACTATATTTGTTTTTTTTCACTTACACATGCTCACAAGATTTACTCTTTCTGAACAAACATCCAAAACAGGACAAATCATAGCTGGTTTTGCACTAGCCTTTTGCATTGCCTAACCTTTCACAATTATTTACCATGACCTTGAACATAAAACTTAACAAAACATTCATACACAAACACAACGTTTTATTCATGACAAAATACAAATACTTGGTTAAAACTATTACTTCTAACACTTATCAAAGAGCAACACACCAATAATTGATAGTTTGTAAGTTAATCTTGGAACAACAATCAAACCACACAACCATATGTAGTATTGTTTAACTTTAAGCATACACATACGTAGCCTTACACAACCATTTAGCAACTATTACATTAGTTAAATAAAGAGAACATTGACCTAGTAATTATCCATGTTATTGAAATCATCCAAGTGATATGTATTTGATGATTCAGGGAGTGAATTTAGGTTAATGCCAGAATTATATACGTAACCCTCCCAAACGCTGTTAGTTGGTTCTCCATCCCAACGTACGGCATCCCAATCCTGGTAAATTATCCCATTTTGAAAATACTCGTCGTCCACTTGCGATTGTGGGTCATCTTTCAATTGAAAATGAGCACCTGACCCACCTTTACGCGTTCCCTGTTCAGGTGCCATCTCTTGCATAACTTGTTTGCCCTTGTATGTCCTGCTATTCGTTTTTTTCTAACAACATATACAACCAATCGTGTCAGAATACTAAAAAACAATATTAGATATACATTTGAACGAATAATCTAGGTTACCTTTTTTCTGGGCACTGGTTCTATGCATGCTGCACGGGTATGCCCTACGGTACCACACCTCCCACATTTTCTAACTTTTGGCTCCTCATTTTTTGATGGGAAGCGATCTTTGTTTTTAGGTCTTCCTGCCTGCCTCTTGTCCATCAACGGCGGTTTAACCTTTTGCAAGTTACCCGGATCATGCCATTCTGACTCTATTTCTAAAGGATACGCCATTTCATGATATGTGCCTTTGAGTGCAGTTTTTGTAAACCATGTTTCCGCCCATCTGTTACAGTTAGTCAATTTTTCTTCTCTACACACGGCACACACATGACCACATGGTAGTCCCGAAAGTTTCCATTTCCTGCACGAGTCTTCGTAATCAAAAACCATACACGAATAAACAACATTTACCGTAATTGACAACCTGTATATTGCAGGTACCTGCAACTGCATTCATTCTTTACAAAATCAACAATATGACTACGACGATTGTCTATAACTTGGTACACAGCACACATGGCAATGCCTCTTACTTCCCAGTTAGCACTCTTCCACATTCTCTGCTCAACCTTCCTAGCTGCCCATTGTGTAAGTTCAAATTCTGGTGCGTCTGCAAAATAAGCATACATAAGGTAACATTTATCGAACAAGTAAATGTGAGACGGCTAATATATAGTTATACCGTAGTATTTTTCGCGACGTTCGAAATACCAATCCTGTAGAAGACGTCTGTAGTACTCCAAGAGCATAGTTATTGGTACCTTTCGAACGTGTCTTGTTAATGAATTTATTGACTCCGCACTGTTTGACGTCAAATAATTATATCTTTTTCCACTGCAATATGCCCTAGACCACTTTTCATACCCGGCGTCTTCAAGTTTTTTGACGGCTTCTGATTTTTTTGCACGAAGCTCGGAAATTGCATTATCAAAATCTTTAGTTGTGTAGCATTTGCACACCTTCCAGTACAAAGCATTATGCTTTTTACGGGTGATATTGCAATTCATCATCAAGTAACGACAACAATAACCATGAAAGCAATTTGGAAAAACTGTGTCACAAGCTTTTGTTATTGAATGATGCCTGTCTGAAATAATCGCCAGATTAGGCACTTCGCCAATGCATTCTTTCAACCACCCCAAAAACAATGTCCAGGCTTCAGCGGTCTCACCCTGTGCGACCCCGGTAGCGATTGGAATAATCTGATTATTTCCGTCCATACCAACACCAAGCATGTTGGTTCCTAGATACTTCCCTTTCAGATGTGCAACATCAATTATAATCAATGGCCGCATGAAGGCTATAAAACTCCGAATCTAGTATCGTTAAGTATATATTAGTGCTTAGTATACGTTAAAGCTTAATATACTAATAACAATAATAATAATAAGATGTGTGTATAAGAATAATAATAGTAAAAATACTAATACTAACAATTAATATAAATGTGCCCGAAACTTACGGCAAAACCAAATGCTACAAAAACCATCTTAAATCTTCCAGCTTCGTCTGTATCGATGTGTGTTACAATCCCCTCGTTTTTTAGCTTTAGGTTATGACAATATAAAGCTAACTGCTCAAACGATTGTTCATGTTTACCGTTCAACACCTCAAATGCCAAATTCCTACCCCCCCCCCCAAGCTCGTTTGTAAGAAACGTTTACTTTCCATTCAAGACTCAAATCTCTTTGTATGTCCTTTCCAGTATATACCCTCCGTGTATCTTTCAATTTTTCGATTAGCAACTGACTAAGTAATTTCATTGTCGCATTACGATGATTAGGATGTAATTCAGTTCTTGAACATGTGTGGACATTGTTGATGCTAGAAACATAGAATGTGCTATCCAGTTTTTTTTTGCGTGTGTATATGTTCCATGAGCACCCTTCATTTATACATTTCACGATGTACCTCGTGGGATCAGATTTAATAACTTTGTATTCAAATCGCTCAAGTAATGATTTCTTTCCAATAGTAAACATGCATTCTGCTTTATTATAAAATTGTTTATGTTTGAAAAATAAGGTATCTGTTTTTTGGGAATCGATGTTTTTTAAATCTGGTTGTGGTGCAGTTGGTGGCGTGGGCATATTTTTAAATGAGTCTCTTTGCGACGGAGGAAGTGAATGATCAGGTTGGTGAAAAAAGGTATCCTCGACCTTTGGTGTGTCATGATAACTATCTTTGTGAATCAGCGGAAAATTCAGGTCTAATGATAAATGATTAGAAGCCGAAGATGATTTTACCTCTGTAGGTGGTGGTTCTTTTGTTGAAATTAACAGAGCTTGAGTTTGCTCATTCTTACAACATAGTTCGTGAATGAAGAATTGGACGTCTTCATCATCAACAACGTCCAATTCCATCAAGGAACCATCTTTGTAAGATAACCTGACTCTATCATTTGGTGTGTGTTTCACACCGTCAACCTTTTTCTTGACATACGCCACTAGTTTATTGAAAGTGATATTTTTAGGTAGTTTAACTGCATGTTTAGATGAAGGATGCTCTAAATAAACCTTAAAATTTGAATTGTAATCGTAATTCATGGTTGTGTTTTGAACAAATTTAGGTGGAAATAATTCTTTGACTTTACAGTAAACTCTTTTAAGTAAGCCAAGTGCAAATTACCAGCCCTTTGTATTTGTGCATTTACTTAGGTTGCCCAACAATGTAAACTTTCTAAGGTTGCCCAAAATTAATGTATCAACATAGATACACTTTACTGAGTGTATTAAGTATGAACAACCCATTTGTGATTGTTTATTATTAATGTTGTACTTGTGCCAACTGCCTAAGATTTACTAAGATACACATTTATTTGTGTTTTGTGAAAAATTTATTAACTTGCCAACTGCCCACTGCTTGAAACAAGTAACTTATCCCAACTACATATAGATTCTTTAAGTAATAACAATTTCATATTTGTAGTAATGTCTAACGGTAAATAGTAATATATTTATGATCCTTACCTTTTTTTTGTTTTTATTATTAATTTTTTTTTTACATAATTAACAGGGATTGTGCGTAAGCGTTTGTCTTTTGAAGTGGAACAACCATGTGATGACGTGATTCATGAAATATATAGGAAACAACTTAACAAAAGATCTAAGAAGGATGTAGCTAAAAAAGGTGCGTTGGCTGTCAAGGAAATAGGTGACAAGAATAAAGATGAGCACAACAAAATAAATGGAAATGTTGATGCTGAGAAGTCCCTTACTAAGCAGCATGAAGATGAAGCAAAAATGGAACAACTAGCCGAACAAGATAGGGCTGAAAGAGAAATGGAAGAGCGAATGCGGCAAGACCGGGAACACGAGGATCTGTTCTGTAAGATAGAATAAGGTCACCTTGGACAGTCAAAATTAAGGATAAATTTAGTTAAAGTTACATTATCAGCCTGGAGACTTGTTGTTTAAAAAAACATGTAATTCACTTCTTTAAACTTCATATATTTCACTTTCATGTTTGTTTCAAGCCTTATATACTTGAAAATTATTCATTAATTTATAAAACTGCACCAACGGATGCAGTGCTTGATGATTCCCATTCATACAATCATCTAATAAGTACATCAAGAGTTATCCAGTAAGGACTACTATCAAAAGACTACTACATCAACATAACCACCTAAACCATCTATGGCCTCTTTGGTATGGCCCATGCTGGCATCTTCTGCTGAACTCCTTGTCCCCCAATAACATCCCACAGTTTTGGGCAAGCAAGTCCCCTCACTAGCTCTCTTTTGGGGGGACCTGATGAGGAAGGACCAGCTGCTCGTGGTTGAGATGCAAGTGCTTCAAGAGGTGGAGATCTGAGTGGTTCTGTTTGGATGGAAGAGGGTCCAGCAGGAACATGCTTTATTGGAGGAAAATAGTTCTCCCAAGTATTGCTTGAGCATGAACTATCAGAAGAATCTGAATGTGAAGAGATTTCCAGAGGATGTTTTTGTGACCCACTCATGTTGACTAAAATGTTGTGGGGATACAAGAGAGATATGTGTGGTATATGGGTCATATGTTATTAAATAGAGTTAAAAAGCATTCAATGTGTTAAATGGGTAGAAGGTGTGAGTTGTTGTGTAGTAAATGAAGTCATTGCCTATTTGACTTGGTGTTTAGCACTTACTATAAGCACAGATGGTTGTGGGCATCCCACTGCTAGTGCATTTCTAACCACCGCAGGAACTGGGCAACCCACTGCTAGTGCAATTGTAACCACGGATAGCCGTTGGCAACCCACGGGTAGTATATTTCGAACCACGGCTAGTATATTGATGAAAATGGAAACTCAAGGGGCTATTATGTAACATGTTGATCTAAAAGTATATAATCCCCAAATCACTGCGCTATCAAATAATTGGTCTTTAAACACTTGAAATTGGCGCTCTACACAAACCCTAACCACTCCCAAACTGATAATTAAACGTCTTTTACATCCAAATCACAAAAATGCCGAAAGAATGTAAAGAATATCCAACCACACACAACGTCGTTGCATACCTAACCAAGAACAATCATACTGAAGGGTTCCATGAGATGATTGCTTTTATCAAACACACACCAATTCACTATGCAATAAGTGTACAACCTATCATTCTTAAATTATACATTAATCAATTTTGGTTGAAGGCAAAAATTCAAGAACGAGATGGAGCAGCCGTAATTAGGAGTTTTGTTGATGAGAATGAGATAATAGTCAAAGAGGAGGTGATTAGGGAGGTTTTGAAGCTGGAGGATGCTGATGGGGTTGACAATTTGTCTGATGCTGATATTTTTGTGGGGTTGAAAAGATTGGGTTATGAGAAAAATGTGGAAAGAATTAAGTATCATAAAGGTATGTTCGCACCCCAATGGAAGTTTTTAATACATACTTTGCTTTTGTGTCTAAGCAATAAGACTACTGGCTTTGATGAGTTTCCATCAAAAATAGCAACTGCTGTCATATGTTTATCACAGGGGAGGGTGTTTAACTGGTCTAGGATGATCTTTGAGGGGTTTATGAAGAACATTAAAGAAAAGGGTAAATACTAATTATATCCTAGGTTTGTTCAATTAATAGTGGAGAAACAGATCACGAAAACCATTCCTCATAAAAGGGAGTATGAGGTACATCATATGTCTCCTAGGGTGTTTACACACTTGAGAAAAAAGAATGGCAAGTTCTCAGGAAAGCTTACACCTTTATTCCCTAATATGCTTAACTTGCCAGACATTCCTGATAATGAGGAGGTACTTGAAACCCAACCCAACCAAAGCAATGATGCTCAACCCACTGCTACCACGTCTGAACATACTGCTAACCCAACTGAATCCACTGTTGAACCATTACCTTTACCTGAATCACAAAACACCGAAACCACTGATGATGATCCCACAGCTACAACTGACGCTCAACCCAATGCCACCGTATCTGATCCCACGGGTACCACATATGGTGAGAATATTATAGAAGTAGTGAATGAATTGAAGGCTAAATGTACACAAATGGAAAATACAATAAGAAGGTTGAAGCACAGGGTTTCTGTGTTGGAGAAAGTAAGAAGACCAAGGTTTGCTGCATCTAATAGAGTAACGAAGATGACTAAGAAGGGCAGGTCCTCAAAGGGGAGGAGCAAAATCATTGATTCAGGGACGGATGTAAACATGGATGTTGAGATGGATTTCGATAGTGGAGAAAATGGTGGTGACTATATGGTTACTGACAAGGAAGGAAAAGAAGCTGTGCTTGAAGATTTAAAGGTTGTAGTTGACAAAGAGGAAGAAGTTGGGCAGGAAACAACCACTCCTGTTGTTGCTGAAATAACTGATGCCACCTTAATGACAACCACGGTCACACAACCACCAAGTCTAAGGAACTTGACAAAGAGGTTGCTGGTACCCTGATGAACTTATGTAAAACCTTACCCAGTCGGACTGGATCAGGTACTGCACATTTTCCTATTATACTTAAACCCACTGGTCCTAAACCCTTGGCTAAACCATTGGCTAAAGGTTTGAAGGTTGGAAAAGCAGAATTGGTAGAGGAAGGAAAAGAACAAGTGGTAGAACCTTTTAATGTTGTAGTTGAAGACGAAGAGGAAGAAGTTGTGCAGGCTTTATCGAGTGATACTACAAAGGACAGCACTGCTGCAACCTCAGAGGTAATTTCATCGACAGTTACTTCAGATACACATATTGCTGCTACAACAATTGATGGTACGATTATCACAACTACTGTAACACCACCATCGAAGGCGAAGGAAGTTGAGAAGGAGGTTGCAGGTACACTGCTGAACTTATGTAGAACCTTAGCAATTCTTGATTCTGTTATTGCACCTGTTCCCATTGTAATTGAACCTACCGCAAATAAACCATTGGCTAATAGTTTGAAGATTGGGGAGCCAGTTAACATAGTAGTTGGTCAACCAGACATAGGAAAGGGTGAAGCTATTTATGAACCTGAAGAAGAAGAACTTGAATTTGATAGTACTGAGGATCAGATTTCACATGATCATGAAGTATCAAAAAACTTAGATGAACAATTTAAGGCTGAACATCTTGCTTTTGAAAAAAGAAAGAAAGAAGATGATGAAGCTAGTATGAGAGTGATTGAACGGTGGATCAATAATGAAGCATTTCTTCAGGCTTCTGAAATGCTAAAGTTGGAATGGAGTAATGAAGAATGGGCACTATTAGACGTTCCATCAAGGTCTAAGGTTCTGGCTGCGAGGGCGAGACAACTACAGAAGGAAAGAAGTGTCGTAGAATATAATAGTAAGAATAACAAACCTCCTACTAAGGCTCAAATGAGAAATGCAATGATCAAGATTCTCAGGCACGTGGAGTTTTGCAAAGGCAAGGATTTGAAAAAATGCACGTACGAAGAGATTTCAGAGCTGTATGAACGTTGGATAAGAATGGAAGATGATTTCAATCCTATGAATTCTGAGAAAGAAGCTGAGTGGATCAAGAACGAACAAAAGCGAAAAGCATAAATTCGGGAGAATGTGCGTTCTAAGAAACAGAAATTGGATGAAGAGATGGAGAGGAAAGAAAGAATGGATGTGTATCTTACGGTGAGTGATAGACAAGAGCCGATTAATCCTACACCACCAAGCGCAACTCAGCCAGTTCATGATTTGAAAATAATCACTGAAAATGGTAGAGAAGTGATTGAAATAACAAGAGGAGATGGATGCAGAAGTACATACGTAGATTTTGGAAGCTTGTTGTTCTTTCTATCAAAAGAGGATTTGGAACAGTTATGGAAAGTCATTGATTTTAGATATGGGAAGCATGGGCCAACTGGAGAATTAGCAAGGTTCGTGTGGAGATCAGTGAAAAACATGTGTCAACCTAATCCAGCGGACAAATTTTGGAAACAATTTGAAGTAGTTGAATGGATGCTTTATGAGCATTCAAGAGTACATGCTGTACAATCTAGTAAGGATAAGTTTTTCATGTTTATTGATAAACACTATCCATTGTCCAAAAATGTTACCAGGAAAATGTTGGAAGCGACGCTTGATCCACAAGGAACCATATCAACAAATCCAATGATAGATATGTTGCTCTTGAAGATTTAAAAGATTGCTGGTTTACAAGGTCCTTGGGCAATAAAACTCTCAAGGAAGGTTAAGTAGAATGGGTGGTGTATCTAATAAGAAGGTTGAGGAGGAAACCATGGATTGAATTATTGTTGGAACCACGGCTAGTATGATGAAACCACGGCTAGTTGAGAAAATACCACGTTTAGTATGATCAAAACCACGGCTATAAGAACTGTTGAAACCACGGCTAGTTGAGAAGATACCACGGCTAGTTGACAAGAAACCACGGCTAGTTTAGAAGAATCCACGGCTAGTTTAGAAGAAACCACAGCTAGTAGAAGATTGGAAGCTGGTTTAAATGTAATATTATAATTTATATGTAATAAGTTATGAGTAGTGATTATTATCATTTAAACAAGCAATACTAATATCAACTAATAATATTTACAAACATTCACAAAACATTTTGGATCTTTACAGATTTATCATTCCAAGAGTTACTACAATAGATTATACGTACACAAAGAATGACCATTCCTTGTATGCCCATGATAGAAGCAAAATAAGCTGCTTGAATGGCCTGTTATGAGCTAACACCTTTCTGTACCAATTATATACATACTTAGTCAATGAGAGTTGACGATACCACAACTTGTAATAAATATAGTCAATGACCAGCATACTCAATCTTGTATTTCCATAGGTACTCAAACATTCTTTCGCGATAGGCAAGTTAGTTAGTTAGTTTATGGTGATGAAAACCTTGTTCAATAACAAAGAATTGATTAGTTTATTCCGTTGTGCATGTTATTAGTCTTTGTCATTTATCCCTAGCTGAGCTTATAAACGATCTTCACAGTTGGTAACAGAGACAGGAGCTCTTGATATAGGGATATACAAGGTTTTTCGAAGAAAAGATACAAATTTCGAAGCTGTTAAAAATTTTCGTAATGTTTCTGCAGGGCTGTTTTCAAGAGGCGATAACTTTTTCGTTAACCGTTGGATCGTAACAAAATTTTAGGTAGACGTTCTCTATATACCCATCTAACTTTTCACCGAAGGGATTGTCAATCTGAGATTTTATGTGAAAGATATTTGATGTCGAAGTCTGCTGCAGAGGGGAGTTTTAAAAGTCAAATTTTATGTTTTTTAAGGTATCGATTACGTTTACTGTTGAAGACGGTCTACAAATCTTAATGGGTAATTATTTGTACCTCGTTAAAATTATCATGGTCATATGCATATTTATTGATTCGCATGATTGGTAATATTTTTTAAATCGATGGGTCTGATTGGTTAGTTCTCGTGAGACATGTGATCTGATATTATATTCGAACATCCATATTGGTTATTGTAAATTGGCATTCGAAGATCACATGGTGTTGATTATAAAATCATCAATTAATGTTAATGGGTCAATGGAGATTCATGTGTGCTTGGACGGTGCATTGAAAGTAATTTGATGGGACCTACAAAAGTAATATAAAAGATGGTTGTTATTCACATGGATACTTATACTGTTCGATTTTTATATGTTTTCTACTCACAATTCGCTTCTCACAACTATGATGGGACCTACGAGTATATGATTTCAGGGAAGTCTGGTGAGATGCACGTGGGTCAGTGGTGATATATTATTGGAGACTCGAAGCGCTGGTCTCAAATACATGTACTTTGATATGTGAAACTGGGCTATTGATTTGCTTGTTATTTTCATTGGTTTCCTACAATCATGAAAGTACTGTTTGGATTAAAGTACTGCTCTAAGTTCAAAGTACTGCTTGGAGGTTTCAAAGTACTGTTCGATGCAAAGTACTGCCACGACAGATGCAAAGTACTGCCCGATGAGAAGTTTGTTATGGATAAGAGAGAACAAAGGAGAATATGCATTGAAAGCATGTATTGATCATATGGTTTTATTTGCTACTGTTCGTTCATGGTTGTTGATTATGGTTACATTGGGCTGTTATTAGAGATTCAAGGATTGTCATTGATGTTATGGTTTTCGATTTAAGGGGAAGTCAAGCATGACGATTGTTATTAATTTTTGGCGACACACACATGGATATTGGTTCACACACACAAGTTTGGAATTTGTTCTTAAAAAGATTTTAAAAAGGCTCATATTTGGTTTATTGGATTAATTGGTTACGAAGAGGATTGATTATCACTTATTTGACGATGAAGTGGAATTACTTGGATGCGTGTTTTATTATACCTTTTAGCAGGAGGTAACTTGTTCGTACGTTTATGTTGTGGCTAAGACTTGGTAAATCTAGCAAGTAGGGTTTGCTATCAACTTAAAGGAGATACGTTGTTGTGCTCAGTGTCTCATTGAAGATGAGGATTTTATCAAGAGATCGAGGTCTACTCATATATCATCAGGTATGAGTTCATAGTCACGTGGTTAGTACAAGCCATAAGACGCGAGTTTGGGATGTTCTACTTCAGCATCAAGTTGGTTATACTTAGTTTTCTTTATTAGTAATCATTACATGGAGCTTACAGATTTGAAGAATCACTTGATGTTCATGCACCACTCAAGGGGAAGTGTTTGATTTTTACTACTGTTGATCATTATTACTACTGCTAGTTGGAGTTTTCTACTGTTTTGGATTCATTTTTAGTAAGCATTTTGGTGTTCTTCATGGAGGGCAATTCGAAACATTGGACGGCTTAGATTGGAAGTATGATATTGGTTCGTGGTGGTCAAGATCATTATTTGCATACGTTCCCTATTTGGATAATAACAAAAAGGGGAAGAGATGTTTGAGTGGCATGGCATGGATTAAGGGGAAGACAAAGGAAGACATACTTGTTTTGTTTCATTCATGGTGAGATCCTTGATCTTAATTTCTCTACTTCGTCTAGGGAAGTTCGTTCAAGAATGGTTTTGTCATTATCAACTAGGGGAAGATTTTTAGGAATTATACATTTGAGTTGATAAGACAAAAAGAATGAAACAAGAGGGACTTAATACGACAAGAAGGAAACCTACAAAAATATGGAAGCACTTGCTTGCAAAAAAAGTTTTATTTATTAGTCCTTTGTAGTATTTTGTAAACCCTAATCCTCTAGTATATAAAGAGGACATAGGTTTAGGTTTTATACATGTCTTCCAAGATGTAGTCGACTTAAAGGTGTGTGTGTGTCCTAGGCGTATATTCTTGTAAACGCCTAGGTTATTAGTTTAGTTATCTAGACGTGTTCCTATAAACGTCTATAGTTAGTTAGTTAGTTTATGGTGATGAAAACCTTGTTCAATAACAAAGAATTGATTAGTTTATTCTGTTGTGCATGTTATTAGTCTTTGTCATTTATCCCTAGCTGAGCTTATAAACGATCTTCACATGATCGTCAGACTTTAATGGCATGTTATGAGTCAGCTATATAGGTTAATGCAAGCCCATATCCCGCAGTCACCGTATTGACCTGTTTGTTTGGGGACGCCAACACATTTTTTAAAGATAATCTGATAAGCGTTGATATCTATGCCTTTTGCTGCAAACACTCCCGTTTCGTCTAGTAATTTTTGCAGCCAATACTGAAATTTTGCAGGCATGGTATCCTTCCACCAAATGCGTTTGTTTGTAAAGGTTGGAAACGAATCATACAATGTCAAAACACCCGTACTGATATGCAGCTCTCCTACCGCCCAGTGCTGGTCAGGTTCGTTTATTGGAAATAGTACCTACATCATTTAGGACATCAGCAGAACCCACCCGGTGAACAACCTATACGTACGGCCATATGGAAAGAAATAAATACCTTTTCGACATCAGCCCAAGGCACCGGGTACTTTACACCATTCGCCCAATAGGTTCGTAAGACGTCATTAACTACTTGAGGTGTAAGAAAGGGACCCACCATAGCCCAGTCGGCCTCTGATGGTCGGAAATGCCACATCAAATCTACCCATAGGTCAAGGTGCTGTTAACACATTTGGGCACATTATTAAAAACAAGCGGGAATCACAAAGAAACATTTATGGTAGTATACTAACAATTGATTTTATGCGCACCTCGTCCCTCAGCCATCCATCCTTGTTACCACCCGTTGCCAATAAACATTCCCAAAACCGGCGATCAGCAATAGTGTCTTCATTGCCCCATGGGAAAAAAAACCTGGTACCATTATTCTCTTTCAAAATTTTTTGAACTGAACATGGCACAGTTACCTTTTTTGTTTTTTTCTTCCCCGTTCCAGTTCTCGACAGATTCTAAGTTAGAACAAATTAACTCTTTTAGTGAATGTTTGTATTACAAAGTAAGTGACAAATAAGTTGACACAGTCAAATACCTCCACAAACGGTTCTAATGTATCATCAAAATCTGGAGCGTTAGGAGGGGATGGGGTTTGACAATTAATCCGTGTTGAACGCCTTCTCTTTGGAGTAGTGGCTGGTGGAGTAGTATAGGGTGAGCTGCAATATCTCCATGGCTTCCTCTTCCGTTTGAGCGAGTTGAAAACTAATATGATATTTGCATGCTAAAAAAACGATTCATCTTTTAAAAAACAGCTCGTCTATCCAACAATTAAATAACTTCAATTCTCAACTAAAGTAAAGTGGAAATGTGATATTCTATGGCATAAGATATTTTTAGTCATGACTAAGCATGTGGTGTCTATTTTAAGGACTGTTTGTTGAGGGCCCTTTATTATTTTCAAAAGTAAATCCTCTGCAAAGTTGACTATGTATGTTTAATTGTTTACATGTGACTTAGCACGTGGTGTCTATTTAATAGCGAAACCATGATCTTATTGTTCACCATATTTCCATCAAATATTTGCTCCTATTCATTTTCAGTTTGATAACCATATTTCCATCACATTAATTGATTAATGTCGGGTTCTAAAGGAGTTAGGTTTGAGGAAAAACACGATGAAAGGGAGTGGTCGATAAAGGTAGCAAGAGAGGTAATGTTTCCTGAAATATATGAATTATATGGACCAGATGCTGAACCTACTTACCGATTACCAGCTGAAGTGCTAGAAGACATAAGAAGAGAGATATACGGTATTGAAAAAAAAACAAGTTATAGAAGCAACTGGCGGTGGTAACTTTAAGCAATCACAAAGGTTGGGACCCAATGCGCAAGATGTTGGTCCTAGTAGCCGTAAAACTAATGTTCGGAAGCAAATGAATTGTCGTAAGACACTCAAACAGACAAGTCAACCATAAGTGAAAAAGAAAATAGTTTGCATGTTTCCTAGTTTGTAAAAGTGATGTATTAATGTATTAAATACAAATAAGTGAAAAAGAAAAATTTATATTTTAAGAATTATATCAACTCTAGCACATTGTAAAGATAAGATAAGATTCTTTACACAATGTAAAAGACAGTATTTTATTCTAACTCAAGTACAGCACAATGTAAAAGATAAGATTCTTGTTACTGCTACATATCCTACTACATAAAATTTTCCTAGTTTTTGCTCTCTTATTATCACAACTCTCACTTTATTCTCTCTTATTCTCGCTCAAGAACAATGGCAACTTTCAAAATGATGAAGAAGAGTATGAGTTTGTCTTAAACAACTATTTGCTTTTTGACGCAGTGTTAGATGCTTTTGGGGAAGAACCAATGTCAGAATATGGTTCATATAGGCAAGTGAGTGTGTGGATGGGGACAAATATCCTTACTTGGCTGCGTCACCAAGACTTCTACTGGGATGAGATTTATGGACTTGATGGGGAAGAGGAGGAAGAAGATGAAGATGAGGAAGATCTAGAGAATGAGGAGGAGGCTGAAACTCAGGTGGTGCAGCAAGGTCAGATAGTGCAGCAAAATGAGGTAGAGGAAGAGTTTCAAAGTGAGGTGATGCAGCAAAGGGAGGTGGTGCAACAAACTGAGGAAGATGATAAAAACGAAGTGGAGCAACATGTGAATAATCCTACATTATTTGAAAATATTTATAATTTGGAAAATAGGATTAGTAGTCTTGAAATACTGTTTCAACGACTCAAAGCAAATAAGAAAAGCAAAGGAGAGAGCTCTGGAACTAAAATGTAGATTATCATGATGGTCATTTATGTTTTTAGTATCATATTTGTTTTTTAGGTGTCGAAAACTGTTTTAATGTGTGTTTATGTGCTATCTATGCAAATGTATTAATGTATATAGTAATCAAATGAAAAGCAGGGACTTGTTTGTTGCTAATAATGTCTTTGCTCAAGTTATTTTTGCCATGTCTGCTCTAGGATTGTACTACTATTATGCATCATTTGTTGTTAACAAATGATAAGATAATTAAATGTACCTTGACAACATCCTGCCCATCCTCATAATCAAGGCATATCACTTCAACATGTTGTGTATAAGCCCCTTCCATAGCCGTTTCCTCAACCTCTATATCCAATGTGTCTACTTGTGCAGCACCTTGCGCAGCGGGATCATAAACGTTGTCTACCGGTAAAGCACCCTGCTGCAGCCACGGTTCTAACAATTTAAGAGTAAACTGCACAAACCATTCCCACCAAAGAGGTTGCCGCCACACAACAATTTCTTTACCCTTCGCACTGTCATTTTCTTTTTCCGCACCATTCACATTCATCGATTCCTAGATAAAGGGTATGTGGGTTTAATTATTGAAATAGAAAAAAGTAAAAGAAGGGAAAAAAACAATATATATATATATATATATATATGCGTACGTCAACAGGAGTTGGATCAAACCCATCATAAGCAATGTCTGAGAACTCATCATTCAAATTTGGTAAGGCAGCACAATCAAATTTGTTATCCACCTGCATTATATTGTTGGAATGATGAGCATCGTCAGGACCTCCCGATAAAGCAGCTTTCATAACTTGGGTCATAGGCCCGGTAAACTCCTCGGAATCGGTATACAACAGCTTCTGCTTGTCATCGGATCCTACATTGGTCCTGATTGGGGTGTGTTCATCGGAAGTAGCCAACAATTTGTTGGCATCAACACTATCCACCTGTAAAAAAGTGAACTTACTTAGGCACTCAAAGAGACCATGTTGGTGGAATGAAGTAACAAATATTCAAATAACAGTTTTTTACCTTAATCTCACCAACATAATCTTGTGACTTTGTTCCTAAAGCTTCCTCAATTACCACAATTCTCTTTTGTACGCTGTGTAACTCACATAAGAGCTGTGATACACCAACTACTCCTACACGTTCTTCTATACTACCAACCCTGGACTTAAGGGATTTAAGCTCGGCACGAAAGTGATCTTTATCTAAGGTATGTGACGATTCCGCTTTGTCACATTTGATCCCATCTGCAACCTCAACATTACCGGCTACAACATCTTCAACCTTCTCAGGCTCATTCATATTCAACATTTCACCAAACCCAACAACAATCTCTTCTTCAACAGCTTTGTCATTGACACTAGACGTTTGACCTTCTATAACAACTTCATCGGCGTCACAGAAAGGGACATTTAAATCGGCTTGAATTCCACCGCATACATCCACGGACAACTCAGCTCGGCATTTGTTGGTACAATCTTCTGTAGTGGTCTGAAAGCCTAAATAACAAAGGAGATAAGCTGATATGCTAAATGCAATAAAAACATACAACGGTTAACTAATTTTGGGTTTTTACTTACCGGATCAAATAAAATTGTGTAATGCTTTTTTTCAAAGTTTTTTACTTTTGACCAAGCTAGACAACGTGGGATCTTCTCTGGGTCTTTGGTCCAGAACTGGGAGCTGTTTGGGAATGTCTCCATAATCCAAATCTGAAAAAACAAATACATCGAATTAAGAGTTAGTGATTGTGATTATAGTGGTTGTGATTATGGTTGCAGTGGTTAGGATAGCAGTGGTTGTATATGTAGTAACAGGGGATACAATTACATAACGTGTTGTTGCAGCAGTGGGTTCTTCTGAACTAGCAGTGGATGAAGAGACATTGTCAGTGGTTTCAACCAACCGTTTACAAATCGTTTCTATGTATTTATCTAGTGCGAAACCATCAACCATAACATCCTTAAATCTACACAAACACTTACACTGACTACAGAACAATGCCTAGGGAACCAAGCCAATGCCTAAGGAACAATGCCAACACATTATTTAGATTAACCATCAGAATATATACAAGCACAAATAATGTATGTTACAAGTAAAATCTAACCTTCAACACCCATGTAAATCCATACAGAGTGTATGTTTGTTCTTTTTTTGGATCTTTTGGAACGGGCTTCTTTGATTCTGCCTCAAGATGCCTAGGAACAACATTCACCGTTCTTTTATACAGATGAGCCCACATGTATTCGCCCCATGGATACTCATTCCATACACAAAAATCCTCAACATTCCTTAGCAAATGGTCAGGAACATTAAACCTTCCTTCCCGACCAATAAATACAAATGTTGCAATCACCAACAAAGCAACCCTCACAGCCTCTTCATCGGATAACAATTCCCACCTTTCCGCCGACTTTACCAACGCCAAAAGGTCATCACCCTTAACTTTTTTGTTCTTAGTTTTTTTTTATCGGGAAACAACCGATCAAAAAAAGGACTATATGTTAAACCCTTAACAACATGGCCGTGGTCACTTTCACTTTTATCTACTGGTCCTAAACGAAACCCAGTTAGAAGACTAAATTGTTCACGGCCAAAATCAAAAACATTATCACCTAGTACAAAAGTTAAAGGTGGACAACAATCACTAACTTTTGACACCTGAACTGCATTTTGATATAAATAATGGTATAAGTGGTTGTCAGGGGAATACTTAGGAAAATCTAACCAAGGGCCAAAGACAGTTTCTCTAAACAATTTGGTTCTATTCACATTCAATGCACCTTTAATAGTAGCAATATGTTCTAATCTAGATCTGACCGTTAGCTTTGCATCAAACATGTTCGTGGTTGGATTCTTGAGATGTTGAAGAACAGCGATTGATTGTACGAATATGCGTCGGATTGATTTGAATGTACGAATATGCGTTGTATGGAAGAAGAACTATTGAGGGAGTAGGATTAGGGCGTTGGATTATTGAGTTTGAGAGGGAAGGATATATGTTTCAAGTTGCAGATGATTTTTCGCCTTTGAGAGGGAAGGTGTGTGTGGGGTAAAGCAGTAGTGTGTGTGTGGGATGATTTGGGTATTTTGTGTTTTGTATTTAGGTGTATTAGGATAATAAATAATTTTTTGGGATATGTAATTTGGTTTATTAAAGGTGTATTTGTATGGTATAGAGTGGTATTTATAGAGAGTTGCCCAAAAGTACATATGTGTGGGGCCAAGTTGCCCAACTTATTTGTATTTAAAAATTGGTTTTTATAAATAGTTGCCCAAAAGTACATATGTGTGGGGCCAAGTTGCCCAACTTATTTGTATTTAAAAATTTATAAATATAAATTTTGCTTTTTCACTAAAAGACAAAATTGTCAGTTGCCCAATATATTATGTCAAAGTTGCCCAACAGACAAAGTGTTGATTTGTACTTTGTAAGTACAACGTGGGCCCAAATATTTGATAGAGTTGCCCATGGGAGAGTTGCCCATGGGGCATTTTGAGAAGTGAAAAAAAAGTGGGGCATTTGGGGTAATAAAGTTGGGCAACTGGGGCAATTTGAGAATTTTCCCAATTAATAAACACCTAATATTCTAATGGTCTTTTAAAATAGTGAAGTACGTCATTCTGATTTTCAAAGTACATAATGCACAATACTGAATTCATATCAACATTATAGAAGTGTACTCCAAATAGTTTAGGAGGTATTTTGTTGAAAGGTTACGTACAAAACAAGAAAAATAGAATTGTCATTCAAATTGATTATTTTTCAAAAAACACTTAAATTTTCTATGTATTAACATATCAAAGAAAAATAGAAAATGCATATTCTATGTTTTCCTTGATTTATATTTAGCTTAAAAACCCTACTTATTTCCTCAAGATGGAATATACGGATTTATCTAAACGCTTTTTTTGAATATCGAATTTTCTTCTATAGATAAACCCCTTACAAATTATGATAAAGTTAGATATAAAAAAAACTAAGTTCAATGAGACGCACCCTACTTATTTCCTCAAGATGGAATATACGTATTTATCTAAACGCTTTTTCTGGATATCGATTTTTCTCATATAGACAAACCTTTTACAAATTCTAATAAAGTTAGATAAAGAAAACCAAGTTCAATAAAACACACCCTATTGTTTTATTATGTTTGATTAAACTTAACCAATTCTTACAAAGCACGTCCCAAACATATCATAAACAATAAGAAGAAATAATCTAATTTTGTTTGATCAAGATATAAGAAGGTATAATCTTGATTGTCACCCCTACTAAATTAGGGTCGAGCACAATGGACCACGGATCAGACCAAACTGATAAACTAGCCATAATCGACCCGGCTGAAACGGATCGCATATATTTCGATCCATGGTTGGTCAGGTCTGGTTCAATTCGGTCTTACACGCGATCGGGCGATATGCTTTGTTGGACCAGACCGGACTAAACGTATTCCGGTCCATTCTATTAGCCAACTCCTTTTTCGTTCGGTCTTTATCCCTATACCAAATAGAAATTATTTTAGGGGTATTCAAAAATCAGGTAATATTCACATGAACCGAAAATTGAAATCAAACTGAATCGAATTTGCAATCGAACCGAATTTTTCTAATTGAACGGAACCGATTTAAATATTCAATTTTCGGTTTGGATATATGACGAGTCTCGTACTATACATATTTATACCTCCAATATTAGGTAGTTTATATATCTATTTGTACTTATTTATAGAACTTTTGATACTTAATAGATGAATAGTCATGCAGGGCTAATGATTCAAGGAACAAAGCGTAAAAGAACAATGAATGAATGACTAAAAGACTCAAAAGAAATAACACATAGTTTGGCTAAAAGATTGTCGGTCTTATGGAAGAAGTGTGCCGGTTACGGGCGCCAGTAGTCAACTATGTACGTATGAGTCAACATTGAAGTACGCCGGTTTATTACTAAATGCACGTCGGATACGCGAGATGAAGCCCGCCGGTTATATGAAAAAGTGCGGAGTACTTCCTCTGTCAGTTATACTTCTCTATTAATGAGACACTTCAATGATGAGGCCGATCACTTGCCCATCATAACTCACCATACACGTTCTTTGGTCACTCCTGGACCTATAAATAGAGGCCAAAATGCAGAGAAAGATATCATCTCATCATACCAATCACAACCAATTCATTATTAGAGTTATATTGAGCGTTTGAAGTGGTTAAACACCATAACCACTTGCTAAGGGTCTGAAGTTGCAAGGTAGTTGGGTTATTAGCAGTAACATTGGGTTGTAATTCGTGTGAACTTGATTCCATCTTTGTAACAGTGGCATAACTCTTATTCTTAATATGAATTTGATAGAAGTTTACTTGTTTGTTACTTGTGCTCTTAGTTTGAATATGGAGTAGTCCATTTATGTTTGTTTGGGCACTTTAGCCATGTGATATGAATTTGAGAATCGGATAAATGCTTATGAGTATATAATTCTTGTATTTGATGTATTATAATTCAGTTAACTTCTCTTGTTTGATTAGTCATTGCAATTGTCATAGTTCGAACGATATTTGGTTAATTATGAATCATTTGTCTATAATGAGTCATTGCGATGCTTTTGAGAATTGGATAGTAGAATACTTGGTAACCGGAATTATGATATGTTTAAGGCCTAGTCTCATGTCTAACGACTTGATTAGGGGAAGTATGATTATTATGTTTCATCCTCAGACTACTCTTTATGCACTTGATACGCTTAGAAATATAGGCCGAAAGGATTCCTTCTCATGTCCGGTAGATATAACTGCTTATATGATTACCCATCGTATCTTGATCTTATATATTGTCTGTCTGTGCCTCTTTATCCCATTTTATGATTTGTCTCATGTGCTTAGCCTAAATAAACATACTCTTTATTATCTTGGTAAAGCATCAAAATCTTAATTCCAATAAAAATGATTTTAGTGATACATGACAATCATTGGAATCTAATTTTGTGTAACCATAAATTGAGTTCAGAACACTACCCTCCCTTGGGACGACCCGGTTTTACCTAAACCTTTACTTTAAATGGGGGTTATACTTTACCCGTGTGTTTGTGTATTAAGGAATCTGGTAGAACTAGCATTATAAATTTAAAGCTTTCGAAACACGTCAAAGTTTTTGGCGCCATTGTCGGGGAGGTTGTTTTAGTTGTTTTTATCAGTTTTGGTTAAAATGTTCGTTCATTACTAAGTTTTATTGCAAAAATTTAGAAAAATTTCGTTTCTGTTTCAAGAAGCACGCCGGTTTAACACCAAGAACCACCGTACTTGTCAGTTCAATAGTCAAAGATTGAGTTGGAGTTAATTTCAAAAACCACACAAACTTCTAAAATGCTTATAGGTATTGAGAACATGAGAATTATGTTTTGCTTGATTTTTTTGCTTCAATTATTGCATATGTATAAACTGTACATTAAAATAAAAATCACAAAAATATGTTGCTTTTATTTGTTTTCTGTTTGCTTAGGATCAATGCACTGTATTGTTATGATGAATGAGATGTTGCCTGCTATGATTTTTTTACTTTTGTTGAATATCTTAACTATTATATGGATTATAATTATCTGTCAAAATCAGGAAGCACGCCAGTTGTTCCTAAGAGACCGCCACACTTCTGGAAAATTTCAAACAAAACAAACCGCGAAACCGCCATACTTTTTATAAAGTACGCTGCACTTATATGTAAAAAAGTTCATAGAGGACTCAAATCTTCTTTGAGATGGTAAAACAAATCCTAGTCTTGACATATATGCGTTATATGAGATTATTGGAGCGCAAACGTGTGTTATCATTTACTTAACTAACCTATTAATGTTTAATTTGATTTTTGTGAAAACGTAGAGGGGGGGTGAATACGTTTCCGTTTCAAACTTAAAACTTTTGTATCAAATATAGTATAAACCATTGCATTTGCTAATCTCGACGCGAGGATGCATTTAACGCATTACGGCATGTAAGGCCAACCCCTTGACATCACATAAGATTCCGCAAGATTAATGGTTCATTATAAATCAAGTTTCACCATTATTAGTCCGGTTGCTTTTTCTTGATCAAGCGTGTCATAATACGTAAAGTGTTTAATATAGTTTGTGACTATATGAAAGACCAAGTATGCATCACAAACATAGACATCAACCACATAGAGAATAAACAAAGTAATGCAAGAATAAAAGTAAAGCGATAAGTAAAAGGATAGACAAACCAACACGAGGATTTATAGTGGTTCGGCTACAAGGACACCTTCCTTGCCCTACTCCACTCCCCGAGTCACCTACTCGAGAGTTCGTAAGCACTACACCAATCTCCTTATGGCGGAGAAGCCTTCACAACGTCGCTTAACCTTTTTCCGGTACAAAGCTAAATACCGAGTTCTTTCACACCAAGGCGAACCACACCTAACACAACGTCGCCTACCCTTTATACGGTGCTAGGCTAACCACCGAGTTCTTTCACACCTTAGGAGAACTAATCCTATCACAATGTCGCCTACCCTTTATTAGGTACTAGGCTAAGCACCTAGTTCCATTACTATGGAGGAACTACTACCCATCACAACACAACACCTAATCTCAAGGAGATCCACTCCTTGTTACAACACCATCAAGGATATCACCATCCTTGGATCTAAACAAATACTATATGTATAACGATGCACCTCATCGATTATACGACCTAGGCATTCTTCACTAATGCCATTTACACGATCCTTCAGCACCTTTCACTAATGCCTTCAACACGGATCTTCGGCACTCTTCACTAAAGCCTTTGACACTTCTATGACACCCGTTATGTTTTGTGGCCCAACAAAACAAACCTTGTGTTTTATGGCACAAACACATAAACCATCTAGTCTAGTCATAGATACAAGAATATGATACTAGACAATATCCAAGATAATGTGTCTAATGGATATAAACTCCTAGACTAAACATCAAGAACCCAAAGCATGATGTAGTTAGTCTTCTATGAATGAAGATGACAAGTTTCCCAAGCTTGTTGTATAAGATCTTCATGTGCTTGTATCTTGTGATGGGTGATCACTTCAGTAGGTAAGGAAGCAAGATCTCTAAGCTTGCTTTGGAGGATCACTTCGGGAGTATGCTTACAACAAATGAGAGTTAGAAGCATTATGATCATATGAGATGAGGGTGGTTTACATGTTTCCTAATGATCTAAATATCCTAGATTTGGTGGAGAGAAACTATGTGTGAAGGTGTGAAGAAATGGTAAGAAGTGGTTTGCTATTTATAGGCAAAAAGACCAAAACCATGTTCTGCCCCCAAGGATCCCTTCTGGAGGGATCCGGCTTTGTAAATCCAAGGGATCCGTGAGTCATCTGAGGGATCCGTGCACGCTCCTCTTTACCCATAGTTTATGGGTTGAAACCATGGGCTATGGGTCATGGTTTTGAGTACCCACCAAGGTACAATGTATCTAGACATTGGGTATGGGTCTTGGGTCATGGGTTTTACCCAACACATTTACTTATGTTTATGTATTTTACAAAGTGTTTAACTAAACATGTTTAATGGTTTGTTAGGGGTTTGATCATAACGCAACATAACAAACATGTACGAACCTGTGTTGTAGCATACAAGGACTTGAGTCGTCGAGAGGTGTTGAGAGTATGTTGAGACAAAATATAATTACAAGTAACTTATACATTTTACATTATGTATTACAAGTTACATGTTTGTCATCAACAAAACAAATGAGAATGTATAGATTAAATATCGTAATATTTGCACTAACAATCTCCCCCTTTTTGATGATGACAAAATATATGTAAACGTAATAGATAGGTAAAATGTCAAAGTTACTTGTGTCCGTAATTCCTTTACATTACCTTCTCCGTTTACACTCTTCTCCCCCTTTTGTCGAAACAAAAAGGGTGTGTCCTTTCTCCCAAGAATGGTAAGTTTGCATCATCCCTAGTGAAGTTAAAATAAAAACACCTTATTGCTCCTATTGGCACACCACGTCAATACCTTCAACACGAAGCACTAATGACGAAGCATAGCAACTCATGACTTTGAGCTTGCATGTCTTCAAAAGGTGGTGATCTCGCCTTTAAAAGGAACCTAGAGAATCACAAAAAAAAAAAAAATATATCCTTTGAATTATGACCATTATTGCCAACGGCTCAATGGATCAAATTTTTTAGGCTTAACCTACATCAAGGTTAGTGTTGAGAAGAAAAGAAAAAGGAAAAATATATGATGAGAAAGAAATCTCCCTTTTGTTGAAACACAAAGGAATTTTGAAGAATGAATGTGTGCATGCTCCCCCTTGACGGTTGCTCCCCCTTGTTAAAGGCGTCAAGTATTTTAGGAAGGCTAAGACGAAATTATTGCAAAATTTGCAATGTTTTAGCTTTGACGAAAAACTCCCCTTTATTGAGAGCGTCAAGTACTCCTAGTATGTTTTGAAAATCTACAAAACAAAAAGTTAGTGCAAAGTTATATTCGTCCTTGGACGAGTAAGTCATATGATGCACTTTATAAATGCTCGACGGAAGCTCCCCTAGTTCGAGGGTGTCAGGAAGAACCTACAAAAAAAATGTAAAAGTTCGTCCATAAACAGACGAGAATCCCATACACATCAAAGTGTATATATATGAACCTACAAAGAAAGGATTAGTGTCAAAAAGAGAATAATCCTACTACTTGCATCATCATGGTTGGTTTAGAGGTTGTAAGGTTTGTTCAAGGTAAGAAAAATATGCTTAGGGATGAGACGCATTTCATTACGAAATTCACTTGGCTTTTGACAACATGGATGTTTGTGGAGGATGGTTGAGCGACCATGAATTGTAGTGGTAGTGAGACACTTGTAGGATGTGGTTGACATAAGTAGCTTGTAGTTTGAGGTTGTGGTTGACACAAGTAGGATGTGGTAGAACATGAGACATACTTTAACACGTAGTTCATGAACTATACCTTGGACACGGTGATAATGATAGAAATCATCATTATGACTTAGAGGTATGGAATTTGTGGTACATGTGATGAAAGGTATCAAGGTGAATTTTTGACTTGGTTGATGACTCACTATAGGTGGTAGACATGATGACATTGTGAGTAGTGATAAAAGTGGAGTAAGATGGTTAGGATGATGCAAGAATAGAGATAACAAAAAATGTGCGAATGAGCACAACTTGACTTGATGATGAAATCGACTATTGTCATCCTACAAGAATCCAAAAGAGTTAGTACAAAAGGAAAACATTTATACCAATGGATAAATTGTTCACATAAAATCATGAAACAAAAAGGAAGAACACGTAAAGACTCATATAAATGCAACTCATTTATAAACATATAGGAAACAGATAATCCTAAGTGTTGAACAAGTGCTTGTGTGGGAAAAGGAAATTTGAAATGATTATCTAAAGAGATAAAGTTCCTACTGTTCCACGGTTCCTCCGGTTCCCTCACTAGAGGGATCCGGCTAGCTTAAGTCTAGGGATCCGGCTAACAGATGAAGTGAAAAAGAGGTGATTGGGTTCTAGCAAGGTCTAGCACCTACATATCCTAAGTTACTCAATCTATTAAGTGTCTTATATGAAGATGGACTTGAATGATCAAGAGAGAATGATTGATGATAGCTAATGATTGCCTTTTATGGAAAATGGGGCTTTATGAGCACTAGTGGATGATTAAAGATGACACTAAGACATTTGAGAGTGTCAAAAGGTGTTAAATGATCAGATGATGACTTAAGAGAGATTTGGAGAATTCCTTAAAAATCATAAGAAATTAAAACCTAGTTTTTGGCCTATTTTGAGGTAAGGATGAATAAAATCAATTTGCTAAAATTGAGAGAAATATCAAACTAGGTGTTTTGAGATGAGAAGAACAATGTGTAAACATTGGAGAGGAAAGATGGTGAGTTTTGAACTAATGATAAATCAAAAAATACTTCGAATGTGATCCTAAGTCATCCATGAGTGAATGTGAGATCAACTGAGCCTAAGGAAAGTTTAAGTGATCCTAATGTAGCAAGTTTAACTAGTCCAATAAGGTCTAGAATGTTGGATTGATGCAAGGAGGCTACAAAGGAACTTCTGTCCACCCAGATCCCACGGATCCTTTACTTGAGGGATCCGTCTAGTTACATCTAAGGGATCCGGCATCTGAGACAGATTTTCTTAACAGAATAGTTTCAAAATTTAGCTCTATGTTTCGAATTATGAAACAAATTGTTTATGCAGCAAGCATACATGTATACACGTTAAGCAAAGCAAGGAGAGCATGTAGAGATCACATATAGGCAATCAAATGAGATCGAGCTCACAAATAACATAAAGGTTTAGCAAACTTTAAAGCACTATTCAAGAAGTCCAAAATAGATTTACGGTCTAGATTAGTAAATCATTTAAACTAACAATGACATGAAAGGTATGTGTCTAGAAAGAAACATGATGGTGTTCAAGACAAAAGAGTTGTGAGGTGCTAGTTTAGGACAATATAGTCATTACGGATGGTGGTTAGCATACAATGAGCTTCGTCCATGAAGTCATGTAGCTCTTCTCGATCAAAGCGAGATAATCGCTTGATGAGGAAAGTGGTTGTGATTAGCTAAAAGAAAAATTAATTTTACAACTTGTTTGATTAGTAATCCTAAGACAATGCAAAGTATTTCCATTGTAAACTTACTTTAGGAAAACATAGGAATACAAATTCCTCAAGTGAGAGAATGAATATGAGACTATTACTAGCGGTGCTCAATTACGGCTAAACACGACCATTTTTACGGGCGATTCCACATACCCAACTTCTCTCTAGGAAGCAATTCAACCGTTAGGTCAAATTGAGTTTCTAGTGCAATAAGTTCTCCAGTATTCATTCTCAAGTTAGGAAAATTTATATTCCTACAATGGCCTATCGAACAGTAGCAATGATGATACTTTGCTTCGTTTATATTAATATTATACTTGAAACAACTAAGGTGACGAAGGTGTCAAAAAATTAAACGTTGTCCATATAGTGAACAAAAAAAATGGTTGCATGAGCTAGTTCAACATATGTTGTTGGAAAGCTCGACTTTGGACTTTCGGATATGAACAATTATATTTGCGTTGCAAAATAATTTACTTGAGTATATCGGATGAAATAATCAAGTTGTCAATCCTACTATGAAGCTAGGAGAGCGATCATGAAAAGGAAAACGGGAGAGTACATCATCAACACAAGTGTAGGTTATGATCTGATGTACATTCTTGTTGTTTTTAGAAAATGATACAAGAAAATATGAAATCAAGAAATCATATAAGAACATAAAACATTTATGTTGCACACATGACAAACTCAATCAAAAGGCCATTTAGTGTGTTATATGTTTTAAACATTTTTCAACTTATAAAACTAACATTTTCGACACAACTAGATGTTATCCCAAACACTCCTTCAAATAGCACATTGATTAGTAGACTATTACTAAATCGACAAACAAGAGAATGAATAGCAAGGTAAGGAAACCACATATGTTATTCAATCAAACAAGCACAAAAGCTATTTGAGATAAGCAAATAATCAAGTAATGCAAAGAAGACAATTTATCATTTAGCATAGCATACGAAAGTTCTTTTCATCGCTTTGTGTTAAATATAAACATGTATACCAAGCTTGATTAGTTTCTTTTATATTTATAAATATGATTAAAACCTTAATTTCAATAGAGGACACATTGTTATTCAAAAGCGAAAACATCCGTCTCTAATTAGATCAAAAGTTTGTGCAAAAGTTATGACCGAAAAATGACTTTCTATTATAAATCAATGATTCAGTAAATTATTGTTTTGAATCAGTTTATGAAATCATTTTTAAATGAAAGTAGACTCAAATACCTTTAAAACGATGGGTGGCACGACTTCTAACGACTTACGGTTAAAAAGTTATGAATTTTTTAAATTTCAGACAAAAACTGTCTTCTGTACCTACGGATCCCACAGATCCCTTGCTTGAGGGATCCGTCCAGTGTAACCTGAGGGATCCGCAGATCTGACACAGAATTACACAAATGCACGTTTTGACCCGACGAAAAGGTTTAACCTTTGTAGACTTTTTAGTGAAGTTATATTAACCATTTTTACCTTTATTCAAGCTTGATTAACAAGATATCTAACAAGAAAACTTCAAAGAAAAAAATAACAAAACACTTTTCATATTATGCTTGACTTCACCAAAAATTTGATACGAGGACCTTACTCGTTTTGAAAACCATTTGTTTTAAAAACTAGAGCCAACCCGCTCTGATACCAATTGTGAAAACGTAGAGGGGGGTGAATACGTTTCCGTTTCAAACTTAAAACTTTTGTATCAAATATAGTATAAACCATTGCATTTGCTAATCTCGACGCGAGGATGCATTTAACGCATTACGGCATGTAAGGCCAACCCCTTGACATCACATAAGATTCCGCAAGATTAATGGTTCATTATAAATCAAGTTTCACCATTATTAGTCCGGTTGCTTTTTCTTGATCAAGCGTGTCATAATACGTAAAGTGTTTAATATAGTTTGTGACTATATGAAAGACCAAGTATGCATCACAAACATAGACATCAACCACATAGAGAATAAACAAAGTAATGCAAGAATAAAAGTAAAGCGATAAGTAAAAGGATAGACAAACCAACACGAGGATTTATAGTGGTTCGGCTACAAGGACACCTTTCTTGCCCTACTCCACTCCCCGAGTCACCTACTCGAGAGTTCGTAAGCACTACACCAATCTCCTTATGGCGGAGAAGCCTTCACAACGTTGCTTAAACTTTTTCCGGTACAAAGCTAAATACCGAGTTCTTTCACACCAAGGCGAACCACACCTAACACAACGTCGCCTACCATTTATACGGTGCTAGGCTAACCACCGAGTTCTTTCACACCTTAGGAGAACTAATCCTATCACAACGTCGCCTACCCTTTATTAGGTACTAGGCTAAGCACCTAGTTCCATTACTATGGAGGAACTACTACCCATCACAACACAACACCTAATCTCAAGGAGATCCACTCCTTGTTACAACACCATCAAGGATATCACCATCCTTGGATCTAAACAAATACTATATGTATAACGATGCACCTCATCGATTATACGACCTAGGCATTCTTCACTAATGCCATTTACACGATCCTTCAGCACCTTTCACTAATGCCTTCAACACGGATCTTCGGCACTCTTCACTAAAGCCTTTGACACTTCTATGACACCCGTTATGTTTTGTGGCCCAACAAAACAAACCTTGTGTTTTATGGCACAAACACATAAACCATCTAGTCTAGTCATAGATACAAGAATATGATACTAGACAATATCCAAGACAATGTGTCTAATGGATATAAACTCCTAGACTAAACATCAAGAACCCAAAGCATGATGTAGTTAGTCTTCTATGAATGAAGATGACAAGTTTCCCAAGCTTGTTGTATAAGATCTTCATGTGCTTGTATCTTGTGATGGGTGATCACTTCAGTAGGTAAGGAAGCAAGATCTCTAAGCTTGCTTTGGAGGATCACTTCGGGAGTATGCTTACAACAAATGAGAGTTAGAAGCATTATGATCATATGAGATGAGGGTGGTTTACATGTTTCCTAATGATCTAAATATCCTAGATTTGGTGGAGAGAAACTATGTGTGAAGGTGTGAAGAAATGGTAAGAAGTGGTTTGCTATTTATAGGCAAAAAGACCAAAACCATGTTCTGCCCCCAAGGATCCCTTCTGGAGGGATCCGGCTTTGTAAATCCAAGGGATCCGTGAGTCATCTGAGGGATCCGTGCACGCTCCTCTTTACCCATAGTTTATGGGTTGAAACCATGGGCTATGGGTCATGGTTTTGAGTACCCACCAAGGTACAATGTATCTAGACATTGGGTATGGGTCTTGGGTCATGGGTTTTACCCAACACATTTACTTATGTTTATGTATTTTACAAAGTGTTTAACTAAACATGTTTAATGGTTTGTTAGGGGTTTGATCATAACGCAACATAACAAACATGTACGAACCTATGTTGTAGCATACAAGGACTTGAGTCGTCGAGAGGTGTTGAGAGTATGTTGAGACAAAATATAATTACAAGTAACTTATACATTTTACATTATGTATTACAAGTTACATGTTTGTCATCAACAAAACAAATGAGAATGTATAGATTAAATATCGTAATATTTGCACTAACAATTTTTTTTGCATATTTTAGCCTTTTTAGCCATGGATCCAAACACTAGTGTAGGAAAGATGTTAGCAAAGGAGAATGATAACAACTGTGGTTGGATTCATGAGTCATTTGAAAGTAAAGGTAAATGGAACGTAGCTGCTGAGTTGGACGCTGTAGATAGTGGGTTAAAAATTAGCAAAGAGTGCATACTTTTGGTAAAATGGAAACGGAGGAATGTAGCTTGAAATTTATCTCTCCTTTTTATGTAGAAGGATTGTATGCTTACGATGTTATTGCTGATCTAGACCATAGCAAAAACTTGTTTTCCAATGAGTTCTTTGTAAAACTTGGGTTAACAAGTGAAGAAAGGGAAGATGGAAGTGAAATTATTACAAAAAAGTTGTTGGTTAATCTAAATGGAGAATTGTTCGTGGTAAGTTTTATGTCAATCCTGAAGAGGATGACTATGAACCAAATGTGATATTTGGAAGACTTTTCCTTAAGCTTACTAGGAGCATAGTTGACTTTACAAATGGCTTGTTGACAATATGGCCGAATTCTTGTGTGATTGATGACGAATTTGGTAATCACAATGGTCCTGACTCCGTATATGCTACAAATCATTGAGGACGAATCCTCCAAGTCTCCACTTCCTTCTCCTTAAAAAAAAGGGAAGAAGAAGTCTAAGAAGACCCAGAGGGTGACTAGACCTAAGTCATTCGCCACTGGGTCCTCTTGAGCACAACCTACGCTTATTTTTAAGCCTAGGGATGACCAGACTCCTGAGACACCCATTCCGGAGCCTAGTACCACCCAGACCCAAAAACAACCGCCAACGGAGGGTACTGAGAAATCACATTCAGTGTCCTCGGGCAAACCCTCTAATTCTACCACTGACATAAACAAGTCAGTGGGTCATGAACAATCTTAACCCTCACATCCTGCTAAAGACTCAGGTACATCACAGCCTGAGCCCCAGGAAAAAAAGGGTCCTATATCCTCGGTGGGGCAGCACTACTCCACTGAGAAGGGGACCCACAACCAATCACATCCCGTTAAAGAGCCAAGTAAATCACAACTTGGTTTTCAGGGAGTTCAGGGCCCTAAATCCTCGGTGGGGCAGCACTACTCCACTGAGAAGGGGGTCCATCAACAATCACACCCCGATGAGGGCGCTCGTACATCACCACTTTTGCCTGAAGGAGATAAACAGGGGCCTAAATCTTCAGAGGGGCAGAACAACCCTGATGGAACGGGGGCACATCCACAATCATCAATGTTTCGATCTAATGCAGATGTTCAGGCGCTCTTTGAATATGAGGACGAGCTTGATCAAGAAAGTGAAGAGGAAATCCTAGATGTTGGAGATGATATGGATATTGAGGTGCAATCCACTGATCAGGAACCTCAATTTGCATCTACAGAGCCTGAGTCACCACTTAATCAGGAAGCCTCTTCTGATTCAAGCTCATCTTCCTGTCCTCCAGATTTAAAGAAATATGACAACATTCTTCCACTTACTGAAAGTCAACTGGTCAAATACTTGAAGAAGGTTAATCAACGTCTCTATTATGGTCTTACTGATGAACTTTAGGATCAGCACAGTGAAGCTGTTGTTAACTATGCTGATCACAAAGCCTCTGTTGCAGAGAAATTTAATGAAAATGTATACCACGGGGAAAACATGTACCATGCTCTCCACATGCTGGATGAAAATCTCAAAAAGTTCCCCAAAGCCTTTCAGGAGACTCATACTAGTTGGACTTTATTCGGACTGCTGTCAAGGATGACCCTAAACACACAAAAAAGTTTGATGCAGGTTTTACTGACCAGGTCTTAATATTTATAGTGTCTCGCAATACATATGGTCTACCCTAGTGCACTAACGGGCAGTGTACCCGGTCGTGTGTAGTGTAGTAAACGGTAAAGCCGAGGTCGTCCCAAGAGCTATGTGTGTTGGATTATTACTAAGTCTAGTGTCACAGAATAATAATGGTTTCGATAGGGATTTAATTAACTAAACTACTAATGCAGAATAAAGTAAATAAAAGCAGATAAATGGCAAAGAGAAATCAATAGAGAGAAGTGGTGCTAACCTAGTTAATCATCCTAGCTAGTTATGTCTACGTCTACTTACTTCCAATTACTTCAGGTGGGGTCAAATTCGAGAGGACAGCATTTGGTCAATTCGCCCTAACCTATCAGCAAAGATGTCACCACAGGAGAAATCAGGCGCACCGTCATAAGTCCTGTTGTTCCTGGTCCCCTAAGCCAAGTCATTAAGTACCGCTACATGCTAGATTCATAATAGTGAGTGCCCGACCGTTAGGAACTTAGACACTACACCCCCAATTGTTAAGTTCATCCAAACGATAGGTGATCAGTTGGTCAAATCGCACAAGTAGAAAGGGTCGTCAGTTGGTCATATCTTACCCTTCCCGTCTCAGTCCGCTCACCTAGGGTCAGTTGGTCATATCTCCTAGGCAATTGGCCTCTACCACCATTCAAAACTACCGAACCAAGGGTGGCTACCAATGAACTATGCATGCATACACTTAGAAATAATTGTACGGAAGTAAAGGTAAACACAAACAAAACAATTAAGGAATCATAACTAGGCTAGCACCAAAAGGTGCTTAGCCGCTCATATTAATCATGCAAATCAATTCAATATTCAAAGGTACGAAATACATGAATTGAAAGTAAAAGAAATATAAAACGCTAATGCTTATCGTAATGGAGAGACTTCTCCCTTGGAAACAGCTCTGTATGCTCCTCTAGACCTGCCTTGAGCTTTTTCCCACGTTCTCAGAGTGTTGTGTGTGGAATGGGATGATTAGAAATGCTGAAATTCGTGAGGTATTTATAGGCCAGATCTGGGTTACGGCGTAACCAATATAGGAGTTACGTCGTAACCTTCTATTTCTTCGTCAAATGCACTAGATCTGCTGGTTACGGTGTAACCTAATGAGTGGTTACACTGTAGTCTTTAATAAACTCGGTTACGTCGTAAGAGATGCAGTAGTTACAGCGTAAGTATCAGCGGCGTGGAACCTCTTTTGACCTAATGTAGTTACGTCGTAACCTTTGGGAGGAGTTACGCCGTAACCTTCTGATAAGTTGGCATACTGAGTCACACAATAATTACGGCGTAATGTGAGAGATGAGTTACGCCGTAACTTCTTCAAAATAGCATACTGTGATAAATCTTTAGATATGTTTCCAGTTCCGCGTCTCTTTAGCTCCAATGCTCGTAATTTACCTGAAAGTGGAAAACAAGCGTAAATCCATATAAATGATATAAATAACGAGCATTATCGGGGGAAATTGACACTTAATATTCAGGACTATTTGATGTTATCAAATATCCCCCCACTTGAACTCTACTTGCCCTCAAGTAGACCTTATTAGATAGATTCCTAAAAAGATATTTCCCATAACCTAGAAAATATGAGTTTACAAATCCCTTATGATAGAATAAAACAAAGCCGAACACCTCACAAAAGGGGAACAAACACTCAAATCTCTCAACTATTCAAATTTCGGGGTGATCACTCAATCACACAGTCATAGCATGTATTATATCATAAGCTTGGCGGTTACACAAATCTCCACCACTAGAGTTAAGGGCTAAACAATTCTCGAATGCAATATGGGTAGACACGACAAAGGTTAAGGGGTGACTCGTCATTACTAACATGTCACGGCGAAGTGGACAAAATCAATGATACATGACCAAATCCATGGCCAAGACACCAAAGATTGCTCGCTGCATCACCTAGACACGCTTCATGACTAAAAGGGTAGGATAAGACATGGGATATATAATTGGTGTAAAATAGAAAACAAGCAGGTAGTCTAAATCTATAACCAAGTCATCACCACTTACCGTCCGCCCAAAGTTCAAGCTTAGAAGTCAAGAAACCGGATCATGAAATGCAAGGTAGATGTGTCATTAGAGGACGTCGTGATGGGCGCACTACCTTTTTCTCCAACTGTTGGCATAACTACCAACTCCAATCTTTAAATGTGACCGAGGTGGCCTCCTCGATACTAAATCAATAAAGCTCATACTACAGTGCTTATAACATTGCACTTTACAATAACATAATCATAACAACTATTTTTTTTCGACAAACAATACTAACATAATATCCCCCCACTTGAGATGAACAATGGGAATTCGGGGGGTCTTCAATGATCTTCAGAAATGTTGTCGATGAAAGCGTGATTTCTGAACCTTTCCACTCGAACCTTGAACTTAGGCAAATGATGACTTCCTAATTACAAATAAAGACTACAGGGTAGGCTAAGGTGTATAGGTGTATCGAAACAATATATTGGGTGAACAAAATAAAAGGAATGGCTCAGAAGGGTGTATCTAGGGGTATCTTGCACTAAAGAAGAGTGCAACAAAAAGGGTTTCACATGGGGGTCGAAAAGTCGAGGTGACTAATCGATAGACTCACAATGGTAGGCTGTTTGGGGTGATAATCCTATAATATTGTCTTCTAAAACTGAAAATTTCAAATACATCGAGCTAACTCAACATACCTCGTCTGTGGTCTCGAAATGATGCAAAGGCCAAGTTCTAAAGTTTACAAGCTATCGGCACACTCATAATTTGGTGGATTTGGGGTAAAATATTGGAAATGAATAAGGCTAATCTCACCATATAATATCAAGGGTTGTATGTGCTCGGCTAAGGTCTAATCTAGTTAGGTTAAGAAAAACATGTCAAAATTTTAAAAATGGCATAATTTTTCAAAATAAACTAGAAAAATGAGGGCGAAATAAAGTTTAAGAGATAATTCTACTCCCGTCCCCCCACTTGAATTGTACAAAGTCCCTTTTGTACTAGGCATTAAATAAAGGTGAAGAGAAAGGTAGAATTAGGGCGAGAACTTCCCTGAAATTTGGTCCATAAAGAAGGAAGGCCCACGAACAAGAGACGTGCCTTCGTATAAGCGTCATGAACAAACTTCAATCCCTGAAATCACAATACCGACAAGCATAATTCTAAAAAGAAAAAAAATGAAAAACGAAAAACAAACCTAACTCGCTTTCGTAGGAATCACGGTTGCAGTTAGCGAATGCAACAAGCCTTTTAAACCACTTGGTGTCCCAAGTGGACGAGTGAAGTCTCGTGAGGGTTTACAGGGAACACACCCACAAAGTTCATTTAAAAACTAATACAAGGTTAATGTGTTTTAAAAGAAAGAATTAAAGCAGAGGAAAGTTACGTCGTAACTCTTTTGAGGGAGTTACACCGTAACTGGCAAAACCTGGAATGAGCTGCAAAGCGAGTAGTTACGGCATAACCACCGAGATGGTATTACGCCGTAATTGGTAATGCGTCAAGAATTTTGCTGCTAAAAGGTTGGTTACGGCGTAATCACCAAGATGAGTTACGCCGTAACTCTCTTCAGATCAACAACTGCAGCAGCAATTAGTTCCTCGTTTCCTGCAAAACTAGTTAGAAAACACAAAACCCAACAGAAAAGGAAATAAAATAAAGGGATAATTCGGGTTGTCTCCCGAAAGAGCACTTTTCTTTATTTACGAGTCTTTAAGTTAGACTCAGAGTCGCGGGGCTTCTATGGGGGCCTTTGGATCTGCCCCACTTCTTCAATATCTTTCATCAAGTTATGCCTCATCCAGGCGACGTTCGAAGCAGTTCGGAGGAATTCATTGGTTACGATTTTCCGGACTTTACAAAATTTCTCTTCCGGTCCTAGGTGGTAGCGAGTGAATTTATATTTTTCGACAATAATTGGAGGTGGTCTCTTGTAGGGAATCCCCAGGAGTTTGCACCTCCTTTGTTCGTAAGCTTCGTCGTCGGGATCAGTAAACTCCTCTTTACCTTGCAACTCAAGGTAATCTATGATCCCTTCAATATCATCATCATCAGAAGCTGTACCCTTGAACCATTCTTCATCGAGCAGATTTTCCACTAGAACGCGCTTGCATTCTTCTTTTTCATCTCTAACCAACTCTTTGTTATTTTCAATTGTTATTTCACTCGTGTTGTTGAGACTTTCGTTGTTTGATTTTCTCGATCCATGTATTCCTTCCAAATCTTTTCTTTGGTTAATGTGTCCACATGTCCATACTTAATCTTCACCCAACTATCAAATCCTAGGTTGTCCAGCCAAGGCAAACTCGTTCTCTCCTCATCATTGGTTGAGGACCAAAAGAACTCATCTTTTCCTATTCTCCCAGAGCTGCTTCCCCCGTTACACATATCATCATACTGGTTGCATGACGCCCATAAAATTTCCCCAGGAGATTTTACTCTTTCGCACCAGTGACTGCGTAATTCCTTGTTGTCAGTTTCACTTAAATGCTCATCCGTGCAGTATATGTCATTATTAGCCTCTTCCTTTTTCTGAATGTGCTCCTCGTAATCAATTTTTAGCTTCTTAAGGAGATTCGGGTTAATCTTGGCATCCCCGAATTGTATTGCTTACCAGTCAGCAAATGCCAAGTCACCGAACTTTATACAATGTCTTTCACGCTCATGAGGGCATGTCCACTCTTCCTCTCTTTCACTATCCCCGCCATTGAAATACTCACGGAAGGGGTTGCATGTAGGCCATGCTCGTGTGGACTCTTCCTCGGTTATGATAACAGGAGTACACCAGTAAGTGATGAGTGGCTCTTCTTCATCTTCAAGGGAGAGTTTCTCGAGTCTTTCATCATCAGTATATGCAGGCCACATAAATTTGTTATGGTTGATCCTATCCTTATTGCTTCCGCCATCACAAACCTCATTTCTCGGGTCACAAGAAGCCCAAAGATCATACCAATCTCCCTTAGAAACTGGTATCATTTTGCACCAGTGATATTTCTTCTTAGATTTGGGCAGAGGGCACAAGTTGATGTCATGGAACCAGTCCTTTCCTGATTCTTCTGATTCTTCTACTTCAAGGAATTTTTCTGCCCACGTATCCCAGTTACACCGTAACTGAGTTTCTTGGTTACGGCGTAATTCGCCAGAGTCGTTATCCTCAGTGTTCTTCATAACTCCGTTATCACTGTCAAAGACATAGTTACGTCGTAACTCATTAAGTGGGTTACGGCGTAACTCAGATCTGTCGACGAAATCATCCCTCGAATCCGTTTCAATGGCCTGAACCTTCGAGTTATCATCAGCAAAAATCACTTTACATTCCATAGTTGGTTTAGATCTTTCAGGTTTATCGTTATTCCTCCTTACTTTTTCACTGAGCTTCTCCACCATGGATTCAAGGTTCTTCAGAGTTGTGTCGTGCTTGGAAAGGTTCTTGTCAGTATTTTCCTGGAATTCTTTCAACCACTCATCTTGCTCCTTTTGTCTTTGGGCTGAACTTTCCAGGAACTTATTAATTGTTTCTTCAAGACTGGGCTTTCTTTCTCCATAAGGCCCACGGTTGTAATTTCCACGATAACCATTACTATTTCGATTATCTCCGTAAAATGGTCAATTTTCTCCATACTTAGCTTCTTCAATATTCTCTTCGTCCACATGAGGACAATTCTTCGTAAGATGTTCTCCTCCACATCTTTCACAACCTACTTGGATGGCATGAGCGGTTTCTCTGACCTTCAGCATATCTCGACTGAGATTTTCAATTTTACTAGCGATTGCTGCAATTCCGTCAAAACTTCTGCCTTGGTTTCTTTTACTTCCTCCGTCGTGCCATTTTTGAGAGTGATCCGCCATTTTTTGAATGGCTTCAATTGCAAGAGTAGGAGTCATGTTCGGGATAGGTCCTTGATAGTCCAGCATCTGCCTTGTAGTTACGTTAATTCCTTTGTAGAAGATGTTGACTTTTTGTTGGTTGTTTAGATCATTAGTAGGATACTTGAAAAGAAGATCGTTGTATCTGTCCCAAGCTTGATACAGCATTTCGTCGTTTTCCTGTTTGAAATTATGGATCTCCAAAAGCTGGTTAGAAATCTTCGATGGCGAGCAATATCTTTGAATAAAGTGTTTCTTTAGTAGCGCCCAAGTATTAATTGCCCCGGCGGGCAATCTTTCGATCCATCTTCTAACGGCTCCAGTAAGAGTCATTGGGAATACCCTTAGCATAACAGCATCATGAGACATGCCCGGAATGTTGAAAAGGCTTGCAATGTATAGGACATTTTCAACGTGCTCATATGCATCTTTGTCCATGTTTCCTGAAAAAGGGTTAGCGCGAAGCTCCCTCATAAATTGGTCTTTGATTTCGAAACGGACATCCGCTCCAATTGTCGGTCTTACGAGACCCGGCCCTTGTTCCGCTCTTGTCAACGCCAAGTATTCCTCAAGAGTGAGGTCATCGATGTTAACAACTTCCATGGTACCTGAAAACTTGAAATATGATCGTGAGAAAAGTTTTAAAACGAAATGAAAGACTTAATATCAATCCTAATATAACTCCCCGGCAGCGGCGCCAAAAACTTGATGCAGGTTTTACTGACCAGGTCTTAATATTTATAGTGTCTCGTAATACCTATGGTCTGCCCTAGTGCACTAACGGGCAGTGTACCCGGTCGTGTGTAGTGTAGTAAACGGTAAAGCCGAGGTCATCCCAAGAGCTATGTGTGTTGGATTATTACTAAGTCTAGTTTCACAGAATAATAATGGTTTCGATAGGGATTTAATTAATTAAACTACTAATGCAGAATAAAGTAAATAACAAATAAATGGCAAAGAGAAATCAATAGAGAGAAGTGGTGCTAACCTAGTTAATCATCCTAGCTAGTTATGTCTACGTCTACTTACTTCCAATTACTTCAGGTGGGGTCAAATTCGAGAGGACAGCATTTGGTCAATTCGCCCTAACCTATCAGCAGAGATGCCACTACAGGAGAAATCAGGCGCACCGTCATAAGTCCTGTTGTTCCTGGTCCCCTAAGCCAAGTCATTAAGTACCGCTACATGCTAAATTCATAATAATGAGTGCCCGGCCGTTAGGAACTTAGACACTACACCCCCAATTCTTAAGTTCATCCAAACGATAGGTGATCAGTTGGTCAAATCGCACAAGTAGAAAGGGTCGTCAGTTGGTCATATCTTACCCTTCCCGTCTCAGTCCGCTCACCTAGGGTCAGTTGGTCATATCTCCTAGGCAATTGGCCTCTACCACCATTCAAAACTACCGAACCAAGGGTGGCTACCAATGAACTATGCATGCATACACTTAGAAATAATTGTACGGAAGTAAAGGTAAACGCAAACAAAACAATTAAGGAATCATAACTAGGCTAGCACCAAAAGGTGCTTAGCCGCTCATATTAATCCTGCAAATCAATTCAATATTCAAAGGTACGAAATACATGAATTGAAAGTAAAAGAAATATAAAACGCTAATGCTTATCGTAATGGAGTGACTTCTCCCTTGGAAACAGCTCCGTATGCTCCTTTAGACCTGCCTTGAGCTTTTTCACACGTTCTCAGAGTGTTGTGTGTGGAATGGGATGATTAGAAATGTTGGAATTCGTGGGGTATTTATAGGCCAGATCTGGGTTACGGTGTAACCAATATAGGAGTTACGCCGTAACCTTCTATTTCTTTGTCAAATGCACTAGATCTGCTGGTTACGGCGTAACCTAATGAGTGGTTACGCCGTAGTCTTTAATAAACTCGGTTACGTCGTAAGAGATGCAGTAGTTACAGCGTAAGTATCAGCGGCGTGGAACCTCTTTTGACCTAATGTAGTTACGTCGTAACCTTTGGGAGGAGTTACGCCGTAACCTTCTGATAAGTTGGCATACTGAGTCACGCAATAGTTACGGCATAATGTGAGAGATGAGTTACGCCGTAACTTCTTCAAAATAGCATATTGTGATAAATCTTTAGATATGTTTCCAGTTCCGCGTCTCTTTAGCTCCAATGCTCGTAATTTACCTGAAAGTGGAAAACAAGCGTAAATCCATATAAATGATATAAATAACGAGCATTATCGGGGAAAATTGACACCTAATATTCAGGACTATTTGATGTTATCAAAGTTCCTTGAAGCAACTGAAGCCTATATCAAGAATTCCACAATCATCAGTGAAGTCCCAAGTCTCCTAAAGAGCTTCAATCTTCAATCACTCAACTCATCAGTCAAGGAAATCTGCTCCAGCATCAGTCTTTTGGAAAAGCATACTACCAGTTTGGTTAAGTCCTCAAATTCTATGGCATGAAATCTCTGGCCTAGAATGTCAGCCACTGAAGATTCTTAGGCTGCCCTTAAAGCAAAGGTTACTGTACTTCAGCAAGATACCTCAAACATTAAGCTCATGATGACTGAGATGTATCAGTTCTTCAAGGTTCAGTTTGTTCCCTCTACATCAGTGCCACAAACAACTCATGCTCTTACCATCATTCCAGCACAAGTTGAGGGGGAAAGGCCACTGATACTTCTGAAACTGAAAGACCTCCCTCTCACACTGAGGGGGAGCAAACTGAAGAAGACAAGGAGGCTTCCAACAAAGAACCCATTCAGGTTGTGCCAATCTCAAATCTACTATCTCAACAACCTCAACAATAACAATCTTCAGCAACGGCTACTCCTGGAGACAAAGGCAAAGCTATACTCACCACACCTGAACCTGATCAGAGTACTAAGCTACAAAAGGCCTCATCAGAAGTTAGACCGGATCCTCATGCACAAATCCGGATTCCTTATGAGATAAATGGGAAGACCTATCTCATGATTGAAGATCAGATTAATTCTTATCTTGCTAAGGAGGAGGCACTAAGAAAGGTCGTTGAATAAGAAAGGATCAATAAACCTGAAATGATTAAAGTTGTTCAAGATGAGGATATAGTTAAATTCATTACTTGTATAAATAGACATAAGGTATGAGTGGAAGTTAAGCTTGTGCATTAAATGTGTAAACATTCACAAGAAACTTTCACTCCTCCAAATATAACTATGTCCCTAAGATAGCTCAGTGGTTCCTGATAGTTGTGCTTAGACTTAACCCAAGCTTAGTGAGGAGTGCATACCATACTTGTCATTCAATCCCAAGTGTTGTTCCGCAAACACTTGGGTAATATATTATTTTGATTCGTTTTAATAAGAATATAAACATTGAAAAATCTATTGTGCATTTAATTTACTTATCTTGTTTAAACTGATTTTTCAAACACTTTGCTTAAGTCATGGATCACGATTAGCCTTAATTTCTAGTTTTGCTACTTGTGATACGGGAACAACAATGTTTATCTCCTTATTTCCTCAAGTTTTAGTCATATTTACGCCCTCTTTAACATTTGATCATAGTCATGTAGTGTTACATATCAATATACATCTAATGGTCTCTTAAAAATTAGTGAAGTCATTCAGATTTTCAAACTACATAATGCACAAGACTGGATTTATATCAACATTATAGATGTGTACTCCAATATGAGGCATTTTGTTGAAAGATTAGATTCTCGGTTTCCACAAAGAATTTGTACAAAACAAGAAAAACAGAATTGTTATTCAAATTGATTATTTTCCAAAAAAAACTTAAATTTTCCATGTATTAACATATCAAAGAAAAATAGAAAATACGTATTTTATGTTTTCCTTGATTCTCGTTTAGCCTAAAACCCTACTTATTTCCTCAAGATGGAATATACAGATTTATCTAATCGTTTTTTTCTGGATATCGAATTTTCTGATATAGACAAACACCTGTAAATTTGATAAAGTTATATATAAAAAACCAATAAACATATGTTTGATTAAGCTTAACCAACTCTTATAAAGCACATCCCAAGCATACCATAAAAAATAAGAAGAAATTAACCTAATTTTGGTAGAGCAAGATATAAGAAGGTATAATGTTGATTGTCACACCTACCAAACTAGGGTCGAGCACAATGGACCATGGATCAGACCAAACCGATAAGTCAAACTTAATTGACCCAACTGAACCGGACCGCATATCTTTCGATCCATGCTTGGTCAGGTCCGGTTTAGTTCGGTTTTACGCGCGATCAGCCGATATACATTGTTGGACCTCACCGAACTAAACATATTTTGGTCCATTGTATTAGCCAACTAGTTTTTCGTTCGTTTTTAAAAAGTGATCAACCCTATACCAAACATAGGGGTGTTCACAAATGAGGTAACCGACATAAACTGAAAACCAAAATCAATCTAAACCGAGCCAAATTAAATATTTAGTTTTCGGTTTGAATATGGTTTGAAAAAATGTAAACCAAATTGAACCGAAAACCAACTTCACATAAATATGTATATTTATTATATATTTATATAGATAAGAAAACCATTAAAACTCTTCTATATTGTGGAAAACTAGAAGGGGGGTTGAATAGTTTTACAAATTAAAACTTCATTTTAAAATATTTAGATCGACTTATGTCAATCTATTTTGATGTGTATGTTGGACGTTGATAGATAGATATATAAAAGTGTAACGAAAGATAAAGAGTAAGAAGCACATAACCACGACACGAGTATTTATAGTGGTTCGGCTACAAGGACACCTTCCTTGCCCTACTCCACTCCCCGAGTCGCCTACTCGAGAGTTCGTAATCACTACACGACACCGACTCCTTATGGCGGAGAAGCTTTCACAACGTCCCCTACTCTTTTTCCGGTACTAGGCTAACCACCGGGTTCTTTCACCAAGGTGAACCACACCTACCACAACGTCGCCTATCCTTTATCCGGTACTAGGCTAAGTACCGAGTTCTATTACAATGGAGGAACTACTACCCAACACTACACAACACCTAATCAAAAGGAAACCCACTCATTATTACAACACCATCAAGGATATCAACATCCTTGGAAACAAACTATCACTATTTGTATAACGATGCACCTCATCGATTATACGACCTTGGCATCCTTCACTAATGCCACTTGATTTGACTCCTAGGCATCTTTCACTAATGCCCTTGACACGAACGCTTGGCACCTTTCACTAATGCCTTCGTCTTAACTCCTTTAGCATTCTTCACTAATGCTTTCGACACGGACGTTTAAGCACCTTTCACTAATGCTTTCGTCTTGACTCTTTCGGCATCCTTCACTAATGCCTTGGACACAACACTTCTATGGAGGAAGAAAGAAGTATCAACAAGAGAACCTCAGTAGTCTTGATGATGACGAAGCATGGCAACTCATGGACTTGAGCTTGCTCGACTTCAAAAAGTGGTGATCTCGCCTTTAAGAGGAACCTAGAGAATCACACAAAAACAAAAGACAAACTACATAGAAAGATCCCTTAGGATCAGTGGTTAGAGAGTTTGATATGCTTACGCAGCGCGTTCGGGGTCAAAGGAACTTCCTTTTCGTCGAGCAAGTTTTTCAACACCCTAGGCAGTGAACCTAATCGTTGTAGTGTAGTATTAGGGTAAGCCACGGGTATTGATATCATTCTCTAGGGGAATAGGAATGCTAGTAAGAAGTTACTACGCTAAGGTTGGGGTTGAGGAAGATTATTTTTTATCTTTTTTATATTTTTTAGAAAATGGAAATGTACGAATCTCGGGGTTTGGATTTGGGAGTTGGTATTTCAAACGATTACTCTACTTATCTATTCTAATTTAACTAAGTTAGGGGTGGTCTATGTCTATTGTTGTGTGCTCGCATGATGTTTAAAAATGTGTTTACTTAGATTTTATTACTCCCTAGTTATCTCCTATTGATGGTTGTGAAGATCGTTTATAAGCTCATCTAGGGATCAATAACAAAGACTAATAACATGCACAGCGGAATAAACTAATCAATTCTTTGTTATTGAACAAGGTTTTCATTCACTAACACTAACTAATCTTAGACGTTTATAGGAACACGTCTAGATAACTAAACTACTAACTAAACTAATAACCTAGGCGTTTACAAGACTATACGCCTAGGACACACACACACCTTTAGTCGACTACATTATGGAAGACTTAATTAAACCTACACCTATGTCCTCTTTATATACTAGAGGATTAGGGTTTACAAAATACTACAAAGGACTAATAAATAAAACTTCTTTTGCAAGCAAGTCCTTCCATCTTTTTGTAGGTTTCCTTCTTGTCGTATTAAGTGCCTCTTGTTTCATTCTTTTTGTCTTATCAACTCAAACGTATAATTCCCAACAATCTTCCCCTAGTTGATAATGACAAAACCATTCTTGAACGAACTTCCCTAGACGAAGTAGAGAAATTGAGATCAGGGATCTCACCATGAATGAAACAAGTATGTCTTCCTTTGTCTTCCCCTTAATCCATGCCATGCCACTCAAACATCTTTTCCCCTTTTTGTTATTATCCAAATAGGGAACGTATGCAAATAATGATCTTGACCACCACGAACCAATATCATACTTCCAATCTAAGCCGTCCAATGTTTCAAATTACCCTCCATGAAGAACACCAAAATGCTTACTAAAAATGAATCCAAAACAGTAGAAAACTCCAACTAGCAGTAGTAATAATGATCAACAGTAGTAAAAATCAAACACTTCCCCTTGAGTGGTGCATGAACATCAAATGATTCTTCAAATCTGTAAGCTCCATGTAATGATTACTAATGAAGAAAACTAAGTATAACCAATTTGATGCTGAAGTAGAACATCCCAAACTCGCGTCTTATGTCTTGTACTAACCACGTGAGTATGAACTCATACCTGATGATATATGAGTAGACCTCAATCTCTTGATACTGAGCACAACAACGTAACTCCTTTAAGTGATAGCAAACCCTACTTGCTAGATTTACCAAGTCTGAGCCACGACATAAACGTACGAACAAGTTACCTCCTGCTAAAAGGTATAATAAAACACGCATCCAAGTAATTCCACTTCATCGTCAAATAAGTGATAATCAATCCTCTTCGTAACCAATTAATCCAATAAAATCAACTTCGAGCTTTTTAAAATCTTTAAGAACAAATAACCAAACTCCTTGTGTGTGTGAAAAAATCTCATGTGTGTGTCGCTAAAAATCCATAACAATCGTCATGCTCGACTTCCCCTCAAGTCCAAAACCATAATATCCAAAAACCAAATCGACTTCCTCTTTGTGTATGCCATCCAATATTAAACCAATGAACAAAAATCATATACTGTTTAAGACATGAATAAAATTATCAATGCATATATGTCTTCAAAATTCCGAATAATACCTCCCATGCGTTTAATAAATCATACGTCCTCATGCATATTCACAACTATTATCCAATCAGTATTATCCACAAAACCATGCACGCTTAAAACAGCCTGATCCCATGTGAGTTACACTATTAAAACAAAAATTATTTGGGACGAGTAGTATCATCATCGCATGTGACCAATCAGAATGAAGGAAGTATGTCCCATGTAAACACAATCCTATATATATCATCTCTATATTTGGGACCACAAAGCTGCTCATAAAACCAAACGTAGCAACCGTGTATAAAAACATATTTACCTCCCATACCATCCATAAAAGCATGATCCATGAGCAGTTCCATGAGCAGTACTTTGAAAAACGCAGCAGTACTTTGATCTTTCATCTGTCATGGCAGTACTTTGCATCTGTCGTGGCAGAGCAATACTTTGTATCTGTCGTGGCAGTACTTTGCATAAACCCTAACAGTACTTTGAAAGATACCATATAAATCAAAAACGAACAACAAACTTTTAATATGCGTGTACTAGATATTACCTCATAGGTCCCATCCATCTCAATCCCACGTTACTTTTCTTTAAAATCCCTTTGTCCATCTCACGTTAAACCAGATTCAAAAGACGACAAGAATCTCGATCATAATTATACCAGTATATGACAATATTGTTTTACTTTTCAAGCAGTATAAACCAACCAATTTTGTCAAACTTTCAACTAATCAATTCTCCATGGAACATGTGATCATGTACATCTTGTAATACAATTAAGAACTAACCGACCCATAAATAAATCTTAACCAATTGAATGTGTCGAATCAACAAGTGCTCAAATTCCAAATAATCCAAAGTTGTATTCCACTTTTGACTTTACTCTTTCTCCATCACGTGACCAATTTATAATCAAATGGTAAAAGATAAATACGAAGCACAAAAATACCTTTAAAACACTACAAATTCCACTTTTAAACATCCTTCAGCAGCCAACTTCGACAGCATATATCTTTTACATAAAAGCTCTGATCGACAATCCCTCCAGTGGAAAGTTAGATTGTCATATAGAGAACGTCCACCTAAAATTTCGTCACGATCCAACGGTTAACGAAAAAGTTATCGCGTTTTTAAAACTGACCTGCAGAAAATTTTCCAAATTCGAATTTTTCTTCCTTTTTCTTCGAAAAACCTTGTAGATCCCTATATCAAGAGCTCCCCGCTCTGATATCAATTGTGAAGTTTAATAGAACTCATTTAGATCGTTTTGAGCCTTAGGGTTTAACAATAACAATGACAATACGCAGTGGATAAATCAAAACATAATTGTTATTGACACAAGGTTTTTCTTTAATAACACTCCAAGCCTCAAATATTATTTGATCAGAATAATACGGTTACACTTAACTTGTAACAGGAATCAAAGATTCTTGAGGCTAAACTACACAAATCCTAGGCGTCCACTTAGAGGACTTGACGCCTAGACACACACACACCTTTAGTCGACTACATTATGGAAGACTTAATTAAACCTACACCTATGTCCTCTTTATATACTAGAGGATTAGGGTTTACAAAATACTACAAAGGACTAATAAATAAAACTTCTTTTGCAAGCAAGTCCTTCCATCTTTTTGTAGGTTTCTTTTTTGTCGTATTAAGTCCCTCTTGTTTCATTCTTTTTGTCTTATCAACTCAAACGTATAATTCCCAACAATGGTTGAATTGTCACGTCCTTATTCTTAACGCGCTGTGTTTCTAAGGTCGTAGGGTATGCGTTTATCCCTAACTCTTTGAAGCTACCAAAGGTTAATGACTACGAAATCTCTAGGATTCATAAACTTAACACTAATGTATTCTTTGGATGTTTAGCCTACAATTCCACTAGTAACTATATGCTAAGGTTCAACAAAGATTAATAAAGCATTAATAACACAACGAATGACCTATCGCAATACTAGGTCAATCACAATTAAGATAAGAGACAACCAATCAATAATCAATAACTAGGTTTCATATTACCTAAGCAAACACACAAGTAAATTAGCCGGACATGGAGAACATGCAAGCATACACACAATCAATTGAAGACATAATTAAATCAATGAAGTAAAACACTTATCTTGATGTAAGATAGGGTATGGAACCCTAAAATACTGTACAAGACAGCCTTGGTTCGGTTTAGGTTTTTACTCCACAAAACTACCTCTCTAAAACTGAAAAATTCGGATTCTATATATAGTGTTACAAACTGCGACGGCGTCACTCTTTAATTGTGACGCCGTCATTAGGTTTTCGTCTTGGCCACGTTATCATTGTGACGGCGTCACCTTATGCCTGTGACGCCGTCGCCTTCAGTCTCTGACGCCGTCTGGATCAAATCTAGGTCGTCTGAGCTGCGACGCCCTACTCTTTTAAAACCTGATGCCGTCACTTGTAAATAAGCAATTTGGCTACTGAGTCGTCACAAAACATGTTGCGACGGCGTCGCAATTAAACGTTGACGCCGTCCCCTTCAGTTCCAGCAGCTTGAGTATCTCGATTCTTGACTTTGGCTATTTTCTTCGTATATTCGCGCCTTTTCGTCCGAATAAGTGTCATTCCAGCAATTTGCCTTCAAGAGACCTAAAAAGTGAAAAGGAACGAAATTGAGTAGTAACGGATACAAAAGTGATCAATTAAGGGCTTAAATGACCCCTTAAAAAGGTACCTTTTAAATCCTTATCAAATATCCCTACACTTGGTATTTGCTTGTCCTCAAGCAAATGTGCTTTTAGCCAATTGATTTATAAGTTAGGGGTCATGAAGCATTAGTTTAGAACGATTCACAACACATATAAGCCCCGCAAAAGTCATAACAAGCACGGAAATTACATACTAGCACCTCACATGGGGTGTTTGGATACTCACATCTCTCGGGTGTATATGAAATATAACAAGTTGGAAATGGAAGATAAACACTCATTAACCGGTCATAGTACATAGATTACCATAGGCTTGAGACTAGATCAAACCTCCATCGCTTTGGCGTAAGCACCTAGGAAAGACTATCCAAGAGGTCTTTTAAAGGGTTGTAACGTTAGGCTTACGGTAGGGAAACAAAGCGTTTGGTGGGATAGACGATTTAGTGGTGGCAAGTCAAAAATCTTTATGTTACAAGCATGCGAAGAATGGCGTTTCTAAGCCAAGACTCGACACTCTAAACTCTAGATAACTGAAACAAACAAACATAATTTTTAAGATAGATGTAGGATGGTAGCCCATTTTTTTTTTCTCTTTTTTCTATTTTTTTGATTTTTTTTTCCTCATACACTTTTACTCTACCATCCTCTACGATAACATCAAAATAGTAGGGATTTATAAGCACATCCCTACACTTGAGTTTTTATTACTCTAACACTAATTTGACCCGAATTGAAAAGATCAAAACACTGGGAGTACATTATTACGCAAATAAAGAGAATTTGAATTTAACGTTCCCTTCCCTCATTTCATAAAATTTAACTTTTCCCATGAGTCCCAATCGTTCCAAAACTGTGTACAAAGGATATGACTAGACTTAGCAACTTATGCAAGCAACTAGATAATTAAACTAAGGGTTTAGTGTGATAACAATAATGCACTAAAAGTGAGTACATACAAGGTAGGCTAAGGCGATTTGGGTGTACATTTGGGGGTGGATTGTAAACAATGTTCTTCATTGATATTCCGGAAAACCGAAACATCACGAGAACCGCGAAAAGGATAGGCTCTGAGGGGTTAACTAGGGGTATCGTGTACTAAAGATGAGTACAACGCAAGGGTGTGGGGGAATTACTCAACCGATGTGGAAGAAGTAATTATATTACAGGTATCAAACAAGGGTTATCCTAATGCCTCTTATCATTTAGTTATTCCTAACTACACAAGTGTAGTCTTACTAGCGATCTCGGAATGCATCACAAAACAAGTTCTAGAATCTATTATACTACCGGTTCACACTCTAAGCATTAAAGATGAATGCTTTAATTCCTACAAATCTAAGGGCGATCCTCACATTTTGGGTGAAATTTAAGTGGTAAAGGGTTTTTGTGCTAGTCATATAACTTCCTATCCATGAGATGTTTTATTAAGATTAATGGCCCACTCCTATATGTCATGAAAAAATTTAAATTTGGTGCCAAAATTACCCTAACCGATATTTCTCATGGTTTATTACACAATTGAATTTGGACAAGGCAAATAGTCAAGGATAAGCATAGTTTCAAAGTTCCCGTTTTATTTTCCTTCCCTACACTTAAACTGAACATTGTCCCCAATGTTCCCCGAAAGTATCAAAGTTATGATAATGGAAGGTAATTAAAAATGAAAGAAACTAGTACTCCCCTGATTAGCTCAGTAAGATCCGTGTGAAATGGTGGTTAAATCTTTCTTCAAGAAGAATGTTTGCGTGAAAAACTCCTTCTCATCTTATGTATCTTCTTCTTGATAAATTAAACCTGCACACTTGAAGAAAACAAATGAAACCTTCGCGTAAAATCGGCGGTAACAATATATATATATGACTCTACTAAACTAGGATATAATGCTTGTGGAATGGATGTTTACAGATTTTCTGGAAAATTAAGACCTGGAAAATTCCAAAAAATTATAAGTAGCTCAGAAAACGAGAAAAAGTAGTAAGCTGTTTCTGCTCCTCCTGACGCCGTCAGGTTGCGATCCTGACGCCGTCAGGTTATCCTGACAGAAACTGGTCTGCGATTTTCTGGAAAAAATTCTGGAACATTTTTATTATTAAAATCTGGAAAAATTTCCTGCAAAACATCAATTATGACTCGATACAAGCATTTGACTCGAACAAACACACATGTATATCTTTTAAGTAATTGAAATTCTCATGTTTACGTTTCTTTTGAAAACGTGTGTAATCCTCCCTACACTTATCCCTTATGTAAAATACCTTTATATGTAATTAAGACGAGGTTAAAAACAAGATAAAGCATTTTTACAAATTTAAACATGAGAATAAACAATCAATAAAAGATACACGACACATAAACAAGCAAACAATTAAGCATGGGTTGCCTCCCACGATGCGCTTTTTTTATTTATGAGTCTTGTAGCTAGACTCGAAGTTGTGCCCCTACGTGACTTCATTACCGTCACCTTCTACCTCATGACGGTCACTATTGGGGGATTCCATGTTGTAGAAGTGCCCTATGATGCACCTTTCTAAGAGGTATTCCTCTCCCCACTCGGTTCTATATTCCGGTCCTAAGTTCAAGCAATCCTTATAAAACCCGAAAATCTTATTCATCACATAATCAACTCCCTTCTCTTTATCTTCCTCATTCCAATAGTAGACCGATAGCTTAAGTTCTTTTTCATCATTGGATAGTGATGAAATTTTTTCAATCTTAAAGGGCATTTGGTAGGCTACATCATCGGTCTCATCCTTGAATCTCACTATTCCTAACGACGGATCATAAGTCATCTCGGTGTTTTCTACGAAAGGCTTTCCTAGAATAACGTGGGATAAGCTAGGATCTATGGTCGTACTAATATCATCCACTATTATGAAATCCGTAGGAAACGTGAAACTACCTACATAAACGGGAAATCCCTTAACTCTACCAAGAAAATTGCAACTAACCCTAGGATTATCGGGATCTTGCCTAGTTGGGATAGGCTTCTTCATTACCCAATTATAGTAGGTGCTAGTCATGATATTTATCGAGGACTTGCGATCAACGTAGGCCTTTGCCACGAAAAGGTGTCCTATGCAACATGGTATGTTAAGATTCCAAGGGTTCCCAAACTTGATCCTAGGGCTTCTCCTAACATACATGTGACGGAGGTCACGTACTAAGTGTGGGTGGCGAGAGAGTTCTTCTTCCGTAGGAAACTTATTGAAATAGTCATTGCCTACTTCACCTACTTCCTCGGTTGTTTCATTCCTAGGTGTTTCACTAACCTCAAGTACCGTTTCATGGTTCATTTCGTCATTTGTTCTATTAGGTTTCACTAAGGTGATGGTATTGACGAATTGAACGTGCTTAGCTAACTTACTTGGGTCCTTAATCTCTACACCGGAAGCTTCGGGAGTTGAGATAGCATTAACCTTCCTATCACTATTGGTCATGGCTTTCAAAAGGTTATCTATCTTCCTATCCATCTTGACTTGTTGTTGGTTAAAACGGTCCGAGAGCTTAGCTATTTGAGCCTCTTGGGATGCGACTAGGCGTTGCAACATCCCTTCTATGTTTTGTTGGTTAGGGCCATGAGATGGGGGCCATGAGAAATCATTAGATGTGAATTCTTTGGTTTGTCCCCAATAAAAGTTGGGCTTGCCCTTCCATGCTTCTCGGGCGTCATTAAAAGTTCTAGGTCCGGGTGTTGTAGGGAATCTTCCTCCCGTTCCATTAGTACACGAGGATGCGTAGTCAACGGAAGCTTGTTCGGGGAGTCTTGTGCAAGTGCGCGTGTTATGAGGACCACTACACGACTCACACAAGGAAGAAACTTTATTCACTTGGCGTGAAGACTTAGAATTTTCGTAGGAGCTCATTAGGAATTTAACTTGATCTTCAAGCTCGAGCATCCTACGGTCGGAAGATTGTGAGTCAATGGGAGGCAAGGATATTGCCTTTACGGTTTTGGGCAACTCACGGGGGTCATTCCAACTTTCGTTGTCATAGAGAGCAAGGTCCTCTATTATACCCCACGATTCTTCCGCCATGAGATCACTAAGTTTTCCACCGGCCGCTTGGTCAATGGATCACTTAGTGGGGAAGTTGACATGATCGTAGAAGAGTTGGACTTGAAGCCAAAGATCAATGCCGTGATGAGGGACTCTATGGAGTAAGTCCTTGAATCGAGTCCATGCTTCGTAGAGAGATTCACCTTGACGTTGTTGGAACATCAAGATATCATTCCTAAGCTTAGTTGTTCTCCCCGGTGGGAAAAATTGAGCAAGGAAACAAGAGGTGAGATCATCCCAACTTGAGATGGAGCCGGCGGGAAGTCGCTCAAGCCAATTACTAGCTTGGTCCCGTAGAGAGAATTGGAAGAGACGCAGAGGTGTTGTCTCCCGAGTAGTAGCATCGAGGTCAATGGAATCGACAATTTTAAGGAAATCCTTAAGATGCTGATTAGGATCTTCGGAACGAAGTCCATGGAATGCACATCCGTTTTGCACCAACCGAATGGTGTCGGATCGCAGGGCCGTAGTTTGGGCTTGGTCGGGAAGCTCAATGGTGTTCCTATAGCCTAAGTGGCTTGGTCTCGAGTATTCACCAAGAGTACGGCCTCTTGGCGGGTCATTTGGTGGTGGTTGATTATCACCTTCCATGATGAAAAGTGATGGGATTACTAACAAAGGTCACGAAAAAGGGGGATAGACTACGAGAAAGCTAAAAATGGGGAAAAAAAGGCTTACTTGATAGGAATCAAGCAAGGAAACCTAAACGAGGTGGACTCCTAACTAGCTATTCTATTCCCCGGCAGCGGCGCCAAAAACTTGATATGCTTACGCAGCGCGTTCGGGGTCAAAGGAACTTCCTTTTCGTCGAGCAAGTTTTTCAACACCCTAGGCAGTGAACCTAATCGTTGTAGTGTAGTATTAGGGTAAGCCACGGGTATTGATATCGTTCTCTAGGGGAATAGGAATGCTAGTAAGAAGTTACTATGCTAAGGTTGGGGTTGAGGAAGATTATTTTTTATCTTTTTTATATTTTTTAGAAAATGGAAAGGTACGAATCTCGGGGTTTGGATTTGGGGGTTGGTATTTCTACCGATTACTCTACTTATCTATTCTAATCTAACTAAGCTAGGGGTAGTCTATGTCTATTGTTGTGTGCTCGTATGATGTTTAAAAATGTGTTTACTTAGATTTTATTACTCCCTAGTTATCTCCGATTGATGGTTGAATTGTCACGTCCTTATTCTTAACGCGTTGTGTCTCTAAGGTCGTAGGGTATGCGTTTATCCCTAACTCTTTGAAGCTACCAAAGGTTAATGACTACGAAATCTCTAGGATTCATAAACTTAACACTAAGGTATTCTTTGGATGTTTAGCCTACAATTCCACTAGTAACTATATGCTAAGGTTCAACAAAGATTAATCAAGCATTAATAACACAACGAATGACCTATCGCAATACTAGGTCAATCACAATTAAGATAAGAGACAACCAATCAATAATCAATAACTAGGTTTCATATTACCTAAGCAAACACACAAGTAAATTAGCCGAACATGGAGAACATGCAAGCATACACATAATCAATTGAATACATAATTAAATCAAGGGAAAATTAGCCAAATAGACCGCGCGCCCTGATGCATATCACTATATGGACCATGCCCTTTTAAAATTCGAAAATAGACAGGTTACCCACCGCTTTTCTTGGACCCAACAAGGGGTTGCCATGTGTCCGACAACTTATGACACAAGTACGTATTTTGAAGGTATATGTCATGTATTGTTTTTTGGGCAACTTGTATTATTTTTTGGGCAACTTTATATTTTTTGGCAACTTGTATTTATACACGAGGATATTTTGGTCATTTTACATTTTACTCGCCCATTATATTCTTATTATCCGCTGCTCGTTTATATCCCCTGCTCGTTAATTCTCACCTAATAATTCCCCACTTCTGTCCTCCTTTCCCCCACCTCCACCTCCACCTCCTTATGTCTCCTTTTCACCGCCACCACCTCCTCCGACATCTTTAAACCGTTCCCTTTTAGCTAATGCTATTTTAGGTTTTCTCGTTTGGCCAGTTAGTGATAACATATAAACTGAATCAATCTTTCTCAAGTACATGGGTCAAAATTGCGACCTCTATTATGACATTCCCTGAATCTTTATTTTGTGACATGTGTTGTAATCAGGTTCAGGGAGCAGTTTTTGATATTCCAGAAGAGATTGCCAAAAAATTACTAACTATGGAAATGCCACCTGACAATACAATTACAAAAATTACAAAGGTAAACTCAGATTGATTTTATAGACAGTATTATTATTGTATACTAATTTATTGCATCGCTAATTAGTGGTGGGTGTTGTTTGCAGAGTTACCCATGTTGCAAGATGATGGTCCAGCAGGTGACTTCTATGGAAAGTTTTCTAACAGGGAGAGAAGTTCAAGAGGAGTTGGTTCAAGAAGGGGAGGTTCAAGTGGGTCACGCAGTGGTTGGGGTGGTGGTGGTAGCCGATACTCATCAGATGATGACGGGGATAGTTACAGACGCGGTGGTAGAAGTGGGGGCAGTAGCTAGTCCAGAGGGGGCTCAGGGGGGTCGAGAACTGGTGGAAGTGATTGGCTAATTAGTGAAAGACGATCTCCACGCTCTCCATCTTTTGGGACTAGGGGCTCTGGCTCGTCATCTCGGACTAGGGACAGGTATTATGAATATGTTTGTTAGTTCGTGTTAAGATATTTTCTTCTAACTTTATTCTGTCAAATGAATCCCTCGTGACCAGTGGTGTTAAGATATTTACTTTTGGTGTTTTGATGAGATTTGGATTTAAAAAATTATCAACATGGCTTATCGTCTATGGATAATTAATCTATACTAACTTCCGACGCTTGTGTGTGTGATGTTACTCATATCTCTTGGGTCTAATATTCATGCTCTTTCCCATCGAGATATTACAATCAGCTTGCAACTTAAAATCTAAAAATTCATATCAATATATTACTAACTCATGAGAGGGATACATTTGAAGCTCATCAAGTGGGTGTTCTCTTAACTGATTAGCTATCGCTAAGGAAATTAAGAAGATTCGTGTGGTTTACTGGAAATCAATAATCCAAATTGGGATTCAGTTGTACTGCTGAGGCACTGATCTTGCCTCCCATTCTAATCTTTATTTTATTATGATTTTTCCATAGCATTTTCATTCCTTCTTCTCTTATTGGAACATCCAGTCAGTGTTTTCTTATTTACCCCTTGTGCACATTTGAATCTCCATATTAAATCAGTCTTTTAATTTCTTACTATATGAACAGGATCTGCATATTCAAGGCATCTTGTACAAATATATTCATAACATGGAGGCGAGGATGTCAGACAAAATGTTGAGGTACACTCAGTATATTTTTATTGGCTACTTAATTCGAATATGAAACTTGTAAAATGATGGTTTGTTCCTTTTTAGATTGAAGCTCATGTTGGTGGAGTAAACGATCTCGCATTCTCACATCCCAACATGCAGCTCTGCGTGATAACTTGTGGGGACGATAAGACCATTAAGGTTTGTTTCTGTGTAACATACTTGTGCTCAAGTTAAACTCGACAATCTATGATTATTCTAATCAAGATATCCTTTATAGGTCTAGGATGCAATACCCTCTTCGTCCCGTGAGTTGTTTGTCCTTTCTTGTAATGTTTAATTTCATCTACCTAAACTTGTCACCTCATTGTAATTTTATTCTCACATGGTGAAAAAGAGTGTTCATACTACCGTGAAAACAGGGCAGTGTAAATTTAGAGTGATGCTCTAAATTAATGTGACTGTAATTAATTTGAAATGTAGATCCCTAATTTATCGAGAATATTTCTGGGTGGGTTTCATGAGGAGAGGGAGTTTGCGTTATATGTTTCATCGATTTCTAGTGAACTTAATATCCCAGTGAGGTGATTAATTTAAATTTTGGTTCGGATTAAGATATGTCGCTCCATGGGTTGTTGATAATTGACTAGTGCATTGTTGTTTTTTAGATATTTGAAAGAAGACAAACCTCATGGCTCGGCTGGTGGTCTTTATTACTTTAACCCGGTAACATTTTTTGGAGGATAACCCGGTAACATTTTTTGGTAACTTCTATGAGAATTTCTGAATTTTTTATACTTATTATGTTTGTGACTTACTCATATTATATTATGTTTTGTTGATGCAGTCGCATATTGTTTTGTTAAACTGCGATGTGTGTTGCAGCTTTCCTCTACCTCAAATGCTTGGTTAGCTACCATCTCTTACAATATTTTTTATATGATAATATTATGCTACATGGTTTGTTTAAAAACGTTTAATTGGTGTTTTCTCTTATAGATGCCCATAGAAGTTATGGCGGGATGCGGACACTGTTAGTTATAAAGGTAAGATTTTGCTTTAAATCTTCTACTATGTTCTTGGATATAAAAAGACAGCAAATTTATGATTGAATTAACTGCTTTAATACTTTTTGAGCAGGTTTCTGCGGAGTCTGCTAGCGAGTTATCTAAGAAAGGGACCGAAACATCATCATCTGCATCAGGTTTGATTTCAAAGTGCTAATAGATATTTGCTATTTTATGTGGTCAAGTGTGGATAAATATGAATTCTGAAATCCATCATTTAAGTTTAGAGGTGGCCAAATTATTATCTGGGCTGGGTTATAGTTTAAAATGGGCCTTTGTATGAGATGACCGCGAACACTTTTTGTCCGTAATTATTATATTTCTTAATCTAGTTAGTAGTCACTGTGTCGATAATTGTACGAAACATATATTAGTTTATAAATTCTCAATCTTTTGGAGAAAATGATGTTGGAGGTTTTAAGCAGTAAAAGTAAATTTTTTGCTATTTTTCGGGTCACTTTTTTCAAGATTATTGTTGAAATAATTTTGGTCTGCACAGCTGAATCAGCCCAATTTTTAGTAAATGGGTTGAAGTTGCTCCTGGTATCTCAGGTAAACTGCATGCTAAATGCTCTGTTGGCTTTTATTCTTGCAATGGTGACTACATTTATATTCTCTTTTCACAGGAAATACGCACAGCCGCAATGAGCTGCATTGAAGGACTATCTACTCTATGGCCACATGTTAGTAAATCTGGAGGAAAGAATGGTACATCTTTTTTAGCTCAGACCTATCTTACTAATGTTCGAGTCACCTTATAACATGCTATGCTGCTTCCGTCACAGGGAGAAGTGCAGTATGGAGTCATTTTCTTGGAGACGTTCTGGCGATGATGGTTCAGCAGAAGAAACTTATTTTATCTTACAGAGATTTTCTCTCTGAATTCTTTACAACATTGCTATGCTCCGGACATCATAGCCTTTTGGTATAATCAGTCATGGCTATTTCAAAACATTTACTTATTTTGAGGCTGATTTTTTTTCTTCTAAATACTTCAAACGGGAACGAGTCAAATGGGGCTGAAGTTTTTATACAAATAGTTTTATACATCTTTTACACTCAGGATACCTTCAAAGCTCCCTTAGTAGAGTTTTCTTTTTAAAAATGTTCTTAATAAACAGCGTATATACTTACACAATTTAAATTATTTTGAATGGACTAAAGTGTTTAAACGTCAGCTTAACCTGACCGCCCGGTTTGACCGCTACTACAACTTAACCTGTATCAACTTGGACTGATATTGCCTGTTACCCAACCTGACCATCATGCCACCTCTATTTTCTTAGCCTTCATTTTACCATTTATTGTGACAGCTTTTTCATCTTCATATATATAATGTACTTTTTTAAATATATCCAGCTTTGATCAACCTAAAAAGGACAGCATTATGAAGTTTATCTTGAGCTCTGCACTGTTATTATGTCCATATGGCGTGGTAAGTTCATGAAAATTGTTGATTTACTTGTTCTATATCTCATTCTATGATTTGTCTTGCAACTCTCTCTTTAGTAGTTACATTGTCCTCTATGTATCCAAGTTAATGTGTATTGACTTCTTTATTGACATCTTGGCAGCTGAAAGTTTTATCTTTGCTCAAAGGCTTGGGAAGCCAAGTTTTGCTTGTTAAAGAAGTGGATTCTTTGTTGAAAGATTTGTTAGAAAGACGCAATAAATCCCAAACATTGAATTAACTGCTTTAATACTTTTTGAGCAGGTTTCTTGGATATAAAAAGACAGCAAATGATGTTTTGGTGAATTAGTTGTTGATCCAGTTACTAAGGAACTTTTGCATTACACTGAGAAACCTAAGACTTTTGTAAGAATATCTTTTTACAATTGAAGTTACTCAGTTCTTAGTAGCTTGTCTAGTTCACTGTATCTTTTGCATTTTCTTATTATCTTATATTGTTATACATCTTTGGGATTGCAGGTAAGTGATTTAATAAACTGCAGTGTTTACATATTCACGCCAAAAATATTTGACGTTATTCAGGATATACATACAAACCGTGAAGACAGAGGTCAGCTTATCGTACTCACTGTTCTTTTAGTATGAGTGCAAGACATACAAGTAATAAATATTATAGCTCAAAAAGTATTTGAGGGTCAAAATTTAGTGAGAAAAATAATAAGTACCGTATGTGAGCTATGACTTGGCTTAGAATAACATCACATTTTGTTGCTAGATCACATAAAAAATGTGACTGCTACGAACATAGAATCTGAGTGTCAGAAACATAAGTGTTTCAGTTAACACGTTCATCGCAAATTTTCATAGAAAGACCACTTACGTTAACAAACATTAGATAGACGTCTCAAAATGTACCAGTAGACGTGTTCTTTAACTAAAGATCCGAGATGGCAGAGACCATCTAGCTGTCCGTCAAAAGCCTGCTTAAGTGTCGTATGAAACCCCCACATAAGGAAGGTGGGCCTTTAAAGAAAGTTAGGTGACATAACAGAGATTCACCTCTATATTAGGTAGCCTCATCGCTAGATACTGATAAGAGCTAGCTTAAACTGGTAGCTTGTCGTTTCCACTGCTAGGCTTATCAATTACCACTGCTAGCCTATATTGATACCACTGCTAGGCTTATCAGTTATTCAAAGCTATATATCAGTATTGTAATACTAATTTCCGGTAATCATAACTGACACATTAGTTTTTTCAAAAAAAATTATGTAAAATGTGTGTGTCGGTGCAGGCGGTCAGCTGTACTCGACTTGTTTCATCCATGTTCGTGAAATTGCCCCGTTTAGCTACCAAAACCAGTTTAGGTCTGGTATAGTGGAACATATAGTATTTTATCAGTACGTTAACTACATTATGTTGTGCTGAGGGGTTAGGATATCATGTTAAATTATCATGTGTCTTTTATAAATTGGTTATTGCATCTTACTTTGTCATTGAAGCTGAAATTCGAAGTTGTAATGTATATACAGGATCTGGGGTGAGCAAGGACAGGCTACGCTTGAGAAAGCAAGTATATGTTTGCTTAATTGTGGTCATTTTTTTGGATTCGATAGGCCAAACTGTATTTTTAACAGTTTAATTAGGTCATTTTTTTTACCAACTACTAAATTTGGATCATACAAGTAACTGCTATGGGCAATTCACCTTGGCTGACCCGTTTTGAATCATACACAAGTGTTTGTAAAAATGCTAATGATTGTAACCTGCTGTGTTTGGTATACACTAAACACTTTTTTCGCTCAAATTTGTATTGGTAAATTGTTAATCCGTCAGATATTATTACATGCATCTATTTTGTTAACAATGAAAGGCGATTAGGATGATATGACTAAGAAGTTATATACTCTTTTCATAAAAAGTACACTAAAGCTTACTTTCCACCCCTTATATCTTGCTGACCCATTTTCTTCTAAATTTACCGATTTAATCCTTCATAGGTAAGACAGGATTCAAATCGACCCATTTTTAAGTTAATGGTTGAAATTGTCACGCCTTATTGTTTGTATTACAAAGGAAACATAATATGGCGAGGTGCCCTATATGGTCTCACATTTATATGATCAAATTATATGATTTTTATTCTTGCACATTTTTACTTGTTTTTTTTTGGAACTTGTCTAATTAGTTATAATCCAGGTACATGCGTCCTGAAACGGCGCATGGCATATTTGTGAATTTCAAAGATTTATACTATTACAATGGTAACAAACTCCCATTTGCTGCCGCACAAATCGGCCAAGCATTCCGTAATGAGGTCATGTGCTCTTTTGAAATTACACAAATTTAATCAATTCATTTATATTGTTTCTAGAGACTGACGACATTCTTTATTTTTTGACATTTTCAGATATCGCCACGACAAGGTCTCTTAAGAGTTCGTGAATTTACACTTGCAGAGATAGAGCATTTTGTGGACCCTGATGACAAATCTCATCAAAAGTATTCTGAAGTTTCAAACCTCGAGTTTCTTATGTTCCCAAGGGATGAACAAATGTCCGACCATGCTACAAAAAGACTTTGCTTGGGTGATGCTGTATCTAAGGTTAGCTTTTGTTTTAAAATAAGTCAACTGGGTTAAATATCATCAATGTGTATGATTCCACATCATCACTTTGACAAGATACTGTATAAACAAAATTTAAAGTTGCTTACACTGAATCAATTTTTTGAAACTTTGATGCTATCTTCTCTCCTAAAACATGTATGTTGGCATGTTGGGTAAGTTTGTAATGATTAGGGGCCATTAAGTGATCCGCCGGTGCAAAGTAATTAAAAATAATAATAATAATAAATAATAACGAAACTAAAGATGTTATTCTAGTGACATGTTATCCGCACATGTTCTTGCCATTTAGGGATACTCGTTCTCAAGTCCTGCAAGAAAGCCTTCAACAATTGGGAGTTGAGAAGCTTACTAAAGATGATGTCCAAAAGATACAATGGGAGGTCTTGGAACTCAAAATTGGAACATGGATTCATTTTATGCGAATTGCAGTAAGTTTATCAAATAATATGACATATTCTTCTTTTGTTCTGTGAAAGTTACAACATTTTCTTTTCTAGGAAATAAATTGAGCTCAAATTACTAAGGGGTGTTTGGATTTGCATTTTGAAATGATTATTATATTAAAGACAATAATGAACTGTTGAAAATGTGTTTGGATGTCCTTCTGTGTTGTTGCCGTTGTTATTAAACTGTTTTGTTTATCTAAACATAAACCACTGACTATTGTTAATTCTTGTTGCCATTATATGATATCAGTTCCAAAATGCCAATCCAAACACTAGCAGTGGTAACTAGCGAACTAGCAGTGGTTTCAAGAAACGTAGCAGTGGTTACCAAAATATACTAGCAGTGGAAACGTCAACCTAGAAGTGGTAAGAAAACGCTAGCAGTGGAAAAGAGATAACTAGCAATGGAAAGAACATGCTAGCAGTGGTATCAGGTCATGATAGCAGTGGTCGAGTAAAGAAAGCGGTGGTAACCCGAATCGTAGCAGCGGAACGAGAATGACTAGCAGCGGAATGTCTAAGTGCAGCAGCAAGTTTTGACGACAGCTGGTGCTACCTTAATGCCCCAAAGGTAATAGTAAAAAGGTCAGCCATTACATTTTAAGGATATCCCGAAAATGCAGCCAAATGTTAGACCTCCACATATTCCTGTCATATTGTTTACCTTCTATGTACATATTGTTTACCTTCTATTCCACAGATAGTTCTAACTTCTAAGTTATTGATGCAATAAATTAGTTTTGTTAACTCGAAATGTGTATGCCCTTTTCAGTTATTATTATTCTCTCCCACTTTTCATCTTGAACATGTGTTGAGATAAGATAGCTGTTTTGTTAGCTCGATATGTCATGGTCAAATCCGCAGATTTAAAAACAAATTTGCAATGATGTAAAGTATAACACAACTAATGTTCGCTCTTGATGTTTCTTTGAATCTATCTCAAGAGGTATTCATATAGCACGGCAGAAGCACTTGTATCTCTGATTCTTTTTATCACTTCTTTCTCTTGCCAGGTAGTTGAACTTGAAAAAAAATATTGGAAGCTAGACAAAAGACTGAGTTTTACAGGAGCAAGATGCAGGAAATTGTAAGTATTCTCTTATTTGAAGTGTCTAGCCATGTCTATATTTCATTTGTTTGATTCATGGGAGCAAACAAAATGATAATTGCACTATCAAAAGATGAACATTTAGTCAAAAAGTTGGTTGTGTTGAAGTATTGAACGATGAACTTATGTTTTTTATATGCAAGTTGTTTTAGCTAATAAACTTAATTTTGAAGAATCCTACTTGATTCAACTAGGATGTTAGTCTTAACTTGTTACAATATTTGTAGTTGGAATTGATAAGTCAAACATGTATATTGCAAGCAGATAAGTGGAGTACAGATTAATAGAATTTGGGCTATATGGTTCACCCTCTTCGTATTAATAGGCTTTCAAGAATTCTCACTTGAATTGTGCAAATTGTTTTTGGATAAGTCATAAATAACAACTGATTTTCTTGTATGTTATATCTGGTTGTTTTTCCTTATAAGAATCCTCGAGTAATAACATTTAAAAGTTGTCATGAATTGTTACTCTTTTAATGTTGTGTTCTTTAATGGCAGGTCTTGTGCAAGAGCCGTTGTGATACTCGATTAAATGAGATCACAGAAAGGGTTTCATCTGATAAAAGAGAGGTATATTCTCGAATATAATGATGAAGAATATATTTCTATATATTTGTTTGCTTGAGACTGAGCAATATGTTTTCCAGGTTGAAATACTGTCTAAGAAATACGAAGACAAATACAAGCAGTCTGGAGATGTAGCTTCAAAATTGACTCTTGAGGAGACCACTTTTCGTGATATTCAGGTTTACTAGCTAGCTACTGTTGTTACACATTTACATAAGTTATCATTTACACTCGTATTGTTTTAGAAACGGACTACCTTGAAATTGTGTTCTCCTTGATAGGCGAAAAAGATTGAGCTTTACAAAGCAATTGTGAAGCTAGACCAGGATGGGAAACCTGATGATATTCAGGTATCTTGTATGCTGATTAATCTTGCTAGGGCCATACACATTTTATGTGATCCACGTATTTGCAGATAATCATAATGCCGTGTTACTTGATTGTTAGGTCCGAGTTGATCAAATCCAAGCGGATCTCGAGGAACAAGTAAAAGCCTTAAATGAGCGCTGTAAAATGTACGGATTGCGTGGGAAACCAACATTGCTGGTTGAGCTGCCCTTTGGTAATCTCTTATCCACCATATATTGTTAAGATTTCAAGTCTAGTGGTTATATTTTACTTTTGCAACTTTACATCTTTGTAGTAGATTGGCTAGCACACTGCTATTCTATTTTTGTTAAGTTATCGACGGTGAGCGTCTTTCTCCATGTCATGAAGATTTTGCATCAGTCATGTACTACTATGTTGTGTTAGTCTGCCTCGGCGGGATTGGGTCTGTTGTTGTTGTTGTATGTACTACTATGATGTGAATGCTATACTCTAAGTTGGAGGGTCTGGCAAATTTTGATGTTGGTGTACTCAGTGCATATGACGAGTAAGTCTATCAATTATTTTAATATTGCTGTTTTAATTAGCCGAATTTTGTCAAAGAAAACATTTCATGCTTGTAGTTTTTAGGTTTGCTAAAGTCTTTTGACGTAGTCTTTTTTGGCAATGTTTATCAATTTTTTTATTTTATTTTTTATTTTTTTTTATTTTATTTTTTATTTTTTTTCTATTGCTTTCCTGTGAGCTGGGCGTAGGAAGAAATTAATGGATATCTTCGTATGATGATTGTTGCTGATTAATATGAATTTTATTAGGTATTTAAATGAGCAAGCTGTTATGAAGCAAAAAGTTGATAGTTCAAGGGGAGTTTATGAGTTCTCTGATTTAAATCCAAACTTGCAATACCGGACCTCCTTATCCTTGTAGATATATATGTCACCAGTAGGTTACAGTGGTATGTTCAGATATTGTCACATACTCGTAGTATTATACTCGTCTTGATATCAATATCCTTTTTTCCTAAAATACCCGTTCATTTGAACATATTAGGAAGTGGTCTTACTGCCATGAATGAATCAACCATCTGCACCAAAACATTTGAGTAATTGAGTAATGTCAGCAGGCTATATATCATTCTACGAAAATAGCATGCATTTATGTTCGATGAGTATAAATATTGGCCGGAATTTTGTTCACAGGAGTAAATATGAAGTTATATAATATTACAATAGAATTTTCGAATATAGCTAAGGTTATGTTTCATAGTTCTGCTTCTATAAGTAGCAATACCAGTTTCTAGTATTCAATTTGATACTGGCTTAAAGAAAACAAGTAAGAAAAAGAAAAGTATAAAAGAAATAAGTTGCCCAAAAAGAAGTTGCCCAAAAAAGAAGAAGTTGCCCAAACAGAAGTTGCCCAAAAAGAAGAAGTTGCCCAAGAGAAAAAAAAGTGCCCAAACAGAAGTCGATATAATTATGCTAGCTGTCTGCTTTTTTATTATATACTTAAAAGTTGAATGAAGTGAAAAAAGTTTAGGTGATTCTTACTATTTGGTATTTAAAAATGCAGGCTAAAATCCATAGAGCATCATTCATGCAAGAAGATCATTCACATGTTTTGATGTTGTTGCCAGAAGAAGAAAAAATTTCAGGTAGCTCTCAAATGCTCTAATGTTAATTGTCAAGGGTACTGCGTCTATCTATCGAGTGTAGGATATAAGTGTGGCTCATATAGCTGTATAGGTTTTGTGCTTGTAGATTTATACATATTGGGCAACCCATTGAAACATTCAATCTCGGAAACTAATATTGTCTAACGCCTTCTGTCTTGTCTTTTGGTGTAGATAATTGAACTGTTTCAGCCATAATGACCATCCTTATGGAAAGTTTTTTGGTGAGTGCACAGATCTCAAGATAAAGCTCGATAAGTATTTTCGACAAGAAGTAAGCTTTCTTCAATAATTGTTTCTTTTATTTCATTAATCCCTTAAAGAATGAAGTGTTCTGATACCTTACATCTTTCTTGTTGGGTCTGGCAGAAAGCTGTGAAGAGGAAGGAAAATTTTGAAGAGAGTAAGAAACTTAAAGAGAGGCTACAAACTTTGAGGAGCCAAAATTTGATATGTGCTAAACCGTCAAGCTATCTCACACAAGCTAGCCACTTGTGAATGGCTAACCGTAAGTAACTTAAAACAGTTAAAACACAAATGCAATGAAGATCAGAGAATATAATAAATTCCCGGGTCGTTAAGTCCCACGGAGACTCAATGGTGTGTAAAAACTTGATCAGATGATAGAATGATCACTAAGGATAGTGATCAGTAAAGGTTTGGATTGATAATTACACTACTGATGAAAAAGTTTATAAATTACAGCGACTTAAATGCAAATTAAAGAAAATTAAAAAGTTAAAATATATTAAATAAACGCTATCACTATTTTTTACAATGATGTTTTTGTGATTTTATAAAACAAAATAACTTAAATAAACTATTTTAATTAAAACGTAAACTTAAATTATCTAAAAACGTTACTTAAAATGAAAACGTGCGTTAAATATAAAAATTACGCGAGTGCGCAAGTAAAAACGTAAAATTTGTGAAATAAAAGTCCTACAAGTGTAAAAACACTTTTCTTTCTTAATATATGACAAAAGAAAATTTTAGAAAAAAGATTTATATTTTTTAGACTTTTATATTTTTTATTATGAATTAAATACTATTTTACACTAATAAAATGTTTAAAAATAATAAAACTATTAAGAAAAATCTGAAACTTTTTTATAAAATACTTAACACTAATACAAATCTATGAAAAATACAAAAGTTGCAAAAGCTTGTTCGAATAAGCTAGTAATAAGCTAAAATAAACGTATAAGCTTAACTAACAAACAAGACTTAAGGAATAAATTGTGCAAGATATAACCAAGACAAGACCCAAGGGCGCTGGCTATACAGGTACATGCTATCACTCTCATAAGGTGGGAGGTCTCAGGTTCGAGCCTGCCTCCCCACCTTTTTGCAAAATATTTTTTTTTCGATTTTTCTTTTTACAAACTAATTAAACACATGAAAATAAGCAATTTTTACAACTACAACTTTTTATGAAAACGACCAATAAGCTGAGTTTTAAGCTTGTGATTCCAACAGTGGCCAAAAAAATGAATAAGCACAAGTTATTAAGCTAAATGGCTAAGAAGCTACTCAATAAGCAAGAGGAAACTGGAAATAAGCTAAACAACTATTAATAAGCTAATTTAACAACTGAATAAGCACAATGAATTGGAAATAAGCACTTAACAACTCCAAATAAGCATTTATATAACTGTTTGCACAGGACAGTTTTCAGAAAAAGGGTCCAAAAGAAAGCTGAGAATAAGCAGTTAATAAACTAGTTAAAAGTAAACTTATATTTTTCTAATTTAGTTTAGCAGCTATATTTTACTATCCCAAAAGGATTTAAGCTAAATCCTAATATTAACTACACAATAAAATTCTAAATTTTATTCAAAAACAGCAATTAGAAAAATTTGACTTTTTAAATTATGAACTATGTTGACTTTTATGAACTTTGCAACTGATTTAAGGACTGAGATAGATGTAATATGATGAAATGAAGCTAATTCAAGCTATACCTATGATTTCTAAACTCAAAATAAGTTTTTGCTTTTTTAAAAATTCCAACAGTGAAGAAGTTAGGACATATTATAGATGGATTTGACTTTGAATGTCTTGATGCACAAATGAATGACCAAAATGATTCAAATGACCTAAATTGAGACTAAGTATGCAATTGTCAAATTCAAACCAATGCTCAATCTCAAGTTATCCTACTGAACCAAACACACCTGTCAAAGCTATATTGCAAATTAAACTACCCCAACTACTGATTTAGCTTGTGCAAACAATCAAACTGAATCTAACTAACCTAAATACAACTTAATCAACAGGTAAAAACTAATCTAAACAACAGATACAGATTATGCAAAAATTACACTATTAATGAAATAAGTGAAATACTCACATGCATTCCAGTTTATTAGCCATTCAAACCAGAACCATAACTCCTATTCTAATCCATTTCCAACCCCAAACCAGCACTGCATCATCCCATATCATCACCAAATCCAAATCAATCTCAGCAGTTGACTTTTGTTGACCATAAATGAAAATTGCTTGAAACTGTTTCCCAAGCTTATCAAAAGCTATAATAAGCTTGAGTAAACTTGTTTGAACTTAAAAATAAGCTAATAAAAGCTTTAATACAAGAGTTTGAAACTCAATTTCTCAACAGTGAATATGAAAGCAAGAAATTTAAATGAAACTTTGAATGAAGACTTGAAAACAGATTATATTGCTAAAACAACTTAGTTTGAATACATAAGAACAGAAAACTACATCTTTAAACTTAATTTAGAACATTAATATTAAAAACGACATACAAATGAAAAATAAAAACTAACTACCCTCCCCACTCTCTTTTTTCCTCCTCTTTTTATATGCAAAACATCTTTACCACTTGTTCTGAGCACTTCCCACCATTTTTCTTGGCCATTGAATGCTTTGACTCAATTTTAGCCGTTTGATCAAAATTTGGCGGGAAAGTTATTTTGACAGTTGGGGTTGAGTGCAAAGGGTGAGGGATCATTAAATGCTTCTTGTTTTGTGTTGAGGTGGAGGGGACAAGGAGGGGTGAAGTTGAGCTGGTGGTGAGGGGAGGGGTTGAGTGATAGCAGACATGGTGGTTGAAGGAAGAAGAAAAAAAGAGAGGGAAATGGGGGAGTGTGTTTGTTTGACTGGGGTCTATTATTGTTGACCGGGTTTGGGTAGTGGACGGGTTGGATGGGTAAAAGGGTATTGGGCTTGGGTTTATAAAAGGGCCTGGTTTGGATTAGGATTAGATTTAACCCAATAGGTAGCTTAGGGGACCAATTGTGTACAATTCGAAACTCTAGGGACCACACATGTAACTTCTGAAAATGTAATCCAAGGGTCTGTTTTGTCAATCTCCAATATTCCAAGGACCAAACTGCAAATCTCTAATATTCAAAGGACCAAATCTGTCATAATTGAAACTCCGGGGACTAAACTTGAAATTTTCCAAAAAATTTATCAAAAGACCAATTTTGACAAGTTAGAATTACCAAAGGACTAAAAATGTTCATTTTCCAATTTAAAATGTCCAGGGGTAAATTTTGTCAATCTTTGAAATTTTAAGGACTAGATTTGACAACTTTTGAAACTTGAGGGACTAAAACTGCCAATTTTGCAAACTTGATACATTTTTCATCTGATTTTGATATTTTTGCATTTAAAACACATAAAACACTTGTTTGTGATATTTTTATCATTTTAATGCATTTTTGAGTGTTTTCAGATGATTTTGCAGTCTAGATAGTACAAAAATGATGAGTATTTAGACACTCATCAAAATCCTACAGAACTTTTGGTCGTGTGGCGGTACGGAAATGATGACATTCATTCAATAAGCAGATAAGTTTCAATGTACGTAGTAGTTGGAAACTGAAAATACATGGGTAAATCGAGACTACCTCCAAGTGATGTTTTGTAATACATTTACCGAGCAGATGTTTTTTATGGGATTTTGCAAATTATAAAACTAGAGTTTGTAGCTCCTTTTACTTGTTAATTCATCATTGATTTGATTCAGTTTGTATTTACGGCACAAAGGAAAGAAAGATAATAGCTGCTTGTTTGTTGGAACTGTGCTTATATCCTTTACATATGCTAGTGATCTTCAAGTTTCTATAGCATAATTGACTATTCAGAGGTAATTGTAACATACTGATACGAATTAGTCAATTTGTGTTTTGTGTTTCGATGTTTAACAAGTCAAACGGGGGATAATCTATAGCATCCACCACGACCACACAACCTTTTAAGTTTTAAAAGCTTATGTTAATCAACATAACCTATTGTTAGAAACGGTTCTTATGCAAAAACGTATTTTCTGCAAAAATGCTTTTTTCTAAAAAAGTAGACAATGAGTCAGTGACAAAAATGCATTTTCTGCAAAAACGCTTTTTCTAACTTATAGTCTTGCCCAGATGTTGCATACGAACACCAATCAGCAATGCATCATAGTTTAAGAAATATAAAGAGATGAAAGAGAACACCATAATTTAAGCACAAACAACTACATAAATTGCTAGAGTTCTACATTGCGAGACCAGTCTTACCATCAGACGGCTATGAACACCGGTGTTCCCCAAAACATCTGATCCCTTATGAGGTCTCATATAGTAGACCACTTGATAGACTTACAAATACTGTACATACTGAGATAGACTTTTGAAGAGCCAAAACACAAGTTTCAGAAGAATCGTTACAAACATTACATCTTAGGAAATGCGAGATGAAGCACAACAATCAATGGTTTAGCATGTTCTTCAGTTTGACCCATCTTGTAGATATTCAATTCTGATGCACCTACGTTTTGGCTCCAGTTCTTAAGCACCATTAATGAGACAGGCCCGACCTTATCACCAGTTGAGCTAGTAACATACCATTGAAAGTTTTCAGTGTCTTCAAGCTCCTCCTTACTCAACGCAATGGTTTACTTTCCTTCACTAAATTCAAAGAGTTGACTTGGATTTTTGACCACTAGTGATTTCCTTTACTTGCTTTTATTCTCAGCCGCTTCAAATAATTTCTGCAATTCCATTATCATTTCCATCTTTTCAAATCCAGTCACTTCTGGTTTGCTTTCTTCTGCACAAATAAACAATAAATACATTTGTATGCCTTTATATTGTACAACGCAGATGTGACATTTTGACAAACTAGGTTAGCTATGGTTAACTTTGGGCTATGTTTAATATATAATGACTAACAAGGGTAAACTTTAACAATTTAGTTAAATGGGTCGAACAGCCGAAATGATGTCGTCTCTTTCAATATCCATATATATCACCTCCTTTTGTCTCTTCTTTTGCCAATCTTGTTTACTAGAAGCTACCCTACTCATTTATCAAATGTATCTAATATATAGGAGTGTTTACCACCTCTATGGACTATGTAAAAAGAACAAACTAAATTAAAACATGTGAAGAAGTGTAGGTATGGATCAGGAACAAACTAAATTCAACGGGTTAAATGGGTAAAAAAAAGGATTAAAAAATAACATGTCAAAAGTAGACCAAATAGTTTAAGTAATATTGAACATATATCGTTTTGAAACCTGGTTAACGGCCCACTTGCGTCCACCGGTAGAAATTTTTTGGAGGCCTACAAGCTCAAGAATTGCAGTTTCTAACTCTTGAATTCCTTGACCCGTAATAGCACACGTATAAATATGCTTATTGAAAGACGCGCCTATAGTGTTGATGAACTCAAAGCATGATGATGGTGCACAATCGATTTTGTTTATTGCTAATATCACTGGAGATCCGGAGCCACCCTGTCGTCACAACAGATAAGAACAATCAAAGGTGTAAGGTTGTTTTTGCTTTTGTTTTGAAGAAATCAATTAATAATTATGGAATAATTTGGTGCAGCATGTTATAATTAAGGGTTAACAATGTGATAATGGTAAAAAGATAAAAAGTGGAGACCTTAGTGCATTTTATTTTATCGAGTAGTATAGCATCTTCTGTGGTCCATCCATCAATATCACTCACCGCCATGATAACCACATCAGCACCCATAGCGACCGCTTCCGATCTCTCAACACCGGTATTTAAAAATTATTAAGAACTCAAAAATTGTGTTTATGTTGCATGAGGGCGCACATGTGTGTAGTCTCACCTATCTTTTCCACGATATCATCAGTTTCTCTGATCCCAGTTGTATCAAGTAGTGTGATCGGGATACCTTGAACCGTTATATTGGCTTCCACAACATCCCGTGTTGTTCCAGCTATGTTTGTAACTATTGCCCTTTCACTCTGCAAGCTAAATCATACATACACTCAATGAGCAAGAAACTATTGTATTTTAAATAACTGAGTTTCCTACGGTTCTTTATTGCAACAAAAATGATAGCAATGCATACCTTACTCCATGAGTTGAGTAGACTGGATTTCCCAACATTTAGCCGACCAATAATTGCAATATGCAAATAGCAATGCATAGGTAAGAAAATATTAGACTTCGACTTTTACAATTCAAGGGGGCTTTTCTTGATTTAAGTACCGTCTAAACAATGTTATAAATTAAACCAATTTTATTTTTCCTGCCATCTCGTGATAAATTTGAACTCTTTAGAAGATGTGAGAACTTGAGAAAACTCATGGCATCGCACCTGTAATCCAGATTGCAAAAACTTGTCATAATTAGCGGTTTCCATTGCACTCTCCACATCACGTGACATTGCACTTATTTTACTCAGAATTAGATCCATGTCTAGTGGCGGCATTTCATCGTCAAAATCCAATCGGGCTTCTATCTCTGTAAGCAACTCGATACACTGCGCTCTTAGTGATTTCACCAATGAAGAAAAACCACCCTGTCATGAAACCATATATTGTTAAAGTATTTTCTTATTAGAGATTAAAGATTTTCACAACACATAGAGCCATAGAGGTTGCAATTTACACCCACCTCTGTACAAACGGGTCGGTTTGACTTTGAGTTATAAGTCGCCTTAACGGGTGAAAGGTCACCTAAAGTCTAGTTACAATATAATAAACCCCTACTCTCCTAGACCATTTAATCAAATATTGGATTATTACTGAAACAATATGCTATCATAAAATCCAAGAAAAGAAAAGACAAAAAAAAAAAAAAAACAAAAAAAAAGTAAGGTCACCCCCAACCCGAGCTGTTTCAACCATTATAATAGTTCTTTTTGACCCGTTTAACAACCTACTGGACTCGCACATTATGCCACCTCTAACAAAAGTATATATCTAGAAGAAACTCGTGCCTGAATACCAGCAAGGGCAACATCGACTGCAGCCACAGACTTGGCTGATACAAATTTTCCAACATCTTCTGCTTGAGATAGATCTAATCGACCGTTGAGGAAAGCACGAAGTGTAAATTCGCCTAATAAATAAAATATAATGAAGAAAATTGTTACATAATGAATCTGTATTGCGATTTGTATTTCCATTGCGCAATAAAAACCATTGAAAAAAAACTTTTTCTGTTAAGTGGTTGTACGGTTTTGAAGGTAGTAGCTTTAAAATGAGATGACGAATCTTTAAAATTTATATGAAAAATAATCATATCAGAATCAAAAATTAGCATATGTCTTATACTCTTATTCTTATTTACTTTTGGGTTAACTTCTGAGATAATGAGCTCAACCTGGTTCAGCAAGCCTTGCCCCGGCTTCTAGACAAGCTCTCAGCACAAGGTGTAAACAAACATCACTCCCATGACATTGTAGCTCAACCACATCTTCTCGGGTGTAAGATCTTGGGGCTAACATGGGTATCGCTAAAACCTACAAAACAATAATATCCATAATAAATCTTACGAGATGGTGCAGAAAAATATCAACAATCGGTTTTCTTACACAATTCGACCCTACATAATCAGTTTACCGAAACACTCAAAAATTGGTACATCTGGCTTTGAATTGCAATAGTCTTTTTAAATGCATATCCAAACAGGAAAACATTTACTTAATCTATAGGCAACCGCTAAGCAACCTACGTTATATTTAAGCTTTGAAAAAAAATCTCCATATGAATCAATAAAGATGACCGGTTGTTAAAAGAAAACAGCTTAAAGCATTTACCTCGTCAACTACATTGCCATAAGGATCACATACAACGCCATATTCTACAACATGACTAGTAGGCTGCCACGTAGAGTTTTTCTTTTTCCTTTTCTTTAACGGACGAAAACACGTCCTGCTATATTAACTGCTGATGCACCAGATAATCTTACAATACCAACTGCACTTGCCTGCCCACCCAAAGAAGTAACAATTTCAGCAATTGTACTACTCGAATTCACAGCAGGATCTGGTTGATTTATGCTTGGTGAACTCGACCCGACCCGCTCATCTTTGTTCAATATCAAAGTATTATCTGCAACTGACCAATAGAAAACAGATCTATTATGAGAAACTATTGGATCACATTTTATATTATATTGGTAGTTTGGAATGGGGCGCCGATATTTTTTAACTGGGACACCGATTGGCAGAGTGATGTAACATAAATCTTTTCTATATTTTATTTTGAATCGGACTATATCAGGGAGAGTGATTTTGAATGGGTGAAAATCGAATTGTAGATTCAAGAGAAGGCTTTAATGGTGTCGTGTGTGTGTGTTTTTTTATCTGTATTGAGTATGATGTAAAATGACAAGAAGCAGTATAATAACAAGAAGCAGCATTATGAAAAAACTGATGTATTAAGTATGATGTAAAATGACCAAAAAACCCTTTTTAAAAAATACGGTTGCCCAGCGACTTTTGGTTGCCCAAAAAACAATACCTTACACATACGGGACACTTGTCGCAATGTGGTTGAGTTGCCCAATGACAGCGGTTGCCCTATGTCTATTTTCAAATTTAAAATAAAAGTGGTCCATAAAGTGATATGCATCAGGGCGCGCGGTCTATTTTTGTCATTTTCCCTTAAATCAATGAAGTAAAACACTTATCTTGATGTAAGATAAGGTATGGAACCTAAAATACTGTACAAGACAGCCTTGGTTCGGTTTAGGTTTTTGCTCTACAAAACTACTTCTCTAAAACTGAAAAATTCAGATTCTATATATAGTGTTACAAACTGCGACGGCGTCACTCTTTAATTGTGACGTTGTCGGGTCGCCATCATTAGGTTTTCGTCTTGGCCACGTTATCATTGTGACGACGTCACCTTATGCCTGTGACGCCGTCGCCTTCAGTCTCTGACGCCGTCTGGATCAAATCTAGGCCGTCTAAGCTGCGACGCCCTACTCTTTTAAAACCTGATGCCGTCACTTGTAAATAAGCAATTTGGCTACTAAGTCATCACAAAACATGTTGCGACGGCGTCGCAATTAAACGCTGACGCCGTCCTCTTCAGTTCCAGCATCTTGAGTGTCTCGATTCTTGACTTTGGCCATTTTCTTCGTATATTCGCGCCTTTTCGTCAGAATAAGTGTCATTCCAGCAATTTGCCTTCAAGAGACCTAAAAAGTGAAAAGAAACGAAATTGAGTAGTAACGGATACAAAAATGATCAATTAAGGGCTTAAATGACCTCTAAAAAATGTACCTTTTAAATCCTTATCAGAGTTACAATACTTGGGGAAAGTATGTGTGGGAGTGGCAACCCAAAAGGAAGAAATGACTCACTATTTATAGAGAAGAATTACCTATTGTTCCACGGATCCCACGGATCCCTCCCTTAAGGGATCCATCTAGTGTAAAGCTAGGGATCCGTGGGACGCTCCTCTTTGCCCATGGGTTTTTTGGTTATGGGTCATGGGTCATGGGTTATGGGTTGGTCCATGGGTATTTCATTAGATACAATGTATCTAATAGATGCAATGCATCTAGTTAAATGGATATGGGTCAATACCATGGGTTATGGATATGCTCCATGGGTTGTGATTTTTACCCATTATAATACATACTAGTTATGTATATATTTGCCCAATATGTAAACACTAGTTGTTGTACATATGTATTATTAAATCATAAAATCACTTATACTTGTTTTAGTGTTTTTTGTGAAAACGTAAGTGTGTTAGAAAAACTATTGGCTCAAACCATTTACGTATTTTATTTGTTTCCTTATAATGATTTTACGTTTGTTATCGAAAAAATATTAGAAGATCGTAAAATATAAATAAACGTTTTTACGGCTTATTTGTATTAACAATCTCCCCCTTTTTGTTGATGACAAAACATAAAATTATTTTAAGGAAAAAACTAAAATTCGTAAAAGTTCGAATTGGAGTTTTTACTCTCTTCTCCCCCTTTTTGTCAAAACAAAAAGAGCGTCGAAAAGAAACTAACACCATGTTTTATAAAAAACATGTAAAAAGAAAAAATCTAGAAAGTAAGTGACGGGAAAAGTTCTCGTCTTAACTTCCCCTTGACGAGTCCATCCCTTTGTGAGGGCGTCAAGTAACAAATAAAAGCTAATGCATTGCAACTATGTTTGCAAATGGTTTCGTCTTAGTGACGATAATGCTCCCCCTTGATGATTGCAACTTTGCAAAGGGACGTCATGAAATGTAATCCAAATGAGGATTATATTGCAAATTGTTTTTCAATGTATGGTTTGACACAAAGCTCCCCCTAGCTAAGGGTGTCAAAGTCTTCATGTGTATTTTGAAAATCTACAAAATAAATGTTATAAAACAAGTATATAGTGCATAATTTCCTGCAAATAAGACTCAAGTTAGCATAAAATTGGTCTTCTGTTGCACGGTTCCCTTCTTGGAGGGATCCGTCTAGGCAAATTCCAGGGATTCGTCTGTCTGATGACAGATTTCAGCAATGGTGATATACCAAGTAATGTTAACATCAAAGAAAGATATGTATTCAAGCAACAAACATATGCTCAAAGCAATATGGCAAATAAGCTATTATTCAATAAAACATAAGAGATAATCAACAAATCTCTAAAAATAAGAGAATGATTTAGCCATGTAATACATATTCTTCTAACACTAATAAGTGACCTAAACTTAAGATGCAACCACGTGCTTAAGGATGATCAAACATGAAATGGGATTTCTAAACGCTCTAAGTTAAGTTTGAGACTAGGACACCATTTTAATCCTTAGGCTCATGGTTGTTTAGGTTTGTTGACCTCATCGAAACATTCGAGGAGGTGATAAAACATGGAACGTTGCTCTTCACGTAGTTCATGTATCAAACTTTCAACATGTTGACAATGATAGCAATCCTTGTCATGGTTTTGAAAGGATGGTGGTAAAGGTTGAGCGTCTTGAAGCAGAGGTTCAAGTGAAGTGGGTTAAAGATCCTCAAATGAAGGAGGAATTGGTGAAGGCACATTAAGTGGTGGCTCAACAAGGGTTGATGGTGGAGGTAGGGAAGTGTCAACTTCCATGTAGTCGGGTGGTTGACTTTGATGTCTCCTCATAATTCAAAATGGACCATTAGAGGGAAGTGGAGAAATAGACATCGGTGCAAGTGTTGATTCAACACCTAGGTTTTGTTGTACAATATTCTCTAGTGAAGAGTGTGTCGGTAATGGTGGAGGATGAGATGGCCTAGGGGGTAAATCCTCTAAGTTGTAGGAATGTGGAGATGATTGTGAGGTGTTAAATGATATGGCTCTAGGCACCAGTGATGTTGGTTGGGTTGAAAAGGGTGTGTTTGGTTTAGTAGGAATTATAGAGTTTGGTGATGATATCTTTGTGGGAACAATCCTTTTGGGGATTGGTTTTATTGGTTGAGTTGAGGGAATCCTAGCATTTATGGATTTGACCAGAGATGATTCGGTTGAGGAAATTTCGTGTACAACACGAGCAAGTTTCTTGGGTGGTTCTTGGGTGGATGAGTTAGCACTTGGAGCTTTCCTCATGATGAGATGATTCAAAGAGGTTTGTAAAGGTTTCTAAGTGCTGAAAATGAGGATGCAGGTGATGACTTTAGGAGTCCTAACAATGTGGTTTATAAAGCAAGGGATTTGGCAAGTGCATTCAAGACTTAAGCCACTAAGATTCCTTGGAAAGTGATGATTAGCATGCACAAGAGTCAACTACATAATTGTACTGATCTAGAACTTAATTAAGATGAGATGGAGTGTTCAAGTTAGCAAGAGGAGCTTGAAATGATTGTTTTAGCTAGAGTTGAATGAATATGTCATACGGATCCTACGGTTCCCTCGCATGAGGGATCCGTCTCTCAGCAGATAGGAAAGAGTAACAGTGATGTTTGTAAGGTCTAAAACCTATACCTTCTTGAGTGTTTCAGTCCATCTAAGTGTCTTAAATGAAAGGGTACTTAAATGCTTAAGGGCAATGAGTGATGTAGCTAATGATTGCCTTTTATGGAAGAAATGAGACTTTATGATCACCAATGGATGTTCAAGGATGACACTAGGAATTTTGATGGTGTCAAGTCATAATAAATGATTCTAGAAATCAGATGTAAACTTGAGATGGAGTTTGAAAAATCCTCTAAAAATAAAAGAATTGAAAAACTAGTTTTTGACCCATTTTTATATAAGGATGACTAGGAACAATTTCCTAAAATTGATAAATATGTGCTCCTAAGTGTTTTGAAATGTGAGAAACAATGTGAGTATTGAAGCGGAAATGTGGTGAGTTTTGATGAGTTGATAAATCAAAAACACTTTGGAATAGATCCTAGGTAAGCTATGGGTGAGTGTGAAGCTTTCAAATGCTTGATGAAGACTTAGTTGGTTCTAAGGTCTTATGTTTGGCTAGTGTGAAGTGATGTAGTGAGCTTTTTTGATGTAAGGAAATCTGTATTGCTCATTTGTAGTCACGGATCCCACGGTTCCCTCAGAGGAGGGATCCGTCTAGGCTAAAACTAGGGATCCGGCAACTGCAGATCAGAACCATCACAGAAGCAAATGCAGATTTTGTACCAAGCAATATACACTAATAACCATTAAACTAAACAACAATATAAGCATGTTATCACATAAGGCATATCATAGATAATGGTAGTAATAATAATATCCAAGATAACACAAACAAGCGTGCTAAAACATAATCATTCATACACAAATCAAATGTCTCAAAACAAGCATAATCCTATAGTCTCTTTCGTCAATCTTTTCTTTTCCTCTTTCCCGACTTCATGACGTGGTGAGCTAGTTTTTGAATCATACCCCTTAATTGTTTGAATTCCGCGGTCTCGTTTGGAAGAGTCGGAAATTGTTGATAGTAGTCAAAGGGGTCCAATTCGATATTAGCTTCGGGGTTGAAATTTACTTCTTCTTCTTCTTCTTCTTCATTCGAGGAGTCCAAGAGAGCTTTAGGTTTTCTTCCATTGACCATGAACCGTTTAGGGGGTTGTTTGGTAAGAGATACCATAACGTGATCTGAAAGGAAATGATCATCGTTGATAGGAGATGGTTGCAATGCACTAACATACTTACAAAGTCGTGTTAGGAGCATACCATACGGAAGTACCATGTTGTCAACTTTGAATACCCCGACCATTCTCTTCACCATGTAATAGGCGAGATTAAATGGCTTTTGGTGAATAAGGCAATAGATCATTTGCACGAGACATGCATTTGGATGATCCTTGTTACCGACTAAGCTAATGACGTTTTCCCTAAGAATTTCTTCTCATTTTCTAAAAATGGGGTGCATTTCGAAGAGTTCCATTTGAAAGGGATCACGGTGAATGAGCTTTTTGTTTCGGTTGAGACGGGATTGGTCGGCTCTAATTTTGAAAATGGTGTCTCAAATGGTTTCGGGGTCATCAAGAGGAGTATGGTAAATTGGTTTGAGATCAAGAGCAAAAGATTGAGAGGATATTGCCCAATCTTGAGAGTACATACAAATTCCTTCACAAGGAATGCGAAGGATTTGAGCGAATGTGTTGGGAGGTAGAGTAAAGCTTCGTTTATTGATGATGAAGGCGATTGAAATGCTATCATCGGTATTTCGAATGATCCTAATGCTTTTGTAGAATTCAAAGATGAAAACCGGACAAATTTGTTCATCAATGTCAAGAAGACAATCAAAGTTGATTGCCGAGAAGACTTGACGAATGTCGGTATCTTCAAGGAAACATTCCTTGACCACACGACCTTCGTGGATAAGTC